>PTEX01000048.1:3388992-3480593 GCA_003342815.1 Eudromia elegans
ATGGAGTTACAGTGTTACAGTTCTGGTACATTCATACCAGTACTTTTTTGAAAATTTCATCAGCTTTTTTCTATAAAAACCACAAACTCAAGATTTCCAAGCAAAGTGGAAAAATATGATAAGAACAAGAAATACCCTCCAAAATTATTAAAAACACAAAGTCATATAATATTAGCTGACAACAGGTTTTTAAAGTAGATTATGCTTGATAGAAGCACGCAAATACTACAAACCAAAAAAATCTACTACTTATTTCTGCAGCTGGCAGGAGCGTGGAAGGAAAGGAAAGATATGAAACAGAAAAAAAGATTTATGCAAATTAATGTACAATTAATGTACAGTTGTCACACGCATTTTAGGTGTTTATTTTGCCTTCATATCTTATACATTATGTTAAAAAAATCCAAAAAACTACAGATTCAGCCACTACGTAGTACCAAAGGCTTCTTCCTTAACAGCCTGTAGCCTTTCTGTTCAGTACACAGCTAAGTGCTCAATATTGAAATATTTTCAGAGTAACTGGTAGAAATGATCTCCTTTCGGGGGTTAATCTTACTTTGGGTTTTTTATATTCCACAAAAAAAGTGATTAAATGCTCTTTCCTCAAAGTTATTTGCCCTTAAAAAACAGATATATTCCTTCTGTATCTAAAGGAAAGCAAAGATTGCTTCATATTAATGAAGACATTTTATTTGGGATAAGTCATCTCTGCATATTTTATAGATGGCATTTGCTAAAATTCTTCTCAACTGTCCATCAGTACAGTTCTGTGAAGCAAATCTATTCTACATTGGACATATCTATCCTACACCCTCATAAAAATGTCTATTCTACAGCATCATAAACTACAACTCAAGAGAGCAATTCCGTCTGATTCAGGCACTAAAAACAAAAAGCGCCGCAGTATAGCAAAGGTGCTGACATCGTCCCAATGTCAAGCATGTAAAGTGGAAGAGCATAACCAGCATAAAGTAAAAATAAGCAGGTAGCTCTGCTCTGCTAGCAGCGTAAGTAGCACCAACTGGTTACTACAAATTTGTATTTTCACATCATCAAGCCAAGTGGATTTCCTGTATGTGATTTTTTTAGTTTTGTTTTTAAAGAAACAGATGTGTTCTCAGCACCCCTTCTGAGAGGAAAATTGCGATATGAAGTTTTTTCTTCTCTTCTCTCCACCCCTACAATGAAACTATGCAGAGGTTCCTCATTTTTGAAGCATTTACTCTTTGGTGAAGTTAACCAGGTGGGGTATATCAAGGTAGGATGCACAGGAATGGCACAGAACAAAGAACACACACAGTGTAACCCCCATATCCATGACTGTGAAGACTACAGACTAAAAAACAGCCTGTTTGGAATTGCTTTGCTCTTTTTGCTCTGTTTTGCTACTTGGTCTTCTCAGATACGTCAGATAAATCCATGCTTATGATCTGTATTTTCAAGCGCATGGGTTTATGTATATTGTACTGTTTGTTGCACTTACTACTGTTGCTATCTTGATCAGTGCAAAGTTTCAATGATGAAAGACTTTGCAGGAAAGCACAGAACTGGAAAATCAAGTCAAAGAGCATTTTTTATCTCAAGCATGTTAGGGTATGTAAAGGTATAGGCAATTGGTCAAATAGTTTTAGGATAAGTGCCCTAAATGCAAAGATCAGACAGATACAAAAAAAAAAAAGTAAGCTTTTAGAAAAATAAATCAATGTAATAGATCATACTTTATTGCTGCAGAGATCAAATACTTCCTTTACATATCTAGTATGTATTGATTTAGGATTAGATCCTGACAGAAAGAACTTCTGAATTATCAAATTTCAGACTTCAAACTTCTCAGCTACTTCTCCAACTTTGCATTCAAGTATTCTGCCAAAAAGCAGTTTCACTTCTGGCCAAATGCAGAGACGACAGTTCTGCTAAACAACTTACCTCTTCATTGATGTCAATAACATCCCCCACTTTGAGTTCCAGTTCATCCTCATTCTGCGGAATATATTCAAACAGCACCTTGCACTGCCGCTTCTTGGACCCTGAAAGTATGGGGAAAAAAAACAGAAAAGTAAGAAAAATAAAAAGGTTCTTAAAAAGAACTACTCCACTCCAGAGGATGAAGTTTGACTACAACACCTGGAAATCATCAGAACAAGTGTCTAGCTTTCCACTTTGCTTGTCTCCTTCAGCTACGTAGCTTCACCAGACGCAGCTTGGGAAAAGCTGTGTTTCCCACACTGCCAATTACAAGTGAGTAAACATTACATTGCCCATTACCAACATGCTATAAAAAACACAATGACATAAGCAAGTCAGATAAACCTCAGTTCAATTATTTTCAAGATATTTCCTGTTTTAAATCTGCAAAAATCACAATAGCAGCCAGTTACAGCACAAGCACTTGCTTGAAAGACAATCCGCAAATTTGAGACTGCAGTATTTAAAAGCAATCCCCAAAGAAACAGCAAATGTTTTATTTTGTATAGCACTAAAAGCCTTTCTCATGAAAGGCCTCTAACGAAGATCTTGTTAACTACATGTTCGGGGTTAGCATTTCCTTTGCTCAGATTGCAAAACACAAGTTTCTTTCATCTGAGAGCAGGAAAAAAAAATTCTTTTTTTTCCCCTCTGTGCCAGCATTGAGCCCAGAAATTAAATCTATACTTCTATTAGCAGTATTTCACAGAGGCAAAACTAAAATAAATAGAGCTGACAAACTGTTTGATGCAAATCATTAAAACTGTGTGGATATTAAGGACATGATGACACATTTGTAGGGGAAACATTAAACTGGCTTCCAAAAACCTGAGGAGCCATGTCACGTTTGTGTGAACCTAAGGTAACACATTTATCCTGAATGCATCATAGTGGAATGATGCTCCTGCTGAACTCTGAATATGTTTTGACTTTTCTTCTTCAAACCAAAGTCATCTCTTCCAGATGCTTTACAGAACTGAATTTTAAGGCAAACATCATCTTGAGCTTCAGATACACCACAAACTTGCTCCTTATCCCTCCCCTCAAAGCAATCTGCTACTGCGTTTAAGTAGGAAAAGAAGAAGGAATCAAAAGATTGATATAGATTAAATTTGTATATTTAAGTGCTAAAACTCATAGCAGCTGTATAATTTCTACATTCCCACTGGTACTTTGCATTCTCTCTCCATTCTTAAACTTCATTAATTAAGATTAGCTAGCTGAAAACATGCCAACTGCAAATACTGCTTCTGAATTTGTTGCTTGTCTTATTACAGTACTATTGCAAGCTCAAAGTGAGAAGTGTTGAGACTGTCATCACACTGAAGGGCCTCAGTACAAACAAGGCAGATGCCTGAGCAACATTCAGCAATCAACATTTGAGAGGATTCATCTAATTAAGGACCATTTTCCTATATGCTAGTACATGACCTCTGTGCTGAAGAGGGGAAACAAGCAGGAAACAAATAAAGCAAAAATATTCTGAATGCCTATGGGTTATTGCTATTGACATGTCGCTGCCCACATAATATGCCTCCTAGTTACTCTACTGAAATTCATTATCAGTCAAGAAGGATTATTAAGTTAATGAAAGTTGAAATAAATGGTTCATTGGCTTCTACTACCTCTTACTGTCCTTTAAGGGCTTCTCCATTGAACAGGAGGTTCAGGGATGTCTTTATACCTGCCCTGTTTTGCTTTTACTTGTCTAAGGTAGAATAAGCAAGCTAAAATTCAACATGCACATGCTTCTCTACCTCAAAGACTGCGCAGGTAAATTAGCACCAAAAACAACAACAAAAAAAGTTAAACAGTCACATCCTTTTGCTACTATAATTCTATCTTTTTAGGGAATGGAAAATAAATAAAATAGAGAGAGAAAGAGAAAAGACAAAATAAGTGCCTTTCATATCTAGAAGTAGCTCTCACTGCAGTGATTTTCCATTATACCCATTTTAGGAAGTAGAATCTTTCAGTTTTGGAAAGTCTTCGGATTAATATAGGAAATTAACTGATCACGTCAAAAAACACTCGTCCACTTTCATATGGCAGAGTGGAGCCACTGGACTGGCAGCCCCAGAGCAACTCACCTGTTTCTAAAAATAATTGGTCTCAAATCAGATTGATTGTTTTGTGCAGGGCAAACCAAATTCAGCTCCTCTTTGCCTCAAGTTAGTACACCTTCTATATTTTGATTTTCCTGAGTGAATGCTGCAGTCTAACTCAGGAATATTGCATGTAGCTCATTCACATGATATAAAATGCCTGAATTCAGTGAGGCCTGTGTATGAAAACAAACAGTGGGATTTCCTAGGTAGATAACACCCAAGACAACATCATGGAAAAACTTGCTGTTATTCTCAAAGACGCTTAACTTATCTGCAGAGTCTGAGATGGAATTACATCTACAACCCTGATCAGGGCCACCTAGAAATCACCACAAGGAAGAGAAAACTGTTGAAGGAAAGGATTGCTCTAAGGTTACAGAGATCAGAATGAGTATGAGGTTCTGCTGGACTCATACTGGATCAAACTGGCTCCCTTTTGGAACTTGGCTGCATTCCAATAGTAAAAACTTAAAGATTGGCTTTTCAAAAGCCTGTTGATATAGCCATCTAACCAGCACTTATGTGCCATCGCCAATAAATGTATACAGAACAGATTTGCTAAAAAAGCTGTTTTGAAAATAAGGTTATTAGCAGCCTACAAGACATCTTTGACAAATTTGTCAACCTGGTGGTCCCATTTCAGAGCTCAAAGACAGCTAGGAGCCCTTCGCCTTTTATGGGCTTTTATGGGCTCTCAGACTATAAACATACAAAAAAAAAAATTAAAAAATAGCAACCTTTCATCTTAAATGCCAGCAGGGCATTTTAGTAGAGCTCAAGCTAGATTAATTTAGAGTAATCTCTCTTGTAAAACTGAGAGATCCAAATAAATCAGTTTTTCACATATAGCAAATACTTAGTTTTGGTAAGCCTGATTTAAATCCTGTCATCAGAACCTAGGAATCACAGATACGGTGGCACAAAAGTCTCCACTACTGACTATGCTGGGGTTAAACTTAAGAGTCCAAGGAAGATTTCTGTTACCTTTTCTTAGGCATTACCAAATCTTTTAATCCAACTTGTTTCATACTTCAAACAAACTTCCTAAACAAGAGAAACCTACAGAGTAACTGTAGTTCCTTTTCACAAAGCCCTGTATTTCTAGCAAAACTTTTGTAATTAGAACCACTACAGGAAATTTTTTTTTACATCATGATGATAAGGCCATTGGCTCTCATTCAGGTACTTTACAATACAAACAGGCCACATAAAATAACCCAAATGGACAGTTGCTCTGTGCTGATCAAAAATATTTATATAAGTAATATTCTCTGGAATCTAGAAGGGATCTAAAAGTCTGTTCCTATGCAAATTCTTTACTGTTGCTGTTATTAAGTAGCACATACAAACTTTACTTGCATTTGAGGCACAATTTGGCTTAGAAGGTAAAAAACCTATGGGTCTAATTTTTTGCACAGCCTTAAAACCAAGTTAAGTATTAATCAATTAATGTTTTCTTAAAAATAGACTTTAGCAGCTTATGCAATTGAAGGAATTGGAAAGATTACGTACTCTTCTTGAAGCTTTTGCACGGTGGGTGAGGCTGAAATCCTCCTGCTGGAAGCCCATAGGTGCTCATACGCTGCACGAGACTTGCTACATTGCCAGATTTCTCCCTCTTCACTGGTAGCATGTCATCCTTGGGTTCTACATCCTTCTTTACTTCCTGAAACAAGAGATTCAGGAGACTGAGAGGCTGTTGAAAGTACCCAAGATACCATAGTGCTTTTAAATGAATCACTCTAAAGCCTACTGGATTTCAGCTGTACTTACCATTTTGTGTATAATGATGTGTAACGCTCAAACACAGCATCTTGTATCTAAATATGTTAAAGGCCTTTACAAGCATAAACAGACAAGATGCCAAGAAAAGACAAAACAGGGGCTGCATTCTAGTCATCTACGCCAATCCTACACAGCTTTAAGCCTAAAAAAGTTGTATTAGCACAACTTTAAAATCATGGTTTGTATGAGAACAAAAAAAAAAAAAAAAAAAAAAAAAAGGCGCTTTAAAAACTCTAAGAACCAAATTTCAACTACAGATCCATAGTGGTAGGGTACTAAATAAAAATGAGTGTTGCAGTACATAGTACATCCTAACCTAACACATTATCCATGGGGTCAGACCAATGGCCCTTCCAGTCCAGACTGCTGCTCCCAGCAGTGGCAGTATGAGGTGCTATTTAGAGAGAGTAATTACACAATCTTAAGTGCTTTTGTTTTCTTTTTTTTTTCCCTCATATTCCCTGAGGACTCATAAAGATTCCATTAGGAAAATAAAGCCCTTCCTCTCCCTCTAACATCTGAGAGCAAATTTGTCTAACCCCTTTCTAAACCTATGATCTTGCCTGCCTCCATAGCTACCTTTGGCAATAAATTCCAGATATTTGCCCCCTAATACATAAAGACGTTTCTCTGCTTTAAACGGAAGTCTCAGTTAGTCCAAGTCAGTGCTCAGTTCTGGTGCTTGTTCTCCACAGGCATTCTGGAGAGGCCCAGCATCATCCTGTTGGCTTTGGGGTACCCTCACTGAAAGTGGAGCTCATGACTTCAAAGAACTGACGAACAACACCAAAATCCTCATGAGTCAATGCTCAGCTTGGAGATGGTCGTCACATGTAAAAATTTGCTTCTGTATATTAATAACTTCCGTAGATCTTTTCTTCTGTATATTACCTAGAGTCTACCTACCTACAAAATTACCTATAGGTAACAGGTTTGTCACTTGAAAAGAAGTCCGCTATGGACAAGGCCATTCTACTGTATTAAAAAACATGTTGCCACTTGAGAACTGGCCTAGGGTAGATCTGTCCATGGATTTTTAAGGTAAAAATCTTAAACTATGGCACTTATATGACCTCTGAACTTTCCAAAAAGAGATGTTTCTCCATTTAGCTGATTTTTCACTCCAAAGGCTCTCCTACAGAGGACCTCTTACAGCCTCCTTTCCCCAGGTTTACACTAATACTGTGATTTACACACAACTTCAACCAACATGTGTCACTCTCTGACCTTCTGAACACGCAAATATTTTACAAAGGGACATCACTGCTAGCCATGGAATAAGAGTTCCTATCTCTGAAAATTGGCACTAATCATTTTTTCAAATGTCAAAGAGCCAAAACAGCTGTACTGAGTTTAAGTTGTTGGAAAACACAGCACACAAATTTAACATCTGCAATCAAACTACAGATAAAAATTCTCAGTTATCATAACACCTATCCTAAAAATCATAAATCCTTGTTCACTCACTTTGGAACAGATAAGGTTTGGAGTTTGAGGTTTAAGCTAGCACTCTATATCTAGACTTGTGTTATGACAATACCAATAAAAAGTTTCCAGGATAGTGGACTGGTCAGTGTATTAACAAGATGAGGCCACCACTATTTGCCAGCCAGCAAAAACAAAACAGAAATCTAACATTCGTTGCAGCTGGAAGTTTTAATATTTCGATTATGCCAGGCCACTACAATTAAAGGCTTGTCAGGGTTTCCATTAGCAACACTGATTTTAAGCATTTATGATTTGGCAGTGCAAGTTCACGATGCACTGTTATCTTGGCATAAAAACATGCTGAAAGCATAAACACCCACGCTTTCTGTTTTAAGTTTTAGCTCTGCTCATTAAGGCCTATAACTTTATATAATATCATTATATGTGTATTTCACAATATTCTCACAAAATATGAAATAACTCCTGGGCTGTTATTTTTAAAACATGAACAATTCTTGCTTGACACAGAAAAAAAGATCAGAAGCAATAGCCAAGAGAAAACAAACAAAACAATCTCGAAATCATCTGAGTACATCAAAACATAAAACAAGATTTTATTCCTTGCTCATTTACCCACATACAAAATCTATGTTCATAAATAACCTCACAATGCTCATTAAATAAACAAGTAAGCCATCCTGATCTACTATGTAAGAGAACAAGGAGCTTTCCCACTGCTAGCTGCTTTTCCCTGCACTGTTGAAATGGAAAAGGAAGGTCCTTCTTGCCCCCACCACTTCCCCCATCAGAAAAGGAGAGCAATAAAAATCAGTGGGACAATATGACAATAGAGAAACCAGATCAGATTTTCTGAAGGAACAAAAATAAGTGACATACGCTCGTAAAGCTTTATCTATAAATGTCAGCTTGTAGAAAAGCTACCCCCTCTGAATACATTTGTGTTTTGGCTGTCTGTTTTTCAAAATGAGGTCTCAAATGGTCTCAATATCCAAATAAAATGAAATAGGGAATACATGAAAACATTGGAGTCTGAGTACATGATTTTCTCACCTCTTCCCCATTAGAACGGCAGTAATGGCATTGCCTATTCATCAGTGTACAACTCACATTACTGGTCAGAAAAGAAATCTGTCACTCAATTTTTGTAAAAAAAGAAGAAAATACATCTCGAGGCAATAGAGTTTTGTTTATATACACTTTTCTCTCCCTACTGTACAGCCTGCAAAATCCTTTTCAAAATAAATCAACTATAGTGCATGCATTTTATGTGCGCACATACACAAACACACATAAGTGTGTCGTTTAATCCTGCCCGCCAGCACCCCTTTGAATGCTAACTTCAGTCCCTCTTTCAACAGAAAAGTTTTCACATCCTGAATGCAGGCATATCCACAGAACACAAAAATTGAAATATTTACTATTGACAAATAGAGAAAAAGTGAATAATCTGCAACTATCTACATGTACTCCATTTTTTTAATAGATTTTCCATAAAGTAGAGCTATAAGACAGGATAAATTATCAACAAAATTATATAAAATGCTAGTTGATTTTTTTTTCCATCCAGTTCATTAAAATTTACAGTAAATTCCATCTCCTAACAACACAGCTCAATGGTGGCCCTTGCAGGAAACCCATCAGCAACTCAAATGTTAAAAGTTATTCTTCAAAACAGAAATAAACCACTTAAAAGATACAACTAGTTAAGAGTCCCCAAAGCACTAATTAGCGCACACAGTTGATTACAGTATTCTCTTGTGCTTAGCAAAATAAATCACTTTATCTGCTCTTTAAAAGTTTAATGTCACAGAGTTCGCCTTTTCCCCTGATTTAAGTCTGGACAAGGTGAGCTCATCTCTAAGTTGGGAAGGTAAAATTGGAATTTCAGAGTTCATTACATATGTTATTTTGGACACCTGGATGTCTATAATGCTCATGCAAAACAAGGGCCAAAACAGATCCTGATTTGTAATGTCGAAGCATCTCAAGCTTTTGCCAACGTTGAAAGACTTTTTTCAATCTGCTTCTATCAAAGACTGAAGCTCAGATCCCAAAAAACACTGCAGTCTAATCACCAGTGCAATTGAGAGCAAAGAATCTCAAAAAGAATAGGACTAAGTAGAGGCAGCACAAATTTTTTGGTCGGCGTTGCCCACTCAATTAAAAAAAGTTAGAAGTATGCTTAAAAATAACATCCAAGTAATATTTTAGAGGGATGCCACATTTATTTCAAGTCAAATAAAAACATCTTAAAAAGTTAATTGCATTTCTTTTCCATTCTACTTGCTTAGATATAATGAAAATTTAATTTTATTTCTTGCAGTTGTTTTATAGGCTAGTTAATAAAGGCCTGCAAACATCTAGTCACAGCATAGCACCTTAGACCAATGAAACCTAGCATGCGGCAGATGGAGATACACAGATTCACCTTCTACAGAACACAATATTTTAATTAAGAAATGTTGCAAAGGAATACAAGGAAAGACATATTTCTTTCCCTTCTCACAGTTCTCTCACAGTTCAGTGTCTGTACTGCCGGTCCAGAGCGGTTAACAACCACTACAGCTCCACTTTGAGGTTTACAACATCCCTTGTTCATTGTCACTATCATCATTTGCTACCTGCACCTGCAATCAGGTTATAACTTTCTTCTTGCTCTGCACCCTGCTTCCAAGGCATCCATCCATCCCCATTCCCTTTAAAATGAAGCCTTGACTGCTCACATGAGAGAGAATAATTAGCACAGTAAGCAGTATGTGCAGAAGTGAACCAGCACATTTTATCCCGTCTTCCTTAGCAATATTACCTCAAGTTCCTCTCTTCTCAGTACTGCCTCCTGATGTAAAATAAAACAAGTACTATTGTCTTCTCCAGTTAGCTATGGAAGATTTCAAGAGCTAGAGATTTTTGTTCTCATTTTTGTTGCTGTGAAACAATACACCTTCAAATGCAATTAAAACCTCCTTTACAGGTTCTATTTTAAACATTTTGAAAAGCATGATTCGAAAAGCACCAAAAATCATTTTGCCCCATGTTCTGCACTTAAATAATGTTTGACAAAAATATCTGTAATAATTCAGATCTAACAGTCCATTAAGATAACAAAAGCAATTCATACACCCAGATCTCTTTCTTATGCACCATCTTTAGAATTCATAGACCTATACTGCCCTGGAATATGAAGTTATTCACACATGTGACATCAATAATTAACAGCAGTTAGACAACAAAAATGTCAGTGTGGAAACAGTTTTAGCACTACAAGACTATACCTGTTTGGCTTATTCTATTTATATCTGAACATAATCACCCTGGAAGACTCATTGCTTATATGAAGATGTCCATGAACAATGGCACGGGCTTGGCCATGTCAGAAACAGTGTCCTGCTCAAACTAAATAAATAAAATAAATAAAATAAACAAAAATAAAAATCACAGCAGCAAAGATAATCACAGTGAGTTACAATTCCTAATGAAAACTCTTGTTTTAAACAAATGCTTCCATTCATTGAAGAGAACGCTATCTTCAGCTGTTTCTTAAAAGATTCCCATCATATGGAAGCTTTGTTGATTGATACCAGCTCAGGAGAAACTTGTTTTATTGTTTATTCACACATGCAAAATAATTGAGAACCGTGTCTCATCCCATAAAGGCTGGATTCCTCACCACTTCTCCCACGAGTTACCCAAATATACCGATCAATGGGGTTGATATGAAAGGAGCTTACACAGCCATGTGTGGGTCCTCCTCCAGGACATACAGCACAACTGCTACCCAGGCCACTCATGCACTTTGCGGGGAGACTATTTTCTGCAAAAGCCAGATGAAAATCCACACAAACAATGGCACCACAGGAGACAAGCACTGGACCAAAAGAATCATCATAAACCCTCAGTCTTATTCCTTGCCATGCAAAAAGAGCCAACTTAGGCATTAGAGAAAGTAAGGGCAATCAGCATCAAAACCAATGTTATTTTATCTGGCTTTTTAGTCTTATTATCTTCCTTTTTGAAAAAAGGAACTGCCACATTGATGTGCTTTGAATGTTGCTTTGAAGAGTCGACTATCTCTCCTGATGGTGCTATCAATACCTCAAAGCTCCTCAGTTCTTCATCCCTACGCAGCCCTTTTTCAGACCAGTTTCCTCAAATCAACACAAGTAGCAGCCATATACAATGAAATCTCAGCTGATTGATCAGAACAATAAATCTCTGTATATCTAGTATTCTCCAAGTATTACTTTCCGAGCACTGAGACAATATAGTGACGAAACAGGCATTAAAATATACAGCCTAGAATAACACCCAGCAGAACAGCAAAACCCAAAATTTGAGAAATAACTATGTATTTTATTCCATCACAGTGCAGGTATCTTAATCTCCTCAGACCAGATGTACATCTTGGCATCAGAGGTTAACTTAGGTGTAAAAAAAAAACATAGAAAATGTGTTTTAATGCCCAAACTGATCCCAATCTGATAATCCCAAAATGATATTTTTTGGCAGACCGGCTTGCTCGGTTGCATGTTCTTTATTTATTTATTGCTTCCGTGCAAGACAGGACTCTTTAATATAGGTTGAATCACATTCATCGACTGCAACAGTTAGTTGTGCCACTAATAACATAGGGGACAATTTTATCAGCAATACAGTTTTTCCTTAAAAATGGAGAAGTCCCTTTACAGAACACTGCTTTGCTTCCTTATAAAAACAGAGTGATTTGTACTTCAAAAAAAAAATGTTATTAAACTAGTTTAAAATCATATTTTATTAGTGTCAACTAGATTGCTATTTTTATAAAATAATCCAGTAAAGGTTGACATTATCTAGTCCTTAATCCCGTGATTCCATACTTCCTGTTTAAAGTTCGGTGTGAGACCAAGTTTCTATTTTTAAAGGGGAATTACAGAAGATATTACATTAGAAAAGAGGTTTCAGCCAAGACTTCTCCCATGAGTTAAGAGCAAAACTGAGCAGAACAACCCAACATCAGCAAGAACAAAGCTAAGAGGCACTAATTAAGCTAGTTATGTTAGTAGCGTAACTTTTTCAGTCAAAAAGTTTGGTTCCGGGGCTGTTCTGCTTTTGATTTGGCTTTTGTTTTTAACTAAACAGCAAACACACAGACCAGGAAGTTGTACCCGAGATTGAGCCTAACAGCAGTCTCCCCTTTTCAAACAATTTCTTCATCTAAGCACAGTGGTAAACTAAAACTCTCAATTGCTTCAATAAACTGCAGAAGGGTAGCTAATCTAAATCAATAACAAATAACTCTGTTATATTAACAACTAATGCAAAGATTTACAAAGTAAAATCTAAAAACTCTGTCACAATCATAAATTTTTAAATCCATGCTTATTGCCGTGAAACTCAGAGTTAGTTTGCAACATTTGATTTTAAAAACATATAGAAAATGAAGCAAGCTTACCATTTCCAAGGACATATTTGCTCGAACACACCCAGTGTTACTTTTTTTTTTTTTTATTTAGGAGGAGGAAGGAAAATGTCGTGGTGAGCAAAGTTCACATATTAACCTGAGACGGACCCAGGCTCCGTGCTAAGCAGCTGGGCACACCTGTGCCGGCAAGAAGTTTACTCCCACCCAGCTCCGTCCCAGACACTTCCTTCGCTGAGCAAGTGACTAGAGGCAAATGGTGCATATCCAAAACATACTTGCAGAAATGCTCCTGTTTGCTCACCAGAAAGGCACCTAAGCCTCTCTGTAAATTCTTCTACCTTATCTGATGCAAATTATTAATCTAAGCAGAGGGCTCCTCCCTCACTCGAGTTACTGCCTTAAATTTACAGTCCAAGCAGTTTCACTACTGCAAAACAAGCCACACTCCCGATATAGCTAAACGCAAAGCCAAGAGAGCAGTGGTGAAAGTAAAAATTGCAGTTTTGAAATCTTAAGCACCTTACCAGCTACAAACAAAAAGCTTTAAAAACAAGCAGAAGAGTGAACACCAAGCTATCGCTTCAAGCTTAAGGACTAACACAAGAGTCAGCCGGATAACAAAACAGAACTTTTTACAAAAATGATTACTGTACTGCTTTAACCTACTGAAAGTAGTAGTAGTTGTACTGAAAGTGAATGGTTTTCTACATTTCACACTCCAATTAATTTCAAAAAGGAAAAGCCACTGTTAAAGAAAACAATAGAAATCTCCTATGCTTCCAATGTAAAAATGTTCTTTCATGAATTTATGATGTTGCCATCTTCAATTGCCCACATAGGAAAGAGAAAAAAAAACAAGGAAATAATGTCAGGAAATAAGACAACAACGTGTAAACACTCAGAATTAGTTGTTTAACCCACTGATACTACTGGAAAGCTTTCCCTGCAGAGGAACTATATAATATCAAGAGAAAAAAAAATGTAGCCAGAAAAATCAACCAGCACAAATTATCCACTTCCCCTTCAAATATTTGCCAAACCCATGACACTGTCACACCATTTTTATCCCAGTGCCCTAGCTTTATCAGAAGTCTAGCTTTCCTTAGCTGGCTCAATCGGTTCCCTTTCTTATTAACACATAATAAGACGGAAGCAATTCAGCCTCAAGAACTGTGTCCTTTGGCATACTCACTCCCAGACCATTCCTTGTCAAAGCAGTAAAGCCTTCAGCAAATGCCCAATTCCAGCTGGCACCAGTAAGTGAGCAGCACCTGCCTCCTACCCTTCTGCAGGATGTTATCCTCAACAGGCAAAAGAGTCAGGCAGGAAGTAAAAAGAAACCACAAGAAGTTTTGTGCACAGCATCTGTTATAGGTACCACACAGCTGTATCACACTAGCATCTTCAGGAAGCTTCCATATGTTCCCTTCTTATAGAGCATGTGAAATTAAGACAGTACTTAGGTTATCTACTTATGAAGCAAATTAACCTTACCATACATCTCTCTTTCAAAAAAGAAAAAAAAGTCAGCTTCCTAACAAAGCAAAGAACCAGCCACTACTGCTACATGGTTTTCATTAAGCTTTTTCCTTTGCCATATTTACAATTTAGAAAAATTAAGACTTCATCCAAAACAGGTTATTTCCTATAACCCTTCAAAATAAAGCTGACGGCACTAGGACTTAAAACAGAAAAGCTCTATTTGTCTGATACAAAAGTTAGAGAATGTGGAGTGGCATAAAAATAACAGCAAATCCTATGCATTATCAAAGGCCAGGACAAGGGAACAAAACTGCACTGTGATCTGCTGTAGCTGTGATCATGCAGTCAGAATCTGGGGCATCTGACACATCAAAAAAGGCACCCAGCCATAATCCTCCTATTGACATTTTGGTCGTCCTTCACATGGGCAAGGCGCAGCCAGATGTTGCTTGGCTGCCAAGGACAGTGCGCAGTTGCATCAGGCAGCAGGATCTTTTCCTGTAGTCAGACAATTCACGACAGAGACGCTAACAAAACTGACAACAACCAAATAACCTGGAATGATTGACCTCCATCCCTTCTTTAAAAGCATTACCTGGTCCTTCCCTAAACACATTTAATATTTTAAAATAAAGAAAATGGATCCATCCTTGAGCAGTTTAATATTTCTTATAATTATTTTCTTAAACATTTTTTAAAAAGCCAGTAGATAAAATGCACTCTTCCAAAATATTAATCCACTCTCAGTCAGTGACAGAAGTTCATCAGATCAGAGTTTAAAGCTTATATAATACCTCAATTTTATTCCTAAAAAGCTAGTATATACATCATAGAGGAAAAAAAAAAAAAAAAAAAAAAAAAAAAAAAAAAAAAAAAAAAAAGAAAGAGTTATCTGTGTAACAAGTTCAAGCCAGATGAACTCAAAAGGACCTTCCCTGTTCACAACACTAAGGTACAATTTTGCTTCACTTCATTTTCATCTTCTTACTGCGGTTCAGTGACCCCTTAAGCACGTTAACACGACACTGCACGAGACCAAGCGGTCATTTAGATGCCTGAAGTTTACTTTTGTGGTCTTGACATCTGTAGGGGTCTGGTCATAGCAGAGTTTCAAAAATATTGCATTGTCAATAACCCACTGGAGCAATAAATTACTGAAAACCGCTTGGACAAGAAAAGGCTTTCCTGCACCTCCTTTCCTGAAGATGGACCTTCAAACTACAAGGATATTAACCTGTTAAGCCAACTTTTAAGAACAGAGTACAATCAGAAGGGCCACAGAGAAAATTTGGACTTTTATTTCAGTAACAATTACGGTTTTCCATAGTCTAATCACTGCAAAACAGATTATTCATCCTTTACTTAAGAGTCTTAAATAATAAAAGTGATAAACTCAAGCACTCAAGTCACTGTGCACTCAAGTCAGTACCCGGAAGGTAAATCAGCCCACAATGTTGCTCCTCAAACAATAAAAAGACTTTTTTCTACTGTGAAACTTCCTTTTCACTTCTCAAAATTTTTAAGCTTTCTAGAAACCTCAAGCCTCTCATACTTTAGAAAATTTGATTATCCTTACAAATATTAAGAAGTTGTAGAGTTAAAAACCTCTGGAGATAAAAAGATTTTTCAGCACAGAAACAATTGACCTCAAAGATGCGAAGTCGCCCTACAATAGCAGAAGGAAAAGAAAACATCCAATAAATTTAGTTGGTAACACAAACCAATTCACCCTGATCCTTCTTCATTGTTCAATATAAACAGTCTGGTGGCACAAGACGACCTACGTCTGATACTTTCTTCTTATATGGCACTTGGGCATTCAACCAAGTGCATCATCACTGCAACAGCAGCATAAAACACCACTTATGGCAAAATTAAGCTACTATTTATAAAGGACTCTAAATCTAAAGCAGATTTTGAGCTAAACCACTAAATGCAAGCAAGTTAAAAATACTAGACTAGTGCAGGGCATTCTTAGAAATTCTTCCTTTGTAAAAGACCCTCACCGCAAAACAACTGCATAACTTGCAAGAGAACTGCTTTAGGAAACAATTTTGATCCTCTCTGCAGTAAATCAAGAGTAGGAATTTTTTGCCCTCCTCCCCTTTTTTCTTCAAACAAGTTGAGCAGAAAAATTGTCAAATTTAATGCGAGTATAAAAGGAATTTGTAGCAGGCTGGACAAATTTCTGTTTTGTTTTAAAAACAACAAAGCATCACAGTAAGATGAAACAGGATTCTGTTTTGTAAATAAATACTTTTACTTCAAAGAGACAGGAGTCAGCTATATTCTCTGTAATTGTGCTTTAGAGAAATTAAATTATGGAATCCTAGAAAGGTATTCAAAAAGGTTAGAAAGCACATAAAAGTGCAGTGTCACAACACCACTTGCATAGTTTAGAAATATCTGGAAGCTCAAGCAGACTCAAATTTAAGTTCTTTGTGAAATTGCATACCTAGAGTCTTGCAGACTTCTATATTGTGATTAATTTTCCTACCTAGAAATAGCTGCTATAAATAGTTTTATGACACTATGCAGAAAATAGGTAAAATTTAGAAGTTGTAAACAAAAACTTTAATGTTAGGCACTTTCCTCCTCCTACATTCCCCCTCCAAAGCACATACAGTAAATATAAACTTTTAAATTAAAGTCCTAAGATTCACAGTGGAAGACAACTGATAATAAGCCAGCAGTAAACCAAATCCCGGAGAAGAGGCCACCGTCAAGAAAAAGGTGACTTTAATCTGAAGCACACGCCATGCAGCAGCACAGAGGGCTACTTACACACCCTTTCCTTTTCAGACATTTGCTCCTGACATGCAGGAAATCAAAGCAGCTCAAAAACAACTTGACTTCATAGTTAGCTTTCAGCTGCGCCCAGTTTCTGACATGAAGGAGGTAGTGTCAGCCCTAAGCAGTCAGGGAAAGCAAGAGCAGGATTGCATCTTCTAAGAGAACAGTTTTAACATATATTGAAATGACCACATAACCACAGCTTGAGAATGCAGGTTTTTATCATAGCTGAGCTGACTGATGCATGACCCCATTTTCCTGTCTCTCTCTTGATCTGATGTCTTCGGTAGATGTAGGTTTTTTTTAATCAGTTCATTTTACTAAAGCAGGTTACCACGGCTACAGACCACTGCTAGTGCACAGAAACATGACATGGACAAAAAGAAAAGCTTAAGTGAAATAGTACAGTGAATAGCACTGTTTAAGAAAATAATTAAAAAACAAACCCTTAAACACATACTAAGGAAATAAGTCAATTAAAAGGTCTTCCAGTTAAATTGCAACAAAAAACTCATCTTATTACAAATATGGTTTATATGTAACTCTAGCTATTTCCATAGCCTACTGTATGATTACAGTAAGAAGTCAATGAAGAACTCACCTTCACAAAGTTGTCAGGGAACATACCCCTTTTTCCATTTAGCTCCCCTTCTAGCCATCCTTCTTCTTCTAATTTTTTCACATTCCTGATGATTTCCCCAACTCGAATCGTTAACTCATCGTCGTGCACTGCATCGTAGTCATACTCCACAATATAGTCCACTAATGGAAAAAAACCAAAACACAGGAAATATAATTCAGACATGTGGTAATATACAGCTTCAGCTGTATATGCAGAATATACAACTTCAAAGCAATGCCTATACCAAACGACAGACCAAAGAACAAATAGTAAATTTTCCTTATAAGGGCAATTTCCTTTGTTTGTGAATTGTGCAATTCTCAGGAGGGGAAAAAAACACAGAAAGGGACTTGGATAAACTCACTTATTAGAATAATGGAGGAAAAGGACACAGAATTTTTCTTGTTGGAAGGGATTGGAATAGAGATGTTAACTCCCAAGTTTACCCACTACGAACCACTGCCTATATGAGAAGCATTTGTCATCAACGACCTATTTGGAGCATTGGGTATTAAGGTTCAAATTCTGCATGTATGGTACGTACATATGCTTGATTAATTCTCAAGTTTGCATCTGTTGTTACATTTGCAAAAGAGACAATTAAGTGCAAAATACCTTTGCAACAAAATACTTTAGCAACTCAGATCTAGAAAATTATTATAGTCAGGACAAGTGTATGATTGACAATATCAAGCTATTCAATTTGCACACACATTCAAAAGGCAGTCTCCTCCGGATTCATCTGGTCTTGTATGAAGAAAAATATACAAGCAAGCTTTAATTTGGACATAATTAAGTTTTGCCAGCAAAGCATGGCAATATGTTTACATACTCATGCGTCTGTTGCACAACATCTATGAGAGATCCATGAAAGTTGCTTACTTAAGACTTCTTTGCGAGTAGACTCATTTGTTCATCAAGAAATTCTGTTTACGGCAGGAATTTTCACAAAACTGCAGTAATCAAATAACCTTCCCTTTCACTCAAATCAAGTCAAAGTTGCCACTGAAGCCTCCAAATCTACTGCAGATTGCAGCATACATGCACAAAAAGGAGAGCGTAACAGAGCTAAAAGATGCATATCCTCAACAGCTGAAGAGGCTTCTTCCCTAATAATTCTATCAGTGCATAACAACATCCATCCATTTACTCACAATTAAGAAACCAAATGCAAGAAGCTATTTTACCTAGTCCTAAACTTAAAAGTACATTAAAATTTATAGCTCTCACCCACAGACAGTTTTACCAAAAGCACTGCTGAATGCATTTTCCAGCATAACATTTATGCCTTTACTGCCAACACATGAAGTCTAAAAATCCTTGTTAAAAAACAGAGCTACATGATGGTGCCACGAATACAACAGAAGCTCAGATGGTCTGTTCTGGCAAGCTATTTTCTGAATACACCCATTAACAGAGGAGCCAGTCAAATATAAATATAAAAATTTAGTTACAGAAAGAAAAAGTTTAAAAAAAAAACCCACAAAAAGAAAAAAGAAGGCTAATTTGTTATCCTTTTAGTGACGAAATAGTTAACTTTTCTTCACTATGAGCAGAAGTCATAACTATAGTTACCTTTCACAACAAAACTTTGGAAACTTGTTATATGCATTTTTATAGTGTATACGTTTATTTTTGCCAAACATATTGTCTAAGTGTGCTTCAAAACATCCTATTTTTCCTGCAATTGCCTGCAGCAAACACAGTAATGTTGCCTTGCTGCTGCCTGGAATAGCCTTTTCCTGAATGTTTGACATGAAATATGGCTGAAGAGATAGGAAAGTCTGGCAACCACAAATCAGAGACCATAACCTCTTACCAGCCTCAGCCTGAAAATTAAAATTCCATCTTCCAATCAGTTCAACTGAACCACTTTGGAAACGTGCAGATAAATACAGGTAACAAATAGCAAAATAAAATTCCTTTCAAGATAAACTGGATTTTTAAGTATATTACCAGATACTAGATTTTGATATACAGGTTAATGGGTAGTTTTACATAGTTAAATGGGGAAAAGTAATTAGAACACGGCAGGGGTGGGGGGGGTGGGGGAAATCATTTTAACTCCATATAGCACTGCCAGTAATGATCCAGACTGCCAAACACCTGATCCTTTTTCCACAGGAGAGTTCGAATTAAAGCAATCATAACCACACTGTGTCAACATGAACTAGTTATTTTGAAAGCCTCTTTATTCCTTGAGGGAGTATTTCTATATTTGTGCTCAATATACACAAAACACTCATTCTGGTCAACTTCCCAGACTGTAAAGCACAGGCTGTCATGCCAACAACTGCAGGAAGTCTCCATGTTCCAGTGACACAAAGCAGCACACAAATACCAATTTTTTGGTTTTGAAATTTAGATGATGAAGTTTCGCTTGCATTCCTTGGCAATATCCATCCTCTCTTTCGTGGATACCTCTGTAAAACAGACCTAACCTCTGTTTTTTTATCTCCCTAGGACATAAGGGAGGTCATGGGAAATGTCAAGATAGTTTCATCCTGTATACTCCTCTAGAAAAGTCACTGAAATAGCAAGAAGCTACATATACCTTTAGTACATACTCCTCATGGGAAACACTGACTACTTTTGCTTTTCAACATCAGCAAGCAGCTGTTAAAAGTGATCAGGTAATTTAGATGACAATGTAACGGACAGGTAACTGTTCTGCTTCGCAAATAGTCCAGTAAATGGGTGAACTAAGACTGCAAGAGCTGTCCAGATGCAGCAGAACATCAGAGGAACACAAACCACCAAAAGCACCTATCCTACTCCCACTCTGACCTTTACACAGATACCTCCACCTCAGAGCCAACTCAAAATAATGATGTGTATCTTAAAAGTCCATAGTGACCAAGTCTTAAACACGTGCACACACACACAAACGCCTTTTCAATTTTGAGCATAAATCTTGTGTGATTGTGTTTTTCCTGCACATCCAGGAGGACCAAAGCTCATTTGGGAGGAAAACAGCATTCTCCTAGGCTGACTGGGACAATGGGATGAGTATTCACAGGTATTATTGCCCATGACAGAGCTCTTCCCACTCTGTACGAAGCATTTATTTATCCTAGACCCCTAGTAGGTAAACAGAAACACTGTTCTGTTAAGAATCCAAAAATAAGTGTAAGATGCCATCTCACACATGTTTTAAGTTCTGGAAAGAGGTGAGGAGGAAGATGACGACATGCCAGATCACAGTCAGGTTAATTATGATATTATGGAAAATAATCTACAGTAGAAACCACTAGAACTGCTATAGGACTGATTTAGAAACATGGGACTAGGTCCAGTTCCCTGATAGCAGACAAAGAGCTTGGGATGTCTTCAAGGAAACATAAGACCCAGCTGATCCTGAACCACACAAGAACACAAGGAAGCAGCAGTCAGTGGTAGGAGGTGACCACAGATGGGGCTGCCTCTATCTGTGACCCAACTTCTTGTCCAAGGAGGTTTGCTGCTTCCTGGGTCAGATCTAGGACACTGTGGTTCAACCTGCAGACTGTTACCTCCTACCCTTTCTCCATGTGAGTGATCCTTCCCATCAACACCAGAACTATCTGGATCGCTGGGCTCAGCTCTTCGCTTCACAGTATGAGAGACATGGACATATCGAGCGAGTCCAGCATGAAGGCCACAAAGGTGATTAATAGACTGAAGTATCTAGCATTTAAGAAAATGATGAGAGAGTTAGGATTGTTTAGACCTGAAAGGACACGACTCAGTGGATTCCATCCATGGGTATAAATGCCTGATTTTGAGACAGAGTTGGGTGGGAAGAGGGAAGCAGTAATAAAAACAACAAAGCCAGACTTTTTTCCGTTGTGCCCAGTGAAAGGACAAAAGGCAAAGGGCACAAATTGAAATACAGGAAATTCCAGTTAAACATAGGAAATTAAAAAAAAAAATCTTTTGGTGTGAGGGTGACTGAACACTCGACCAGGTTGCCTGAAGAGGCTGTCGACTCCCCATCCTTGGGGATATTCACAACCCAAATAAATGTGGCCCTGAGTAACCCGCTTGAGTTGACCTTGCTCTGGGTAGGGGGTTGGCCTAGACGATCTCCAGAGGTGCCACCAACCTCGGTTATTCCATGACTAAATCAAGCCAAATATTTACCTTAGGTGGCAGCTTTCTGTCATCCAATCATGACAGCTTTTAGACAGAGCATTCAATGCAATTAGTTAACTTATTTTTGATGCTTTTCATTCCTTTTTTCTGTGGCTCCCCAAGAGAGGGGTAGGAGGGAGGGAAAACAAGGATTAGACCAGAAAATATATTGAAATTGTAGCATGTCGGTGTCCTCAGTATAAGTTACCAAGTGCCAGACACTGCTGTTAAAGACTGCAATTTCACATTTCTGGGACTTTGTTCAAGATATGACAATACAGTCAGAATTGATACCTTTGTGTGGTAGCAGTAAATCCCTTGCAAAACTCATTTAATAGCCCTAAAGAGAAAAAAACATTGGTGAGATGACTGAAATCCTTACATAAAGCTCTTAAATAATTTGGGAAACCTTGCTGAAACATTTAGCAGTCCTGGAAGAATGGGGTCTAGCGTCAACTCACAAAGACCTTGAATTGCATGCCACGCTCCTTGAATGTTTCTTCATTTGAATGGACTGAAAATACGCCTGAAAAGTCATTTACTGGAATATGAAGCCTGGGAAGTTGTGTGGTCTCCAGAAGCATTTTGCCAGAACTACAGTTAAGACAGAAACCAGGTTTTCACTTTTCAAATTTATCATAACAAACAGTTGCTAGGTGTCTGAAAAAACTTTATAGTACTGCTATTTTCACTTATATAACCCTCTTAAGAAACATGTTTAATCTCTCAAACTAAACTACTATATTAAGCATTACATACACTAAGAGCTACACAATCCTATTACTTTAACGATAACCATTATTCAATTCTACAACTAAGTCAAAACCAGCTGTTGGACTGAAGGAGAAAGCTCACTTACACCAATCATTACTGCAGCTTAAGTGATATCCCAGTGGTTAAAGTATTTTCTTGTGGTACAAATGAGAGAACAGTTTTCTTCACACTGAGTAGCTAAATGCTCCACATCTACCACTTTTTAGGAAACCACTCTGACCACTAGACTTATGCATAAAGGTAGGCACTCTGAGACTCCAAAAACCATCATCTTGAGAACAAGGATGGACCAAAGGGATTTTGAGCAGATGGATCCATACAGTATTTCCACCAGCCCCACCTTCTGATGGTTTTCAAAACAGCCACGTTATTAATGCAAAGAGGAAACCTGCAAAGTTGTAGCTCCATTGCATTTTAAGCCAGGGATGCAATGACCTCGTCTGTGCCCAGTGACATTGGTTCCTTCCCCCTGCTTTGTGTTACAATTAGCACTTCTTTGAGCTTCTAGTAAGCCAGATCAGGGAAAAAAGACCGAGAGAAAAAAAAAAATTAGTGTCAACTTTCCACAAGGTTTATCTGCCTAAAATGGTTCACTGTAGCATTAGAGGAGAAAGATCACATCAAAATTGACTTAGATCAACATCTACTTCATTGCTACAGTCAAGATGAGGAGCGCACTTCTAAGTGAATCTCCAAATCATCCTCATTTTCCTGTGCCTTGGTTCACGATGCAGAGCACTCTCACAGAAATTAAGATGGATACCTTTCCAGTGCAATTAAATAGGAGCTATGCATCCCTGCAGGAACCTTAATACACTCTAATTGTTAATGGGACTTAAGTTGACAGGACCAAACTAGAATTAGGATGAAATAAAAACACCCAAGCATGTCTCCAATAATAGTTCTACAGATACAATTTTTTTTTCTTTTTCTACTCACTGCTTTTCACATAGCTAAAAGCTGCCATGAAATCACATACTAATACAATACAATACAATAAATAAAACAAGTTGACAAGAATCCACTAGTCTTTTATTTAAGGAATAGCTTTCCAAGCTATTAAGGAACCTACTTAACTAGAAGAGATCACATAGTCTGCATGTTTCACAATACAGCTCACTATGTCCTTAAATAATCAGTAAGTTTAGGTCGCTCTATATCGACCAACAGACATTGCAACAGACATTGCAATTGAGCAGAGCTGGGCAGAGCCACCTCAGTTGTTCTCGTGAGGACTAATTAAAGAATAAATTGTCCCGAGTAAGGAGTTCTCCCTTCAGAATATCTCAAAAGGAAGTCAAAGACTGGCTTTACTGCTGCTGAAATGCCAATGACACATAACAGAGCCATTCCCACCTGTGCCTACTCCCAAGTGAGCTATTCCAGTTGTGCCACCTTCCGTTCTCATAAAGAGCTCATAGCAAAGCTAAATATTACTTCCTGTTCTTGAAGCTTTCATCGTCTTTCACTTGTAGATTACTCAAATACACAGAAGCTAAATGTGCAGAATTTATTAGCTCAAGTGCCAAGCAAACAAGTATTGCTTTCAAGTGACAGAGACACCTCCAAGGCACTATTGGACCCAAATTAAATCTACGTAGAACTAGCTAGGCTGTGTCAACCCACATTCAGGAAAGAGAGTCAAATTCTGCAGATATCAGACCAGGGCCCAAGCTGAATTTACTCCATCCAGAGTCATAACTTTCTTGCTCACTCCAAAACACGCCAGGCCTCAAAAGGCTTATTAGTTTAAGTGCAGTTTTAGATGAAAATGGTGACCCAGCATCACACTGCACAGTCGGATCGAATTTTAAACAATCCCATGAGACATCCCTGCACTTTCTTACCAGTTTTCTAGCATAAGAATTTAGCAGCAAAAGCACAGCCCCAGCCTGAGCTTGCAACGCTCCCATACAGTGCTGCACCTGAGCCATTAAGTTTCCCAAACTAAAGGCCAATGTGCAAAGACAAGTCACCATCTCTTGGGAAAAAGAGTGTCATCGCTGAACTGAAAATAAGTTTACATACCCATATTTGCTCCTGACAAGGCAAAGTTGTAACATGAGGCAATCATGCAAATTAAATAAAAACATTAAGCTCATTCTTTCAATCCTATCCTTCACTTCCAAGTCCTTTCAAACATAGACTGTAGTGAAATTTATCCAGAAAGCATTCTCCAAGGATTCAGTAAATCCTTTACATTACAATCTCTCTCATACATACACACACACACACAAAAAAAAAAAGAAGATATTGAATAACCCATAGTTTTCAAAATTACTTATCAATTTAGAACGTACCCTTCAGTTCTTACAGGAAGGGTATTATATACAGTCCTATATCCATTTTAGGATGTAAATACAAGAAATACAAACTCACACCACAAAGAAACTTGCAAACATATTCTGTAAGATTCATCAAATCCAATATCCACAAAATCCTGTATCACATTTGGCACTTTATTTCCCACATCTCAGCATCAGCAGCTATTCTCAGTTTCCCATTTTGATTAAGTATTTTGAACATAAAGGGAAAAACAGAAGTTACTATTGAGAGTATGGAAAGAGGGAACCAAAAAGCAATTCTGATTTTCTGTTTTTGTTAAATTCGTTTTCTCGCTAAAGTATGAAGTCCCACCAAGTCTTATGCCTTGCAATGATAGCACAGAAAAGTCTTTTAATGAGAACTTACCACAATAAAAAGTTTACCATTAATTGGCATCAGTATGTTCTCTTTCAGAGACATACTGTAAACGATCTGACAGAGCTCTCATTTGCTCACACTTCTAATTCTACATTTTTATTTCACATGCAAAGCAGAAGGCCAAACTGACTGCAATTTAATTTTAACCACTCTTCTCCCAAAAATAACTTCCTATTGCTAAGCCCTTGACATCTCAATTGTTAACTCTCAGACAAGATGACTCCTGGCACTCAATGTGCAGTCAATGATATAGCAATTTAAGGGTTTTTTTTTAAAAAAAAAATGTCTACCACTCTTCTGCACTAGGTCTGTAACTAGCTTTATGCCATGTCACTTCTTTCTAGCCCAAAGATTTTCTCCTTACCCCAGCAATTTCACTTCAGCAACAGCTTGCCTAAAAGAGAGAATTAAAACGAAAATAACAGTCTACTTATGAAACAGTGACAAAAAACAGGCCCCCTGGTTTTAACTACAACATTAGTCTGTCTGAAAGCCACCCTGGATTTGCCTGGCATTTTTAGTTTGAAGAATGTACCATTGAGTTTCTCAAGAAGTACCTCAATATGCATTTTTAATAAAAGATTATGTCTAATTTTACAAACCAGTAAGAATGGCTGAATGAATTAAGAAACTGAATAACTGAAAACTAACAAAATATATGCCTTTCCTCCCAATGCAACTGCTTGGGGTCATGAAAAATCCATATTCTCATGGTAACTCTCTCAAAAAATGTTTCTTAAGCTGCAGTACAATTAACAAAAGAATTTGTGAAGGAAATTAAACAGCATAGATGAGGTCCTGTCTAGTAATATTCCTTGAAACACTACAGATACAAAGAATACATGCGACACATTTTCTTACTCCAGGTCTCTAACATGCATTCTTGTGTTTAACTTTCTGCTTGAACTGATAGAAAATACTTTAAAATATTAATGATCATCAAAAATACAAAAATATGCTATATTTCTTCTCCCCAAAAGCAAGCCATTCCCATATATGCCCTCAGAATTAAACAAATGTACCTTGCAGAATATACTAAAATACATCATTACTAGTCAGCTGGGGGAAAAAAGGATTTTAGACATACATTCCTCATTGCACATAAAACTGACACTAGAAGATGCCTCTAAGTCTTGTCCAATATTATTATAAACACACATATCTTAAACTCAACTCAGTAAATTCACCTTAAAACTATGGATTTTCTTTTGCTCCCACACTTCTATTAGTAAGAAGCACTGCATTTCCCCCTCAAACACCCAAATGCAAGAATGTAGCAAGATAAGACACTGAAGAAACATTACACTAAAATCTGCATTAACTACAGGTATTTCAGACCAACTTACAAGGACAGAAGAGGTCAAAATGCTCCACCTAAGAAATTCTGTTAGCTGAAAGTGATATTTTATGCTTCTTGCACTTTCTTTCATTGCCTTTCTGAGCACAGATGGGCCAGGAAATGAGAGGCAACACCTGCAGGAATGGTGGGCTTCCCAATCAAGGACAATTATCTTCCCCAGCAAAGGTAACTACTGACACTAGCTGCAGAGGGGAGATTTTGAAAAGGCACAGGAGGACAGAGACATTGTTCTATATGTAAACTTGCATCTCTTCCTCTTTTCCTATCTTTAACTTGAATATTTTGCCAGAAAGATGTTTTAAAATTAAAGTGAGTCACGAAACACCAAACTCCAGTCGGCTAAAATGAGACTATGTCAAAAAGCTCTAAAGAACAAAGTGATGATAACTCATTTAGATTTATGTCCAAAGCACTAAATATGCCCAAAAAAAAAAAAAAACCCCAAAAAGCGTCAGTTGCAACACTATACTTAAAGGTTCTTTAGCAATTTCTTTGGAAAATACTCCACTAATTAATTACCTCACAAAACTACATTTGAAGCAGAAGACTCTTACTCATCTAAGCTAGAAGTACTTTTTAAAAAATTGTAGAAAAAGTATAGATTATATATATATATCTTTGCATTTGAATTGAATAAAAGATTCCTTCTTTCAACACAGGACTCTGTGTTACAAAAGTAGTACAAACGCTTCAGCTCCTCCTGCAGATAGTTTCATGGGCTCTCATCTAGCCAAAATGTGCAGCACGATCATAGCTCCAGGTTATGAATTCATAAGTTACAAAAACAAGAAAGTCTCTGAAAGCCTTTTGGTTTAAAACCAAAAGAAAATTCCTTTCACACTATATTAAAAACAAAACAAACAGTAACAACAAAAAAATTCACAAAAACAAAACAAAAATAAGCTTTGATAGATAGCCTTCAATTTGGCTCATGCAGAATGACAACTACAACTCCTGCAAACATGGCAAAAATCTGCCTTTGAATTAAACTAATGGAAACTTGAAAGCATCATACAAAGCATGCACAAAGTGTTCCCTTCATCTTCAAAAACAGGAATGATGCAATCCCTTGAATGGTCCCAGATTGGGTTCTTTCAAAAACCACAAAATATGTTTAGCATTAAAACAGAGGCAAGTGTTTCTATCTGACTTCATGTTCAGTCAGGATGACCCATACTAATTACTGCATTAATGAAGTCTATTTAGATCTTATTGTGGAAATTTTAGTCCATAAGAAACAAAGTGTTGATTGAAAGCCATAGAAAAATCCTTATGTGACAGATTTTTTTTTTTAACAACAGCTGATAAAACCTGTCAATGCTCAAGGGCACCCTACAGTTTCAACTATATAGCTTTAAATGAAATACAGTTGCTTCATTAGCTCAATTATCATGTCCTAAAAACTAGAAGATGGAATCCTTTAAATATCTATTTGTAATTTGAATTAAAATATACCTTGTTATCTCCTATTAACTTCAGAATAAAATTATAAAAATCACAAATCAGCATGATTTGCAATGCTTAGAATCATAGAAAGAAAAGAAAACAAAACAAAAAACAGGTTCTAGAGGAGCTCTGAAAGTCACTAACTCCAAACTGCTAAAAGCAAGGCCAACTGCCAAGTTAAATGAGGTCACACAGAGCTTTTTCCAGTCAAATTCTGCAAGTCTCCAAAGGAAGACAATTACACAATCATCTCTGGGCACCTGTTTCAGCACTCAACTCTGAGCGATTTTTCTTTTCTTCTCTGACAATGGGAATTCCAATGGGATACAACTTGCAACAACTGCCTCTCCTGTCTTCTCACTACACAACTGAAAAGTGTTTGGCCCTTCTCTCTAATTCCCTGTGAGGCAGCAGCAATCTGCTATTAAGTGCCTTTACCCTCCAGCCTTCTCTTGTCCTGGTCAAGCAACCTTTTTGTACACATCACACACTAGCTTCCTAACCGTGTTTCACCAGTTTGTTGGCATCTCTCTTGCACTTGAGGGGAAAGCGGAACAAAACTGGACACAATATTTTCAATTTTTATTATTTTAGCTCCAGCCTTGTGAGTGCCAAGCAGAGGGGAACAATCCCTCCCCTTGTCCTCTGAGCTGCTCTCCTGCCCATGCAGTCTGGCACACAGCGCGTTTTTATTGATGCAAGGGCTGGCTGCTGACTTGTCGCTCCTATTGGGGCTCTCAGGGTCAATTCTATAGAGATGCTATCAAACCAGGCAGGCCCAAGTCTGCACCAATATAAGGCTAGAATCCTCCTAGGTGCTGGATTATGCATCTGGATTTTGAAAACACGAGAGTGGTTAAAGAAAAAAAAACTTTCAAAAGTGTTGCCCATATAGCAGACATTCACCAGTATCCCCCCTTGTCCATAGGGTCAGTAATTTCATTGCAGAAGACAATCATTTTTTGAACATGTTTTGCCCTTTGTAAACCACACCAGCAGCTCCCAATCACGTTCTTTCCTTCATATACTTCAAAACAGCTTTCCTGAGGACCTGCTCCACATCTCTGCAGAGAATTGAGGTGAGGATGCCTGCAGTTCCCCATATTCTCCTCATCTTTATTATAAAAGGAACAGTAGGCCCAGAATGTAGCAACAAAGAGAAAAAAATAGAAAGCAAGATCTATCTAAGATCTTGGCAGATATCCAAGAGATGTTCTGCAGAACACCCAACACCCAAGTTTCATTTTTGCTCTTATTATGCCCACTTCCGTGCTAGGTACTCAGAATTCTGGAGAAGTCGGATCATTTTTCTCAGTACCCAAGGATGAATTTGTGCACTTGAATGAAACAAAGCTTATGTGAACATGCCTATCACCCTCTCTCTACTCCCCAGAACCACTTCCTATACAATCACTAGGGTGAAACTCATCAAAAATATGACTCATACTTTTTTTCTTCCTCTCTCAAGAGTCGCCATAAAATATCCAAACTACAGTCCTCACTGAGGAAGACTTCTGTACAACCTCCAACAGTGTTGCTCTTCTGTAACCTGCTGGCTGGCTAATCACCAAAAATGCATTTTGGAAATAGCTACAGCATACATTATATCTTGCATAGCTAATTGACAGGAACACAGAACCATAGGTATTTGAAGAATTTGGGAAGGGAGCAGAGACATTACAGAACATTATGAAAAATAGTCTGGGGCAAGGGATATTGGTCATTACAATCAGGAAACTGAGAGAAAAATAAGAAATGAAGAAAGTCCTTTTGACTGTCTCTAGGCATTTTTGTAATTACCAGGCAATACTCCGATGAACCAGTGACACAGAAAAATAAAGAGAGAATCATCAATGTTACATCATTTTATATGTACACATATATATAGGTCAGGTTTTTACTCCTTCAATCACTACTCAGAACTGAAAAAAAAAAAAAAAATGGAATAAGCTGCATACTACGTCCTATTGCAAATATATGCCTACTTTAATAAATGTTTTCAGAGGTCAGGATAAACACATATAAAATAATCCATAATTTTTTTAATTCTCCCTCTGGAATTGGAGGAAATTGAATTTTACGCAAGCTCTGTTATGCTTCTACTTGAAAACAACTGCTGGTTCAATTCACATACAGCCCCATAACATATCCAGCTACATGAAATACCTTCAAGCACTCCTCCAGTATAAGCGACAGACGACTTCATCTGTGGTGGTTTCCCTGCCTCACATTCTTAAATAAATGATGGTCACAGTAAAAGCAGATCCTACTATACTCAAATTTCTAAAAAACTACAACACATTCTCTTTCTAGACACATTCTCTTTTCCTCTGTTGTGCTTTCGGCACCATGCATAATTTGGCTCAGACATGTGAAGGACTGTATTTGATTTACAAAAGCAAAACAGTATAGTTTATAACAGTTTATCTGTAATAAAATATTATATTCTGGTGTTTGTAAACACTCTTCTGAAAGACCTGCTTTCTTATTCAACATAACCACAGCAGTATGGGATTAATATATTCACTCTTGTCCTATGAATTATTCCCTTACGTGTATCTATTGCCCCAACTTCAGAATGGTACTCCATGTTCCCTGGCTTCAGAACAGTTGTAATTCACACAAACACAAGGATTTGTATAAGGAGCTTTCTAACTGCCCATGGCTCACTCTTCAGGTGACAATCCAAAACTCTACAGATACTTTGAAGCAGCTTCTAAATCTAGCTAAGTTTGTTAAGTCTTAAAAGAAAAATCTTTATTCTTCATTCAACCACTGGCTGAACCGGCTAGACTGGTCTGCTTTTCAAGAACATTTACTTTGGTCATTCACTGCGAATACAGTTAGTTACACCTACATGAACAATTTCAGGATGTCACAGAAATGAATGACCCTGTACTTGTCCTGTTCACGCTCATTCTCACGCGCTGCCTACTCTTGATACCTCTTCTCTCTCACTGCTCTAGAAATTCTGCTAGTTGCAGTGTGTTGATTTACTTTCCTGCCAAATCAGCCAGATGGTTCTCTTTGAGCATGATTTAACTCTGGCTAGTTTCTTGAACTAGACTATCCCTTCAGACACGTGAGCAATAAATCTGCCAAAAAGAAAGGTTAAAGAATGCATTGATCAGGGTACCATCCAAGTGCTTGACTATATCAGAAATGATGAATCTAGTACTTATCTGGCCAGTCAGTTTTCACAATATATTTCATTAACAGTAGCATTCAAATTACAATGGAATATTTGCTGTTTTATGACAGCATTAAACAAGCAAAAAAAAAAGTATAAAGGCAGTCAAGTGACAGGAACATTATGTTTCAGCTAACTGCAGGTAATTAGATGGTAAAGGTACAGAGGAAAACGGGTACATACTACATTGAAGCTAGTTAACCCAGTCTCAAAACATATGCATTGCTGAGGAAGATAGAATCCAAAACATTCAAAAACATGAGAAGTAACTGAATAGCAAGATTTAATTGCTTATAAACTAATTTCCCTTTAAGCCATTAATAAGACAATAAAGAAGAAGGCAAGTTTAAAAAGGATACTTGCCAGGCTAAAATGAATGGAGTAGGGAACAAGGAGAATGAAAGGTGTTTTAACGATGAAGAATAAGAAACATGATATAATCATTTTGCTGGATCACAAACATTATAAAGCACCATTAAAATAGACATTCAGAAGAATGAAGTAGTTTCAGCTTGGATCAAGTGCCAAGTAACCACAGGCTACTGAAGGAGAAAAAAAAAAAAAAAAAGAAAAAAAGACAAATTCTCTCCCTTCTCTGGCTCTTGAAATATATTTGCACCCCTCTCTTGCAGAGGAGACAGTGTAATCACAGAGTAAGTCCATTCAGCATGCTGAAAGGGTGAAAAAATAACGTGCCAAAAAGAAGTTCCTCCCACAGCAACCAGCTTATCAATTCACACTGTGGCCTCATAACCACGAGAGCCAAAGCAAGCAAAGTAAAGAACCACAAAGCTCTGGCCCATTACAGCAGCAGCTGACAGTTATCTCTAACAAAGCACAAGGTGAAACTGCATTCACAGAGCAACTTCGGGACAAGATTACATAAAAACCAAATATTAAGGCAAAGCCTTTCCTATTTAAAGATATAACTCAGAAGAAAAGCGATGTGATTCTTTTTATTAGAGAGTGAAAACCTTATGAAACTAGCAGTTTCATTTCAACAAGCAATCTGATAGAGACTTCTCAGGTCCAAAAAAATATATTGTGTAGTAATGATTTGTGGCATTCCTACCAAAAAAGTAAATGCAGAATAAAACAGAAACAATCCAGCTAGGGAAAAAATAACTATATGAGATTAAGGTAAACTGCCCATAAATCCACAACTGAACTCTACTGAGGTGTAGATTCTAACAGGTTTTATTTTAATAAATGCTAGAAACTTGCATTAACTAGCAATGCTGTAAATAGTATCATTACCCTTCTATTGCTTCCATTCACTCTTTTGCAGCCATCAGCTTCCTCAACTTACAGAGAACCAAAGTGGCTGACAACTAATACAGAAGCTTAAAATATTCAAGCTTCATATACAGTCAGAAATGTTTGAGTAAGAATGACCATTTAGTAATTTTGTCCAAGAGGTAAAAACTGATGATTTGGCGTCTTCTTTAAATGGTAAGTCAGGCATTTTTCCAGGAACTCTGGAAAAAAAATGCCATCTGAGTTTAAAACTAAAATAAAAATCAGAATATCACTAAGAACTCTAACCCACAAAAATTATTCACAGTAGCTGAGACATGGCTGCAGCAGAAGCAAGAGAATATTATCTTTTATTGCCTAAAACTATTTATATACTTCTAAAATCTGTCTTCATTCTTGTCAAGAGTATCATGTTCCTGGTGATTTAGGTACTGCCAGAAGGAGAACACTAGCTTAAGTTATTTAAATATTTTAAAGGAGTAATGTACCTGGTTGAACTAAAGAAGTTTATAAAATTTAATTTGTATTCATAACAAAACAGCAAATTCAAACTCAATACATGGTACACATTCACAAACCATGCTCGCCTGCCTTAAGACACATTAAGCAGAGAGATCTCTGCTTCATTTTTCAGAACTACATCAGCAACCTTCTTTCCTGTAGCATCACAAGACAGCACTTTCTAAATTACTGAAATTAAAGGAAAAATTCTCCACATGAATATTCTTACCACAAGTTAACAGAAAATTTTAAGTGCACTTTATCATTCTTCAGAAATCAGATGAGGATTTTTTAAAAATAAGATATTAGATGCAAATTTATCTCATCAAAAATAATCCTGCCTACTATTATTAGTAGTAATTATCTTTATTTCATCCATTCAATTCATTCAAAATCCCAAAAAATGCAACATTTCACATTGACTGTATAAAGACAATGAATTCCAAATATGACTAGATAAATAAAATGAAATCCCAAACAGAAGTATTTGTTGCTATTAGGAAAAGTAAACATTTGTGCTAGTGTCACAATGTTACTTGACTGTAGTAAAATTTATGCCAAGAATCACAAAATAACTTAGGTTGGAAAGAATCTACAGAGGTCATCTAGATGATCCTCCTGTTCAAAGCAAGGCTAACATCACAAGTAAGTCTTTGTTACACTATCAATATAGGAAGTGATCACTCCATAAAACAGGTAGCCCAACAGGTTGTTTTAGTACTCCAGTCCTGCCAGTAATCATTGTGACAAGACAGTCGTGGGCAAGAAAAAGCAGAGTTAAACTCATTGTCACAGTGACAGAACTGTATAGAATTATCTTTGTTTAAGAAAGTAAGGGAAAGCATAAGATGACTTTACCTTCGTTGATGAGGGGGCACATTTCAGACTGTTAGTAAATTCACACTTCAGTGTAGAAAAAAAGAAAATTGTGGAGGTGAAAAGTCAGGAAAAAGTTGAACGTTATTGACATCTAACTACATTAAAGAAATAAGGGACGTCTTTAAAAAAAACACACATAGGTGGCGCAGAGGCAGTTAAGGCAACATTGTAAATATCGAAGTTGCAATCCCAAGTTAAACACCCTCTACTGGATACAGGTCACCTGAACTAAAACTTTACCAGGATCAAACATGGATTTTTGGCTGGAAATAACTTTACAACAGATCACCTAGCAAAACAATAAAATCATCTGATTGCCTTACCCGCTTCTGACAAGATGACCTAACTTTATTTAGACACTTCCACTGCTCTGATTTCCTAAGAAATTATTTTTACGAAACTGGGTTAGGGAGATATTGGGCAAGCAGTCACGTGTGACAGCATGTCTGAGGAAACAGAGTGACAGGAAGAGCAAAGCGGTGACAAGCAGACAGATAGGGACAGAGCAGGCAGCGGAGGGCACCAAAAAGAAAATCTCGCCAAAGGACAATAAGAAAAGTTGACACAGACAGACAACAAAAAGGAGGTCATTGAAAGTGAAGAGTCTTCAAAGGACAGATCTTACCCAAGTCAAATAAAACATTAGGAATTAATAAGGAAACAAAACTAACCAACACAGCAAATATCGTTACAGCTCTATGCAGAATGGAACTTGAATAGCAGCGTACTGAAAGAGGAAAGCAGCACCCAAAAAAAAAAGAAAGTCTGGCAGTCTGACAAGGATGGCACACAGAACAGATTCCATTTGAGGACAGCAACAGTATGAAAACTTCAAAAACCAAACTGACCGAGTACAAAGCAAACCTGTAAGGCAACAGCTGTGGAAAGAGGTCACCAATGAAGCATTTCCCATTTCTCAAGACACAAAGAAGTCAGACTCATCAAGCAGCAGCTTCAAACAAACAAACCAAAAAAACACAACACTAACCAAAAGAAAGGAAGTATTTCCCACACACACATACAGCCCATTCTTTTTGAACTGAGAATCTCACTGCCACAGGAAGCTGGAGGCCAAAAGCCACATTCCTCTTTGACCTCATTTTTAGAAGTCAGGGCTGGCCCATCGCTATCTATTAAAAGATATTGTCAAAATGCAAACACTGCTGAGAAAGTCCATAAAGCAATAACTGTGACAAAATGTCAATGAAGAACTTCCTATGCCTGACATGTTTTTCATATCCTTCTCCTGCATACCTCCATATATTGTACACCTCATACCTCCATACACCATACATCTTAGCAAGAGCTAATCCAGCAAATTATCCAGCAACATTTGATGACAGTGCTCTGTCAAAATATCCCCACCCTTAATGAATTCCTAAATTTTAAACTGAGATAACAACATTATTAAGAAACGCAAGTGCACATACTTGCATCACTGACTTGCAACACTACCTGAAGACTCCAGACTTTTGGGGTTTTTTTTAAAAAAAAAAAAAAAAAAAAGTTAGAAGATGAAATCATTAAGTTGTATTTTAATTAGTTCTTGCAATATTATTTAACATTTAAACAACTTAATACTAACACTATACATATTGGAAGCATTCAGTCCGGTTACAAAGATGTTAAATGATTTTTGTCTGCAACGTATTGATGAACAAAGCAAAAGATTTAAACAAATCTAATGTTCTATAAATTCATGGACCAGAGCAAGTTACTACAAATATATTTGGGTTATAGAAGTTGTTAGTAATGAAGATATATGTCCAGCTTCTTAAGGTATCCCACAATTACAAAATCTTCTAGAGATTAAATGTAGTAAATTTGAATGAAATATGGATTAATGAATCAACCATATATCAAAGCTAAGAAAAATTAAAAGAAATCAAATAAAATAGAACATAAAAAAGAATATAGCTAATAAGATGGTGGCAAAAGTCCAGTAGATTTTAGTGTATCACTGTGGTAAAACAGCAGCTATTGGTAAGACACAGGAAATTTTAATTTCATGCCACAAATGTAGCTCAACCCTCTTGACACCATATCCATACCCGATATAAATAAACTTTTTCAGAATTGTAACTAGGAAAAATACCTTTTACCCGGCCATTGACAAAAGCAGAGAGGATGCTATTAATGTGTGAAGCTCCAATCTTCCCCTTAATGGCAATCCATCCAAAACAGCAAAAAATATAATTCAGTCAGATACGGTCTTTTTTTAAATTTTTCCCCTCAGAAAACATCTGAATAGATTTTTCCTTCAATTAATCCATTTCTCCATCTACTTGCAGACTCACATACTGAATTACGATGATTATTTGCCTTCTCTTCTGCACTAACAGAGTTCCAGCAGGCATCTCTGAACATAACTAGTGAATAATAGACGATATAAAGTCACCACTAACAACATCTGCCCTCTCCTCATCATTCAGAGTGCCTGAACAAAAAGTCTTCTTGCAAAATTAATCTCCAGGCATTACAAGTACATTTAAGTAACTGAAGGCATTTTTTGCTTCTCCTCCTTCTCTTCCTCCTGATTCCTGCAGATTCATACTGCCCTTTCCTTAACTCACTGCAAGTCTCAGAAAGTCACCCATGAATTTCCCACACAGATGCTTCACTAGGCCTATCTCAGCCAACTCTTATATGTGAAATCTCTTTCATATGCTGACATAAAAGACAAACTACCTCTTATCAGGAGCCAGCTCTACCATGACGTCAGTAAGAAAGTAATCAAACAATGGTTTCTCAAGGTAAATATGAAGCCATTATTAAAACAAAACAAAAAGTTAGTGTAATACAAACTCCAGTTAGTTTATAGGAGGTTTCTTCTTATCTTTCACTGCATTTTTACTGTATATTTTTCTCTGCACTTTTCAGTCACAAGAATATAAGTCTTGAAAATCTGGATGAAGGACAACATCTTCATGGAAACCCTAGGCAGGAAGCTTTGAGATCCTTCTGCAATCCCTTATAAAGGTGTTCTGCTTGCCAGTGTTCTGGCCAGAGGCGTTTCTGTGTAATTGCCAATGCACACGAGCTCTTGCAGCAACTGATACAACAACAATGCTCGACACAGCCAGTAGTCACCTCTGGATTGGTAGTAACAGCTCATTACAGCTTTGCTACCAGAGGCAGCAAAGCAAAGACATGACATAAAACAGTGATCTGTATTAATCTTGTTTACTCTCCGCCTGAATGCTGGACCAAGACCTTTATTAAAATGCATGCAGTGCACACGGTATTCCTAGTTGCATAGTAGTGCTATCAGTAGCTCAAACCTATTACATGTAAACCCACAAGTATTTCACCTTTCAACAGTACACAACTGAGTTCAGAATTTTTAGTTACATTTTAGCTTTACTAAAAAGTAATCCTTTACACCATAGGAGCTGTCATCACAGGCCACAGCAGTAACCCAAATACCCGCTCTTACTTTCCAGGTATCACAATGCAGCTCATAAAAGCATAAGGAACAGCAAGCCTTATCTATTCAGCACATTTCACACAAAGCATCTAAAAGTTATATAATCCTGTTTATCTCTGACATTATTCTGTTTATCTTTGCTTATACAAACAAATGCAAACTTCATTTCACCTCCTACATATCTGACTTAGTTTTAAATGCAAAAGATGCCTGCTTACACAATACAGCCTTAAAATATGAAAATGAAATCACATCTTTATAATCACGAGAAATGCAAGTCAGGAGGAGTATCGCTTTGGTAGCCTGATCCGCACACCATGTGATTCTTCCCTCCTTTCTATGCACGGATGGTGAGGAAGTGAAGATGCCCCTAACCCATGTGCACTTCCATTTAAATGCTTAAATACTACTCGTTAAACTACAAAATATATGAGAGGGGCAGCATAACGACGCACTGGTTTTTAATATTGACAAAAAGCACCCGCACGCTCTCCCACAAGCCCTGTACCACGAGCAGCTCGTACACAAGAGCCGTGGGGAAAGTAACATAATCCACACATAGACAACCGAGACGGAGATAAAACGAACAGCAGAAATGGGGATAAACTCTGCAGAAAATAAAGACCGGCGTTTACGCCATTCCTGCACACTTCCTATGCAGACGCTCTTTACTTTTTTAACTAAGCGGAGTACAACCGAGTTTTGTGCAACAGAAATCTGAAGTGGCACGTTATGAAAAACATGAGGACTTAAGTTTGTAGAAAAATAATACTTTTGCATAAGAATCAGCGAATAAGCAGCCGAAATCAAAGGGGAGCTGGGGGGAGAAAAACGACTTTTTACTCTTCACGCAGCCTCCGCTTCGCTTCCTCCAGCCCGCCCGGGATCAACATTCGCTACAAAATACCTCGCTGCACCCGGGGCCCGACCGCCCCCAGACAAAGAGAGAGCAGGACCGAACCGAACCGGAGCGGTCCGGTCCCCCCGGGGCTCCGCGCCCGCCCGCCTGCCCGCCGCGCTCACCCATGCTGCGCCCGCCCGCTCGCCGCGGCTCGGCGGAGCGGCTCCGGCTCGCGGCGACGCGCTCAGAGCGGGCACGGCGGCTCCATTCGCGGCGCCGCCGCCGGCAGCCCGGGGCCGAGGCGGCCGCTCACCCGTCGCGTCGCGCCCGCCGCTCCCGCCCCTCGCCTCAGGCGAGCGCGAGCTCCGCCGCGCGCCCCGCCCCGCCGCGGGGGGCGCCAAATCCCGCGAGAGCTGCGCACCCCCCCCCCCAACGCCGAGCGGCCGTTGCCAGGCGGCGTGACGTCACACGCCCCCCCCCCCGCGCCATCGTCGCCGCCACAGGTGTCGCCCCCCCGCCATGTCGCGCTGCGCAGATTTAAAGCAAAACAGTGATTTGGGGGCTAAAGGGACGAGGAGATGGCGTGGTTTGGGGAAGAATGAGGGAATGGGGCAGAGCAGGCCTCGTGGAAACGGGGATCCTCCGTCTTCCTCATTCCCTGTGCTCGTTCCTTGTGTGAGTGGCTCAAAATGAGTCATTTTTAGCCAAGCTCAGGACAGAATTAGCCTGATAAGAATGTTGAGTGTTTCCAGGAACCAGCTTTGGGTTTGCGTCTTTCTCATGGAATAAAAGTTCAAAATAAACCACTATGAGCATCGAGGGTAAGATGTGAAGAGATGAGTTGAAATGAGCATATATATCATAATACTTTTGGATTATTTGTTTGTTAATCCTTAGTATTTTGAAGCAGACTCTTCCAGTCTTTCCAAGAGAAAGACTGGGAATATGCACAGGACTCGAAGAATTTCCCTGGACTGGGAACCGTGCTCTGCTCTGATCCCTTGATACTCCTTTGAAAGGAGAGCCTATTCTTTATAAAAATGTTAAACTGTTAAATCTCCTTGGATTTATAATAGTCAGCAGCAAGATGAGAACTGGGTCGGATATGAAACCGTCCTGTTAGAGTTTGAAGTCACTGCAACAAAAAGTTAGAAAATAACTTTCAGGAGAAGGAATTATCCTCATTTGTGTTTTCTGCATAGATTTTTCTGTTCTGAAGAAGAATTACATCATAAGAATACAGTTGAGGTGAATTATTAATTTTACCTGACACAGCAATTGTTAACTTTCTGAGCCTTTTCCCGAGGCAAAATATGGCTGTAAGACAAGTAAAGTATTCATGATGGCTTTACAGAGCGCCTGAGGAGCTTCATGAGCCCTTCTTGAGAGGTTCATCTAACTAGAGCAAAAGCTCTTTCCACTTTATCCAAGCATCATTCCTACCTTTATATTCACCCTGAATACCCAGGTGGTCATGAAGCTGCTTTCACCTCCTTCCTTCAGGCTAGAACATGCTATGGAGCTGAGCACCAGTTCTTAACCTTCCTACACTATTTGCCAGGAGGATATAAGACCTTTCTGAAATAGTGCTGGTTTCACAAGTCTGGATACCAGTGGCCGTGGTTGCTGCCAAACCCATCGTCTTGTAGCGCTGTGGTCTTTGTTGTTCCGCCTGTATCTTGCCCCCGTGTCTTGCCCTTCTTCATGGCCTTGGTCCTGCAGGGATTTAAATGGAGCTGAGCTTGACAAGGACACAGTTTTGCAAAAATGCAGATCATGGATGACTCAAAACAGCACCTAGCATTATTGTGCAAGTTGTGAATTATGATACACAAAGAAAATTTGCCTATGCGAGGCTGTTAACTATTAACTGTAACGGCTTGTTCTTTAAGACGTATAACCATTTGCTTCCTTTCTGTTTACTCAATGCCTGAGGTTATGTGCTGAACAGTTATTTACCAGTAATACCTGCCAGTGCATCTACAATGAGTTCATTCTCAGTTTCTGCTTTTATAAAAAACGAAAATAAATTAATTAACTATTTTCACATGGATGTTGTGAAATGATTGTTCATTTGTGAAATGACAGTTCATTGAAAATGCAGCCTTGTTGTTATGTGGGATCTTGCTCATTACTCCAAAACTTTTTTCACTCTAAACAGAATATAAAGCAGCAAAATTCAGGCTCTGTATTATAAAAATGCATATTTATTTAAGAGTGCTTTCAAATCCCAAAAGGTTTCCCAAAAGTAATGTGATCATTTTCTTACAAAGTGATTTGTCCAAAAATAATTCCAGAAAAATGAAACATAAGCATTTTAAACGCTTTATGATTGAATTTAGTGGAACGTATCAATCTATTACTTGCTCTTGAGAGAAGGGTTGTAAGGTGTGCGCAAATCAAGAAATTATTCTCTCATTCTCAGCACAGTCATTTCATTTTGCAAGAGGGATCATTGCACAAAGCTTGAGATTTACCTTTAAGAATGATACAAATTCTTATCACTGGAGGTGATTTTTTTTTTTTCATCACAGAAACAAGAAATAATAACAGGCAGAAACAAGAAATAATATTTCTTACTGTCATAGTGAGCATTTCAACTGAACCTTTGTTTTTTATTTTACCACTATGGAAACCTTAAAATTATTCCACTGCTTCCAAATAAAGAAACCTAAATATGAAACTTCCAAAAAGTCTGTCAGAACTAGAGCAAAGTAAAGGAACTGACCTTCTGCAAATACAAATCATATGGCAGCTGCTGTCAGTTATGGTTTCACGCACCCTTAAATAGTACATGTATTACAATAGTTGTACATTCCCCCTTACTCCAATAGGTTGTTCCCAAACATTCCAACCTGGCCAATTTTCATGTTTGGTTTTTTTTTTTTTCACTCAGATGCATTTTTGCTGACAACTCCATGTACAATAATACCTATCAAAATTTGCCTCGAAGCATATAGCCTCTAGCATGAAATAGTTAAATAATCTGGACTGCAAAATTGGCCTATGTTTTCAACAACAGTTTCTGCAAGGTAACATTGTGCTGTTGAAAAAGATTTATGTTTCAGACGTTAAAGAAGTTGTTAGATGAGAAAACTCCCTCTGGTGGCTTTAAGAAGCAGCTTATATGTTTCATTTCCAAAAGTAAAAACTGTGGGAAAACACTCATCTGGGAGAAAATTCAGGTGGCACAGCAAGAATTCTACTATTTCTTCACTCTTTAGCTATTTACAGTGCAGCCTTAGTAGAAAGATCCTTTAACTGATTAATTTTGTGCATTATTGAAAGAAGAAAAAAAAACCAGCTTCCCCTTTCTTCCTACCCCACTGCGGATATTGTTATGTGGCAGACCAGTTACTAATAGAAGGTGGTAATAGCTGTTATTTTTTTAACATCTTTTCTGAAGATTTTTTTTTAGTTTATACTTGATTATTACAGTTAATTAATAAAAACCTGCAAGTAAAAGGGAGTTTGTGCAGCATCCGAAGTGGTGCCAAGAAGAACAACACGTGGATAGGTAACCCTAAATGGCACAACCGTATGTGCAGTTTCAAAGATTTTCTATTTGATTTGAGAACAGAAGACTTTTCATCCTCACAATTTGGCTGTAGTGCATCACGTTGTAGATACGGGAAAAAGAACCAGAAAAAAGCAAGCTCTGCTTTTCACTTGCATACTTATTTTTTTTGTCCAGTAAGCAACTACTTCCCTCCTTCCTTTAGGTACATTTCACATTTTGCATTTACATTAAATCCTTTTGGCAGGCACTGTTTGGGATTTCCTTATATTAACATCTAGCAGAAAGAAATCTCATCTTCAGGGCCCAAGGGACTAATGGTTTCCTTATGCTTATGAATAAATCAACAGCTGTGGCCTTCAGCTGTTTTAGGTTACCAAAATAAAAGTAACTGAAAAACTGCCTGTTATTGTGGCAGTTTTCACATGTGACCTGAGAGAAGATAAAAAACTTTTTCCCTACAGAAAAGGCACAAAATGTTCTTTATTCCATCAGCAGCAGCAATGACCCAATTACAATGATCTAAAAAATCTAAATTTCGTCCAAAAGTTAATAAATTTTATGAAACCAGTTGATAAATCGTAGTGAATATTTGTCTCACTGTAACACGAGCACACTGAGTATTAAAGGATCTTTCTGTGCCACAGATAAGGGGATGGTGTCAACTAAAATTGCTCTTGGCCTCCAGTATGAGTCACTGATACCTGGCAGCAGCAGCGTCAAAGAGCTCATTGCCACCAAAGCAGGGAGGTGTCACTGCCAGACATGGAGCCCCTGTGTCTTTCCCGTGCTCTTTCGTAGTCTTGTGCAAGTTCAGGGGCTCATTTGATCATTTTCGCTTGGAACTGTAAAATCTCCAGAGCAATTTGTAATTGCGATTAAACCGTGCTTAATTGTAATGTTAAAAACTACAAATCAAACTAGTTGGTGACCAGAAGGATGGGATCAGATGTAGAAACTCTGCACATATTACTTGCATTCAGGAAACTCTTTGAGTGTGATTTTCTTGTTTTGATTTGTTTTTAATAGACATACAAGCCCTGCAAGCTCCGGGCACCAAGACATGGTATTTTCTTCAGTGAAGTAGCAAAGGAAACTCCCAGGAGCCTTCTAAAGAAAGGGATGTGGAGTTCCTGGTATGTTCATGATTTCCCTATTGATTTTTCTAAACAGACAGTGCAATGAGTAGCATATCTTCATCAGTATCACCACCTTCAATAGAGATGTCAAGACAAAGAAGGGCAAATACACTAGTCTGTTTCTTCATGCTTTAAGTGTAACGCAGTATCTCTCCTTGCTTCATCATCAAACAATATCAGATTGTGATTAATCTTAAGAGTATAACCCTTATCATCAGAAATGATTAGTCTATCGAGTTTATAAGCACTGAGGGGCAATTAAAGCATTCTTGAGGGGCAGTTTGTGCACCTGTGGAGCTGCCAGAATTGACCAAATATTCAGGGTTTAATAAACATCCATACTGAAATACCACTTTCCGTGACAATCACATATCCTCCACTTCAGTATGCTATCTGAACTCTGGGATGTGCTGCTGTAATCAATAAGTGGTTTTGTATTTGTAGCAAACTACACAGTTTTGTTGTTGGCTTCCTTCATTTTGGGTTCTGAAAGTTATCGAGTACATTGTAGCAGACAAGATCACTGGGCATTACTGCAGTGAAAATGTAGAGCAGGGGAAGAAGGTCATATATTCCTCCTCTCCCGTCTCAGCCAAACAAACAGATCTTCTAACCAGATCTAATAAATAATTATTTATACAAGGAGGGGGGGCAGGTTGTATCCTCTTAAATGGGTACCTACTGACTTGTGAAAGAGGACTTTACTTTCTGGGAGTTGCTTGTTAGAGCATTGGAAGGTTTCACTATTTACTTTTTTTCCCCGTTTTTTTTAGTCATCAGGTGGAGTAAGGACTCGGATCATTTTCTACATGCCTGAAGGGTTGCATATCTTCCCCGTTTGGCACTGATGCCTGCTGGAAACAATACACATCAGGTTTTCTAGAGACACACTAAGCTCTCCCTAATAAGAGATTAAACACTTTATAAATGCCTGACTGCTTTATGTCTCCCCTCCCAGTAATTTAAAGCATTGGGGACTATTCATTTTACCAGTGCATAGTGCCACAAAACCAGCATAAGATGAGTTCTGCTTCACTCAGTTGGCCACGAGTGGAAAATGTTGACTCTAAATTTCCTCTTTCAGTTACAAATGTCTCCGCCTGAAGGAGGAAAACCAGCTCCTCTTTTAGTTTCAGAGACAATAATGTTAAAAAAGCAAACAGAAATCTGAATTCATATCTTGACAAATAAAATGTCGTTTAGTTCCCATTTTGGGTAATAGAGGAGGCTGAGATTATTTCTAATGAAAATGAAAAGAACTGCGGAGTCCTTGTGTACAGTCACAGAAAGGTACCACAAAGAAATGAATTGCAAGGAGTATTTTGTGGTGTTATTTGGGCTTGCACTCGCCCAGCAATCCAAGGGTGCAGAAGTGGATGTGTGACAAAAGGAGAGTATGCTTAAACCACCCTATCTGAGTGCTCTCCAAATACACTCATCAATCTGGCTGTTTTTCAAAGGGAATCAACATTTAACTAACTAATCAGATGAATTCTGAGGTAATTATCCATGAATACGGGCAAGGATAATGCACATCATTGCTACCAAATGCTCACTCCTTTAGCTGGCACCCTTCCAAAGGCACCTACTGAGAGAGAAGTTTGCAAGCACGATGTTTTCTATTCTTTTTCACTTCTGCGTCTGTGTTATTTCCAGCCAGGCTATTTAAAAATCAGCGTCTCTTTAATCTAATTAATCCTTATGACTTGGCCCTTTACATTAAATTCCTTGCTTTTTAGACATTCCAGTTTATAAATGTTCCAAAGCTCGTGCTGTACTAGGGAACTCCCAATCTCTCCTCACGACCTTTTGTCAAAAGCAAGAAGGAAAACAATGGTTTGGTTTAGACCCACTAATCTGCTATATTTGTTTTTTCAGTGACATGTGACAGAATAGGCTTGCTCCAGTATAAGGACAGATGGTAACATAAGCTTGGTCAGATGCAGAAATTTTAATCCCATTCTCACATTTTCTCCTGTGGTTGCCTTCCAGGATCACAGTAATGTCTTCCCAAAGAAAGCTTGTTACAAGCATCGTCTTTCTGAAAGCTTTTTGCAGGGCACCAATCTCATTCCATTTCCCATCTGAGAGAGCTGTTTTCTCCATCAATTAACCAGAGCTGTCTCTTGTAGGAAATCAGAATTAAAAAATTAAAATGAAAATAAAGCTTCAAGTGTTCTATGTTTAGCTTGCAAAGCTTGTATTGCTTTTGTGACATGTCAGTAATGACCTGGTAGGGGGAATATAGTTCTTTTAAGCAGTCCTGACATCCCAGATGACTACTCTGTGATCCATTTTTGTTCTCAGTGGGCCAAAAATCCAAGTGCCAAAGTCTCAATATTTTTCTTTTTAACTAGCCCTGCTCCTGTGTTATACTGCAAAAGTTAATTATATTAGTTATTGGTCAAAGGAGTCATTTGAACATTTTTACGTGAAACACATTGTTGCTACAGTGTTCAGAGAAACACTACTAGCTTCATACAGATTTCTGAAAAATGTAACTTGGCTAACTTCACATATCTGCCCATTTCAGTCACTGACTGCAATATTCTTTTTAATTCTACAGCACTCACTGAGGCAAAGCTGATTTTATCTGATTTTAATTGCATGCTTAGGCTACTCTGATCATCCCGATTCACTCAATAATCTGTGTAGAGGAGGATGCAGACATAGAAAGGAAACGCTTCCTGAAATCTTACAATAAATGTCTAACATATGAGTGGTGCATTGCCCTGGAGAAATGCCAGTGCCTCCAGTGGTTTTAGTCTCACTTAGGCTTAGAAAACTGAAGTTTGATAAAATGAATGTATATAGATGCTCTAACAACATTTTGATCCTGATTTTGCCCTCAAGTTTGCAAACATGCTCCTTCCAAACCATATCAACACTGAATTTGAGACAATTAAGAATTAAATTTAGTCCCTGTTTCTGGGGATTGCTTCATCTATGCAGAAGTGACACAAGACCTAGATACAACTGCTTAAAGAGGAAGTCTCAAAGTGGGGAAAAACTAATTAAAATAAATACTGGCTTAATCCTTACTGTTTTTCAACCTGCCAGTGTGAAGGACAATACTTTGAAGTGCAAGGTCCTGCTATGGCAGCATTTGTGCTAATGGTGAGAACTTACTAGTATGAAATCATTGATGATGAGATCTTTGAATAATAATTGATTATACCCAGTAGTGTAATGCAGAGCTATTTCCAATATATAGATACATATTAACTCCATCATGTAGCTAGAAAGATCTCATCTTGAATACTGAGAGCAAAGCCCATATTCAAGAAAATATAACTCAGCTTCAAACTGGTACAGAAAAGGGTTTCCTGAAGCATCTTGGAGTGTGAGCAGTCCACAAGATGTTTAGTCTCACCAGATGATGTCTGAGAAGGGAGGGATTTGCTCTCAGTGAATACATCAGTGGCAGATCTGTGGAAGAATAAATGACTATTTAAAGCTTAAAAGCAACAGTGGGTCAAAATCGATGGATACGACCATGGTTACAACCATGGGTATGACCATGGCTGCGACTGGAGAAGAGAAAGAAAATGTTACTGCAGGGCACAGTCATGATATTCAGGAACAACAGCCACACAGGAGTAGGCAGAGACATAATGGTTCTTATGATGAAATTTACTGATTTTATATAAGGGATTACTATGATGTGGTTTGCTTTGCTAGCAGGGAAACAGGCTTAATTAGATTCTCTCCTAAATTCATTTATTTACATGCATATGTATGTGCATGCGTGTGTGTGTGTGTTTGTGTGCCATAGGCATACACAAATACTGTATGTAGATTTATTTTTAACGCATTTTATGCACAAATGTCAAATAGCTGACAGCCCTGAGGGCTGTGCTGCCATCCAGAGGGACCTGGACAGACTGGACAGCTGGGCGGCGAGTAACCTCATGAAGTTCAACAAGGGCAAGTGTAGGGTCCTGCACCTGGGGAGGAATAACCCTAGACATGCCTACAGGCTGGGGACAGACCTCCTGGAGAGCAGCCCTGCAGAGAGGGACCTGGGCGTCATGGTGGACGACAAGTTGACCATGAGGCAGCAGTGTGCCCTCGTGGCCAAGAAGGCCAATGGGATCCTGGGGTGCATTAAGCAGAGCGTCTCCAGCAGGTCGAGGGAGGTGATTCTGCCCCTCTCCTCAGCCCTGGTGAGGCCGCACCTCGAGTCCTGTGTGCAGTTCTGGGCTCCCCAGTGCAGGAGGGATGTGGAGCTGCTAGAGAGAGTCCAGCGCAGGACCACAAAGATGATTAGGGGTCTGGAACATCTGCCCTATGAGGAAAGGCTGAGAGAGCTGGGCCTCTTCAGCCTGGAGAAGAGAAGACTGAGAGGGGATCTGATCAATATATATAAATATCTCAAGAAAGGGAGTGAGGAGGAGGGGGCTGGCCTCTTCTCAGTGGTGGCTAGTGATAGAACTAGGGGAAATGGCCAAAAATTGAGGCACCAAAAGTTCCATAGGAACTTGCGAAGGAATTTCTTAACAGTGAGGGTGACAGAGCACTGGAACAGGCTGCCCAGAGAGGTGGTGGAGTCTCCTTCTCTGAAGATCTTCCAAACCCACCTGGACATCACCCTGTGCCACATGCTCTAGGGGACCCTGCGTGTGCAGGGGGGTTGGACTAGATGACCTCTAGAGGTCCCTTCCAACCCTAGTCATTCTATGATTCTATGATTCTATAAGAAGAGTGCTCAGACAGAGTACATTTATATGCTGATGTAATCCTTTGTACTAAAGGGATTGTAATAACATTTTCTTGCATTATAGCATGGAGATACCTAAGCTTAGCATTACCAAACCTGAGTACTTGGTAATGAGCTAGGTAGCTCATAGTTCTTTTTATAGTGAGTTATCGTGATCCCGCTTTTACCCTTCTTCTCTCTTTTTTTAGGACAGATGGTCTTCAAATACCTGGAGAGCAGGTAGAGATGCAGATGTGGGGTAAGGAGCACAGCTCTTCCTCATTCCCTAGCATAGAAAACTCTAAACTTGTGTCAGCTTTTTGGTCCCTGACTCCTGGGTAAGGAGCCACACAGGCTCAGAAGAAGCGCTTGGAGGCTGCTGCCTGGCAGCAGCTGATCAGTCTGCATGTTCTATCAGCAAAGAAATAGGTGCCATATAGAAGCCAGGCACTTGATTTATCTCAACTTGTGCAGACCGGTGGCCTGGGTATCTATTTCGATAAGGCTGCCAATCCAATATCTGTCACTTTGAGTTCACACTGAGGAAACAAAGGGAAGTCCCAGTGACATATCTTCCACCTGCACTCCCAGGAGGTGTCAGAGGAAGGTAAGAGAATGCCTCATCCACAAAGGAACAGTGGATATTATTACAAGACACATAAAATATGCACAGGGCAGAATTACATCTCTACCAGACTTTGAATGTCTGTAATTGGAGGAAGTGCTGGAGTTTTGCTCTGCAAGATCCGTGAAGAAAACTGCAGTAGAAATGTCAGGGCTTCCTGTGACAACAACATTGTGTTTTCCTTTAGAAATGATGACATATTAATCACATTCTTCCCTGCTTCTAGGCTGTGTTTGCAGGGAGGAACACACACACAGAAACAGAGCCATGATGTCATTTTTATACCGTAACTTTCATCTTAAAATAGAAGGGACAACACCTTTGTCCCTTCCACTTACTTATCTCAAAGCACAACAGTGTCCCTTTCTACAGCTGTCCGCCTCCTATTTCTCTGCTTCTGCTCTATGTCTCTTTGTGGGATTTTTTTTCCTTTTTAATTGAAACCACATTGAGATCTCTCTTGGACCGAGCACTTTTCTTGTCCTCCTTCTCACCTCTGCAAACACAATTAATTTTTGTTTGTTTCATTTACCTCTATCAGTTTGAAGAAAGATGGAATTTAATCCATAGGCTTGTTCTACAGTTCCTGCCTGTTTGTATGGGATGCTCATCATCTCCTTTGTAAAGCTCTTTAAGATAGTATTTGTTTTTGGAGCACTAGCTATTGCCTTAAACTACTTGTTGCATTAAAAACCTACAGAAGTCATTTCTTTGAAAGGTTTCTAATATATAAAAATACATTTTAGTTGCCTTTATTTGTGGCTGCCTCATTGGATACTTACTAAGTCACCTGCTTTTCACATGGAAACTTCAGCAGCCTATTTCAGGTAGTCTATGCATTGGAGCCCAGTCCAATCAACACAGCCTATAGATTCGTCCTTCAAAATACAAAACAACAACCTCAGGGAGCAGATCTTCTTCCAAAGTCTGGCGACAGTATTTCCCTATGACAGAACATATTATTTGGTGATACTAACAAAGCTTCTTTTGTGACTGGTGTAGGTTTTTTTTCCAGCAACAGATATTTATAGAAACAAAGCTGGAGAAGCGCTTCCTCCAGATTACATAATATGTCTGTCTCTGTTTCAGTATCACGAGGCCCTGTTCACAAGCTTCCCGTTACTTTTGGACCTTTATTTTACAAGTTAGAAGAGCTCTGACTGCTACCATATGTTACACACGTACTCAAAGAAAACATTCCTGGTATGAGAAGACTGATGCAGATAAACAGGCAGGGAGTAACTAACAGTGCACACAGTGGCTGGGCGGGTTTCACATTGTCAGGGGTGATTTTGTTGGTGGTATTTTCTTCAGATTTCTAAAGTGTCTTCTTTAGTTGATTGTCTCCTGGGACATGTTTAGCCACAGTTCATCACATAGTCTGTGCAGTGCTGCAAACTTGGCATGGAAGAGAAGCGCGTGCAACTGGGACTGTTCTATAGTGTATGTCAGGACGGTCTATGTTCCCACCTCACTCAGTATTTTCATGGTAAAGTAGCTGTGCACTTTTCCCATTTAGATCTGCACTCTGCTTCCCTTTACTGATGAAGCAAACCAGCCCTGGTGAATTCCGATTATCCTCAGCGGCAAAATTAGATATTTTAGAATATCTGTCATTCTGAGAAAAGCCAATCTGCCTGGGTGAATTTATAAAATGGTCAATTATAGTTCTGAAGAGGAAAATGTGAGGCTTTTATGCCCAGGGAGACGAAAGACTTGATCTAATCTGCACTGTGGTTGGTAAGAGAACATCCATTCATTTTAGTGGGAATGGGTTTCTGCCGAAGTGTGCACAGTCGGGAGTTCAAAGGAAAGCGAGATCCAAGCAGAAGGTACAAGATATGTGGAGAGCATGTTCCATAGTAAACAATCCCACAGGCTCACGCTGTGCCCTTTCCTTGTTGGCCTTTGATGTTGTGGCGCCTATTTCGTTCCTACAGACTTGATCCCGCTGCCATTGAAATTAGTGGAAAGACCTCTCCTTGTCTTTGGTTGTGCCTGAACTGGCTTTGCATTTTTACCTTGCTCTTTGAGCAGGGGAGTAGTTTTATACTTTGATTGTGTGACAGGATCCCAAGATCCCTCATTGGAGAAAGTAAACAGAGCCAGGACCACGTTACCTCCAGATCTCTCTGGTCCGGGCAGGCGCGGGAACTGCAGAGAAGCTGCAGAGGCCCCAGTCTGCACAGGTCTTCTTTGATGGTCTTTGCAGTAAGAAGAACAGAACAGGTTGGAGGAGGCCAGCGTGTCCCAGCCTGGTGGTCGCTGCTGCCATCGCTCTCCCAAAGGATACACAAAACAGTGGCTGGAAGGTGAGAAGGAGGCAGCAGGCACAGAGGGACAAGCAGGGAATATATGACAGGGGAGCCAAGTACAGGGGCTCTGAAACATCTCCCAATGGCTTCAGGACTGTATGTATCAGTAACGTTATAGCAACATCAAACACTTCTCATCTAATTTGGAACTGAGCTGATTTCCCCACGTGAATATTTCAGCCTTCAAACCACCTCCTTAGCTCCTCTTGTGTTAATTCATTAACAAATTAGGGTGTTTTCTGTAGCAGATGAGGCAACTTACATTCACAACTGCCTAACATAGATTTAAAAATAGTAGCAAGAAACAAACATAATAGCTGAAACACAGGGTGTCTACCCAGAGAATACCATGTTTGTAGCATTAAGTCAGCTTTTAAAACAAACTAATAATTGCTTCCAGAGATAAAATATTTGCAAACTATTATTACAGTATTGTTTCATTAAAAGGAAGGAAACGCAGCTGTCTCTTTTGGGAAGGCAGACAGCAACAGAGAAAGTTGTGCTCCATAATTAGGCTTCAAGTACCTGCCTCCCCTCTGAGAGCTCCTCATTAAAACCACATGAAGGAGCATCCATCCATGCTGCTCTTCCCAAAGCCCATCCAAAAAGAGGATGTGAATTCTGTTAATTAATTTCTGAGGAGCGACATGGTTCCGTCTCCAAAAGCAAATGTCCTAGAGTTGTAAAAATATATTGATTTATTTTTCTATCTGGTTTGAAAACACAGTGGGGAAAAAGTCTTACATAAATACTGTCTGTCTGCTGTTCTTCCTCTCAGCAATGTCACAGTCAGTTTGGAAAGTCTGGCCAGCAACTCTCAAATATGATAGCAGGGAAAGGTCTCAGAGACATTATTTTCCCTTGTATGTAATGACAGCTTGTATGACAGCTGAGCAGAGAAAAAAATGCCCTTCAGTGGGAGAAATGTTTAAACTTTCCTCTTTCAAAAGAAATACCAGGTTTTTTTTTTTACTTCTTTTTTTCTTCCTGCTTTGAAAGCTCTTTAACAGGACTTAAACATCTCCTCCCCCAACTATTAGGTATGTCAATTAATGTTTAGGCAGTTTAGGAGCTTTGGGGATTTTCGATCCCGCCTGAAGCAGCCTGAGCAGTGGGGTCAGGCACAAGCAGAGGGTGATGCAGGAATAAGGAGGTGGGCTCATTCACGCTTCCCATTTCGTCTGAACAGTTTTTAGCAGAAAGTTGGCTTGTAACAAGACATGAAGATGTTTGTAGGAATGTTTGTTGTAGATGTTGGTCAGGAATCCATGGTTCCTGAGCAGCTTTGGTTGTTGCATTCTCCTGAACATGGGAAGTTTTACAAGTAGGAATGGAAGACACAAGCCTGTCAGCAATGGATACACGTCTCTGGGAATCCAGCAGTGGATGTGAGGCTTTGAAGGCTGTGTATTCTTCAGGAGTAGCTGGAGAGGAGGGACAGTGACTGCTAGCTCGTGCTTATGTAGAGATTTGGTCTTTCTCACTTTGCACTGAAGAATTTGATCCTGCCACAGCTAAAACTGGCAGCCCACAGACCTGATTCTTTGCTCCACGTTGATTCCAGGAGACCAAGTAGCAGTACGTTGCTTTGCAGAGCTTTCCTCAGGGTTATGGGATACACCATCACTACACATTATCGGCTCTTGCTAAGAAAATGTCCCATATATACAGGAGTATTTCCAGTCACAGTTTAAGTTCAACTTCTCGACATAATTTGGAACAATTTTGCACTAAAAATACCCTGACAGGAAAGAGTAACCAAACCAAAGGACTCAAACAAATCATAAATCCACATTGTTTCCTTCCCAAGGGATAATAATATTGTGACATGGCAACAGGCCACAACAATAAATTGCCTCATATACGACAGTGCACAAATAACAGTAGTTCAGAGTATGTTCACAGTGACAGTCTAAAATCAACCGCCCAGAGCTCCCTGCTACAGCGAGTTAAGCTAAAATTAAAATGCTTAGAAAGAGAGCAACCTCCCTGGGATTCAGGGAGACATCCAGAGAACACAGCCAGCCTCTCCGATTTAAATGTTTTCAGCGGGAGCCTGCTACATGTGAATCTCAGGTTTGTTCATGTGCTCTCCCATAGACGATTGCCTGCATTACACCTCCATGCACATCATTTTTGCCAAGGGCTACTTAGATTTGAGGAATTAAGTAATACCTGACAGAGCTGCCTCTCTAGGACCCTGTCGCATGAATCTACAGTACTTCATCCACCTAAAGACACAGCGGGAGGCGATGCCTGCCTATAGTAAGAGTGTCGCCCTGCAGAGATATCTCGCCCAGAAAGATTTCATATCCAGGCTCAGCTTTATCCTCAAATGCTTGAAACTCCAAACTGCTTTGAACCTTGTGCCCTATTCTACCTGGCTAGGTCCTCGTAACAGAGTACACCCATGACCACCTCTGTAGAGGTACGTCTGTTAGGCACCCATGAAGACAACAGCACATGCATCTGGAATGGCAGCAGGCAAGAAGATAAACAACACCCTGCTGTCTGGGGGGGCCCTTTGTTGCAGCTGGGGTGTCTTAGGTGCACCTGGGGGGTGTTGGCTTTATATATGACGTCACAAAGCCATTATTTTCTAAGGAACAAGGCCATAGACCTTCAGGCAACCCTAGTGTTGAACTAGGGACTTTCCCAGTGAGTGTGTGGAGAGCTTGGACATTGTGAATTCTGCTCCAAAAGCCTCACTTGCTTCCACGTGGCTTTCTGGACCTGCCATGGGGACTTGCTGTGCAATTCAAGTCAAGACCATTCAATGCCCAATCTACCACCTTATCCCTAACTATGCTGTCTTCTTCCCTCTCGTAAAACAAGTTTAATGAAAACAGCTTCTGACAGAGGGTAGAGGGCTCACAAGGAGATATTCACCAGGAATAATGCAGTTTGGTTACCCTTGCTCTGCTCCACTCTTTTTTTTTTAATTTTATTTTTTAATTTATTTTTAAAGAAGGAGCTTCTGTACATAGGAAGGAAATTGTTAAATGGTTGTTGGCACAATCAGAACTCACGGCCTGCTGGGATTAGTTGTAGTTTATTGTGACCCTGATCTCATTTGTTCTCCTGAAGAGGAAGTTGGGTGACTCACTGTTTGAGGGATAACATATTGATCTTTGCCAGATCAACTTCCAACAAAGGAGAACATTTAGTGTAAACAAATCAGTTATTGTAGAACAGGTCCTTGACTAATCTGCAGTAAGAAAGAGGACAGAGTTTAATACACTGAATACCACCTGGAACAATTTACTCCCTTGGGACCTCAACGTGCAAGTGTAATTTCTGTAATTTAGGCTGATTATTTTATGTCCCGTATGCAGCGTACAGGAAGAAGTGCATTATTCCTCTTTATAGAAATCTTTGTCCATATATGAAGGTTGATACAGTCTTCCCTTTTAGTCTTCTCTTTTCTAGAATTCTCTAGAATTTTCTAGACATGGAATTGTCCGCATCTCTTTTAAGGTGTTTTACCCAAACCAAACACAAATATTCCCTTCTTAGCCCTAGTACTGCTATCTAGAGTGAGAAGGTTATTTCTGCAACTCATGTATAATACGTATATTGGTTTGCCAAATTGCTTCTTTGCAGATCTACTTTGACTCTTACTAATAGGATATCTTTTGTATGTTTTAAAATGCTGTGCTTATACAATCTGTCCCAATATTTTTTCAGGAAATGTAGTCAGACCAATTCATTACAATTCCTGGGTACTTCCTTTCCTTCTTTTTTTTTTTTTTTTTTTCCTTGAAAATATGCAGTGTATTTGCTGTTTCCCGGTGCCCTGGAACCTCATCTGTCCTTCTCACCTTCTCAAGGAATGTCATGTCATTAACATCTTAACCAGTTTGCACCAGCTATATAAGCATTTTAAATAAACATCCTTTTTCTTAAGTACATCCTGAAWCAAAAAAAAAAAAAAAAAAAAAAGAAAAGAAAAGAAAAAATAAAAAAAAGTCAATAAATCACTCAGCAGTTACTATTTCTTCCTTCTCCTCATGTGCTGGACTCTTTCATATATCGTATTTTTGGAGAATATTTTCATTTTATTCATTATACCATTTCCTAGTTGTATCTTAATCTGGGCTTTTTTTTTCCCACTCAATATTTTTCAAAATAATTCAACCAGTTCCCACATTTTGCCAGGATCTGTTCTGATCTTCTGGCCACTGAAGACCCTGTTATTTATAACTTCAGTGCATTATTTTCACTCCTGATTTTACCTTAGATTGAGATATTCTGTGCATATATCCTTGATGCAAATTGTAGAGAATGATAAAATATATCTTCTAATGCTTTTCCTCTAGACATAAAAACTTATCTCTAAAAATTGTGTATTTATTCCGTCCCCCCTTTTTTTTTTTCAGTCTCTCTGTTCCTTCCTAAATACAATGAACGATTTCACAATTATTCCTAATCACTTTCCTATCCTTCCTATGTCTGGAAGTGTTATTATTTGCACCATCTCCTTCCCAGAAAACAAGGTGAGGCTGACTGGCCTGCAGTTCCCCAGGTCCTCTGTCTCATCCTTAATGAAGACAGGAGGGACTTTTGCTTCTTCCAGTCTCAGGAGCCTCTTCCAAGTGCCATGGCCTTTCAAAGCCTTCAAGCCTTTCCAAGGCTTCAGCACCTCAGTAAGAAATTGGCCAATTCTTGTTTTCATCAAAAGTTGAACCAGAGGTGCCACCTATTTAGCAGTTTCTTTTCTAGCATAATCAAGAATTTGTTGGACATCTAGCTGCATTCATCTCACCTAGCTTTATGTGTCTACACTGCTGAAGAATGTTTCTAAACATCACCCCAGTGGGCTGTTATAGTCAATGGAGAAGAAAAGCTATTTTAGGTTCACCTGATCTATGTTAGAAGTGTACTTTGTGATGAGATAAATTGCCCTCCAGAAGTCCCTAATTTTGTGGATTATAAAAGGAGATTAGGTTACTAGCTCACTTGAGGACTCCTGTGTTTTTAGGTGAAGCCTTCTGTTTCCTCTTAGGTCCTTTTCCCCTGATCCAGGACATTGTCTACAGATCAGATGAGCTAATTCTTGGTTGAGCTGCTTCTTGGTGTTTAGGAGGCCCTTTCAATCCCTGGAAATCACATAGTTGCCCATATAGTATAATTAAACAGAGAGAGGGCTGATTTCCAATTTCTTCTAATCATCCACATTTGTGAAAAACAGAACATAAACGGAACATAAACCCCAGAAGCCTCTTAACAATTTAGGAGAGCTCCTAAAGTCTTTTGGGATCATGTCATGGGTACAGGCCAGAGTACCTATGCAAGCAGTTCTGACTGGAAGAGTTGGCTAAGGGGAGCCTGCTTGACATCAGAAGCTGTCTGTAGGAGACTACTTAGTCATATCTGTGCTAACAAATAAAAAAGGGGCAGGAACAATATCTGACTTAGAGGCCAGGTGGCAACATCAGACAATTAGGACCTCAAATGTGGCTACATCCAATTTGTATCCTGAGAAGGATCTCGGGCCTGCAATAACTGGAGAAGCATCCCCCAGTATTACCAAGAAAGCATTATTTGGGCAGCCCCAAATCCCCCTAAGGCCTTTGTGAACTAACAGCCTAGTCAATGCGGTGCCAGTGGTTGGAGCAAGCACCTGTCACCATAGCCATGGTGGTTGGAGCAAAAGTTAAGGTTGATTGACTACGGTAAAAATAGTGCTTTGCTCTGGGACTGTTAATAAGTATGTGGCCGGGGACGTTTTGACTATTAAAGCATATTTGTCACATATTTGAATACCCCAAACCTAAGAGTGTGATTAAATCACAGCTCTGAATAAAGTTGGACAAACCCAACCCCCTATATTTTCTGTATGTTTGGCTGCTTCTAACTTAGCCAGAAAACAGTATTTCTGAAAGTTCTAAAATATTTCCATAATACTGTTTTTTCTCTATTATTTTTCATTTGTTTGATTTTTTTTTCTTAAAACAAAATTGAGAGGGTTTTTTTTTAATGTTTCTCAATGTATGATTCAAACCACAGAATGAGCCTATTCTAAAATATCTACCGAGTAAAACTGCAAGAAGCCCAGATGCTTGGTTGTCTATGTGAAGGAAGGCCAAAGTCTGAATCACTTGGTATTTACCCATGACCAACTTTCTTGCTGCACACTTCCCATTTTCAAAACCCCCTTCAATCATTAACTTTCTCTCCCAGTCCAGCAAGGGCAGGTAGATTTCTTTCTTCGTGTTTTACAGACACCACAACTAGTCAAAGTGATCCAGTGACTTGCGGAGTCACAGATGGAAGGGCCATCAGTGCCCATTATTCAGAACATGGCTTAATTAATCCTTACATAGCAGTAGGAATCGCTACAGCCCTCCCCTTTCACTCAGTGTATCACCCATCTCTTGGCCATCTCTCATCTGCATTATACCTCTGTCTTTCCTCACTTTTCTTACAAAGCTCTACTGTATCTTTGTTTTCTTCTGCTTGGTCTCTTCTGTCTCCATGAAAGCTCTGGCTCAGGGGAAGGGATCCTATGTCTTAGTTTTGGATAATCTTTTCGTTTCTTGGCAGGCAGTCAGGTGGAAAGCAAAGCAGAGCACTTTGGCACAAGACAGAAACCGAGTGTTTGGTTCTTTGGGATTTTTTTCCTATTCTTTTTAGATGTTTCTTTTTTTTCTTTTTTTCTTTTTCCTATCTCTTCTTGGGAGTGTTTCACTTCGGCTGCCCTTTAATCTAGGGAGAGAATAGGAACCCATTATACAAGAGGTTGAGATTTGATATTGCAGCTATTTGCAGGAAAGTAGGACCTTCCTTTTATTGTTCACAATGAATATTTTCCTTTAGGAAAGGCATAATAGAAAGGCATATCTGAAGTCAGGGAAAATGATGTTTTGCTTAACTGAAATCAGATATGAATTGCTTGTAAAGTTTTACAAGTAGTGTATTGTTTGAGCTAAAGAACTCCAGCTGATATTTCTGTTTCTTTTTGGATGCACCAGTAGAAAATAGCTATGACAAAAGATAAAGAAATTGGAAGTATTTTAACTATTCACAGAAACTTCCTCTTAAAAAGCAGTAATATTTTGCCGTAATGTGTTTGTGCTCATGGCGAGTGTCTGCAAACTGGGAGAGCTGCTCTGTTCCCAAGTCTGTAGCACCTCCTCGTGGACTGAGACAAAAACAAAAACATGGTCATGGAAACACTGCTAACCAGCAATCATTTTCCACAGCTCTGACATGAGATATTTTAAAAGTGTCCATCCTTGCACATTAATTGCCAGGTGCACCTCCTTCAACTCCTGCAAGACAAACAGCAAGGTTCAGTTGATGGAAATAAACCTATGCACTTTTTGGAACTCAGGCATGATCCAGAGCATTCAAATTCAGGCACTTTACCATCTTTGAATCATGGAATAAGTTGACCTCATAAGTTTCCACTTCTTACCACTACTCAGGCCATTCCTGCAGCTCACCACACAGGAGGACTATCCTGGACCACCCCTACCTCTACTCTCTTCTCTAGGTCTTTCTTCTCCCATGCTCCAGAATCACTCATGAGAGCAGCTGAACTTTATTTTTTAACTTAAAAAAACCACTGTAAAACATTTTTTATTTTCTAGCTACCTATTTTGGATCAGAATGAGAAAAGAACTTGTCTCTGGTTGGATACAGTCTCAGGGTTGAGGAGTGGGGTGCTCAGCAATGTTTCTGGTTTTCTGTCACGTGGCCTACAGAATGGCATTGGCAATCGGATTTATGAGGGAAAGAGATTTTTCAGGGACTTAGTAATTAGTCTTATGCACACAGATACTTTCCCATATGCGTCCATGGAGTGGAGTGAGAGAGCTGAGAAAAAGGTAGGCCGTGAGTCCAGCAGGTTTGAAAGGGGGATCTTCTGTTCAAGGACATAGATCATGGCAAACTGGACAAGATTCAGAGCTACCAGTACTACAGAATTTCCCCTTTGATTGTTGATTTTCCAACTCTGGTAGGCATCAAAGTGGGCAGCTGCATGTCCTGATACTCTTGACTTATTAGCTGCAAAGGCCTCCACTTTGGCTTGTAGTTGCATGAAATAAAGTACCTAAACAGATAAACCTACAACTAATGGGGAGGGAGCAGGAAATACACTGCTAAAAATTGCATATCTCCTATTTGGTATTTTCACCAAGGGAAATGAACACTGGGAGGTTGGGGACAAGTTCCTTAGCCTAGTGCCACCTTCCTCTCTTTTCCAAATTTTGGAGAGTGGTGGTTAATGAAAGATGCTGCAAGGGGCGTTGGGCAGCCTGGCCCCTTTGCACAGTCAGCTCGGGCAGTTCTGCTCTGCTTCCTCGAGCCCTCATAACCCACTGCTTGTGCCAGCCTACTGATGCAGAGGTGTTCAGAATGTTCCTTGAGCTCAGATAACAACCTTGTCTGTATCCCTGGGGACCTTTCATGCAAACACTGCAGTCCATATAACAACAACAAATATAGCAATAAATTCCCAGATATCTTTTTTTTCTTCTTTTTTTTTCCTGTTTATCAGAAATCTCCATCTCCTACCAGTACTCTGGCTCAGGTTCAGTGACTTGGTGCTGTCAGTGTGAATCATCTCCAACACAGTTTTGGACTGAACTGTTCATTCTTTCCGCTAGAAGACATATTCCTACATAATGCACCTATAATATGTACAACCATTGGAGCTTACAGTATTGTTGAGCTTCAGCTGGCTAATGCTGAGTCCCTCAGAAGCAGGAGCTCTAATCTGGATAAGCTTCAAGCTCTTAACTATTCAATTGTCTGTCTAGATATTTTCTAAGTTATACAAGCCAACTGTGCACTCTTTTTCTACATGCTGCTTGTCCACATAATGCATTAATGAAGGACATAATGAAATTAAATCAGTTTTCATCCACATTTCTTATTATTTAAGGAAAGTTTATGAATGAACACAGTTCTTTTAGAATAAAATGGCATACCAGCAAACAAGAAGAGTAGTCTGTGAGAGGAATGGTGGAGGAAAAGAGTACAGAAAAGCAAGAGCTAAAGACTTGGAAAGTTGTGTCAGAGCCCATGTTCCTGGAAAGACATCGTCCATACTGGATGTATGAAAATATGTTCACCAAGAGGTGAGTTTATTTCATAGAATCATAGAATCACAGAATGCTTAAGGTTGGAAGGGACCTGTAGAGGTCATCTAGTCCAACCCCCCTGCACACGCAGGGTCCCCTAGAGCATGTGGCACAGGGTGATGTCCAGGCGGGTTTGGAAGATCTCCAGAGAAGGAGACTCCACCACCTCTCTGGGCAGCCTGTTCCAGGGCTCTGTCACCCTCACTGTTAAGAAATTCTTTCTCAAGTTCCTGTGGAACTTTTGGTGCCTCAATTTGTGGCTGTTTCCCCTAGTTCTATCACTAGCCACCACTGAGAAGAGGCCAGCCCCCTCCTCCTCACTCCCTGTCTTGAGATATTTATATACGTTGATCAGATCCCCTCTCAGTCTTCTCCAGGCTGAAGAGGCCCAGCTCTCTCAGCCTTTGCTCATAGGGCAGATGTTCCAGACCCCTAATCATCTTTGTGGCCCTGCGCTGGACTCTCTCTAGCATCTCCACATCCCTCCTGCACTGGGGAGCCCAGAACTGCACACAGGACTCGAGGTGCGGCCGCACCAGGGCTGAGTAGAGGGGCAGAATCACCTCCTTCGACCTGCTGGAGACGCTCTGCTTAATGCACCCCAAAATCCCATTGGCCTTCTTGGCCACGAGGGCACACTGCTGCCTCATGGTCAACTTGTCGTCCACCATGACGCCCAGGTCCCTCTCTGCAGGGCTGCTCTCCAGGAGGTCGGTCCCCAGCCTGTAGGCATGTCTAGGGTTATTCCTCCCCAGGTGCAGGACCCTACACTTGCCCTTGTTGAACTTCATGAGGTTACTCGCCGCCCAGCTGTCCAGTCTGTCCAGGTCCCTCTGGATGGCAGCACAGCCCTCAGGGCTCTCAGCTATTCCTCCCAGCTTAGTGTCATCAGCAAACTTGCTGAGGGAGCACTCCATCCCTTCATCTAGGTCATTAATGAACAAATTGAACAGGACCGGAACAAGGACTGACCCCTGGGGGACACCACTATCCACAGGCCTCCAGCTGGACTCGGCACCGCTGATTACTACTCTCTGGGCCCTGTCATTTAGCCAGTTCCATCTAGTCACCCCATCGTAGAAGGCTATCAGGTTAGTCAAGCATGATCTCCCCTTGGTGAACCCATGCTGGCTACTCCTGAGCACCTTCTTCTCCTTCATGTGCCTGGAGACAGCAGCCAGGATGAGCTGCTCCATCATGTACCAATGAAATATCAACACTGTCCAGGCTTTAGTCACACCGAAGCCACCCAGCCTTTGTAGGAGCAGCAGCAGAAGGTGTCTCCTATGGTCTCCCCTCTTCCAGGATGCTCTGGACACAGGAAGCAGTGCTAGCCATGGCTGCTCAATCCAAAGAACAAGAAAAGGGGAAGAAGAGACTTTTATTTTATTTTATTTTATTTTATTTTATTTTATTTTATTTTATTTTATTTTATTTTATTATTTTTCTCCACTCAGACCTTGAAGATGGACACATCTGTGAGCTGGATGGGTTTAGTGGAGGGGGGAAACAGGTCATGAGAGGCAGGTGACTGTGATGGGGTTGGTGGGGTCGAGATGAGTCTTCCTGCTAATGAGGTAGTACAGGGGCAAGATTAATTCATGGGAAATTATGCAACTAACTAATGAAGGGTGAGTTGAAGAGAGCAGAACTAATAAGGGAGGAATAGATTCTGCGTGTGCATTGGGAGGGAAAACTAATCTGTATTCAGATTAAGCCAATTTTGAATTATCCTCATCTCAGTCCCCTGTGTTTTGGCAAGTGATGCTGGCAGGTGTGTGTATAGATTTATTTCAGCAGCATGGTGGAAATAACATGTTTATTGCATAAATACAGAAGATGGGAAAAGAATTTCCAAAAAGCATATGATATGAAATCTTGGCTATATTTTTCTCTGACTAAATGCCAAAGAAGAATTTCACCAGATTGATTAATTATTTGAAATTTTAAACCAAATATCCGTGTAATATGTCAGAAAAAAAGTCTGCATGTATTTGTATTTCTATTGTAGAAAATGACTCTTTTTTGTAAAAGGTCTGGTTTCAAGATTAGATAATGAAACAAATAGAAACAATTAGATAGAAACAAATATCCATTATTCATACCATCTACTGAGGCCAGTGGTGCAGATGTATTTGGGCCATACTGACAGCGATGATAAAGTCTACATCAAATATTCCTTAGTACAATTGTTCGTGTGCACAGCTGCACTTCTAGAAATCCTGTGGCCGCCTTAACCAAAACAACTCCAGAAATTCTATGTTTCATCCCAAGCTTGTTACGGGACTGTAACAAACAAACAGAAATCCAAAGCTTATTACTAAATAGCCCTCAGAATGCAGGGCATTCTGCACACTTTGCTCTTACATTGCGAACAGAACATGCACTTCAATAGGAGTCTTCAATAGGATGGGCAGGATTAAGGCTCTTTTGGGAGGCTGCAGTGTTCCACACGTGGCTATTTCTATTCAAAGAATTAGTACATTCCCATTAAGGTGCCCATATTTGCACAGTACAAGCAGGGAACACAAACACTTATTTGATGTATTTGTCTCAGCACCTCTCTAAGCAAGTGTAGTTTCCCAAGGATTAAAGCCTATTTCTACCAACTACAAAGCAGGCCACACCAGATGAATTACATCACCTTGCCTGCTCCAAAGGGGAGCTCAGCAACTGTTAGATAGACAACTCAGCACATCAGGCTAGAGTGGGTTCAGATGCTCTGATCTTGAGATAAAGAAGGAAGACACAAAGAAGCTGTGCTTGCTGTAAGCAAGTTCAAGGGTTCCTATATCTTTTTCCCTTCCCTTAACCTCAGATTTTGTTCCAAGCAAGTGCAGGAAAGGAGGTCAGCAGCCTGTGCAGTGCCACGGGGACAGCGTTTGTGTCAGGAGCAGCTTCGTTCAGCATGTTCTGCTAGCAAAGCAGGACTCTTGCACCCTGCACCACTTCGAGCAAGTCAAAAATAGCACAGAGCTCCAGCTCTCTCGGGCACCTTCCTCCTCAAACGCTTTCTGCTGACGCTCCCTGTTCCTTGGGGAATGGCTATCACCGCTGTTTACTTTTTGAGCCTGATTACTATTTTTTCGACTTACTTAATTTCATTTTGCCTCCGCCAGAGGATCACAAGCTGAATCCCTAGCAGTCCAGCAGACTGAAAAAGCAAGCCCAGACCATCAGCAAAGATGCTTTGAGGTGAGATAGGCACGGCGGGCTGGCCACAGCTGAGAGCTCCCCAAGTGCACCGAGCTGGGATGGGATGGACAACCCACAGATGCTCTGCTGTGACAAACATAATGCTGCTCATTGGTGAGGGTGACTGAGATCAGAAACTGACCCTTGGGATCCTTGGCCTTACCCACAATCTACAGTGTTTCTCCAGGAAGGGTCACTTAATGCTTTCATGATGGAACAAACCATGCACCTGATTTTGATATGGCTTGTTTTATGATAGAAAACCATGTAAAGAAACAAAACATGGTATTTCATCCCCAAAATGCTGTGAGGCATTTTGGTAGCGTGGGCATTTATATCTAGAGCACTATAAATGGTGCTTGCCATGAAGCAGCAGCTCCTGTAGTTTTAAGGAGAAATAAAATCTCACCATCTGTTTTTATTTTTAGGGAAAGGCACATTTCTACCCCAAAATGCGGAGAGCACTTTGAAAATGGGAATCCAGTCCAGGCTCAAGTCCCACACATTGGCACCCAAATGTCACGATTTTCCTGCTGGGCTACTGAGGGAGGAAGGGCCAGTCTCCTAGTGAAGGGCTGGAAAACTCTGCAGTGACTTTCCTTTCGTGCCTCCCTTTCCTTGCACCCAAGAGCCCCATCTAAAGATGACACGATGTGAAGGTTTATTCAGAGGAGCCCAGATCAGGAGGCTTCTTTGGTCGATACTCACCAATTCTTCTTCACCAATTCCACAATTCTTGTGGTCGGTAGCGGGACCAGCCCTGCTGTCCATTGGGTACACGTCAAGAAACATCTCAATTCCATGCACAAGGTTGGAAATCAGCTCCACGTCAGGAAGAACAGGAGGTGAGCGCACTGCCCCGCCGTGTCAATAGATGGCTCTGCAAGGCCTGGTGATGCCGAGCTGGGGACCGAGCTGGGGCTCCAGGAGGCCTCCGAGAGGGACTCTGCGCCCCTTTTAGCGCTTCCTGCTTGGGGCAACCGAGCTAAACGGAGCCGAACCCCATGCGTGGCTGCGGGAGACGGGCTGCCAGGCGCCGAACGGGTTAAATCGGCAGCAGCCTGCTCGCCTAATGCGGAAAATACAGCGGGGACCAGGGCGTTTTATCATCTCCTTTGCACGGCCGCTGTTAGAAGCCCCGAGAGATCCAATCTGCTTGACTTTTCATATCTGGCAACTGCCTTTCTACTGACATTTCTCTCTTGTGACCATGTTGCGGTGAAAAGAAAGAAAATAAAAGCTACTATTGCATGCCAGAGATAATACATTTAGGGATGGAAGCCACTTGAAAAGCACGGTTATGGAAACATGCATAGCACAAGTTTGGACTCATCAGAATGCTATAGATTTGCTGCTTTTGCAGATATCTCTAAGGTAATATCTGCAAAATTTGTCAGGGATGGAGGAGCTGGGGAGCCTGGGGAATTTAAGCTGTGTGGACTGCTCATTGCCTATATAATGACAGGCTGGAATTGAAGGGTTACAGCTTTTCCTGGTGTCGGAAAGATGGGATGATTCTGTAAAAATCTGGCACTTTAACATCATTTAGTGTCCCCTCCCTTACTACTCATGGTATTAATAATAATTAATAATAACAATAATAGTCCAGTGCTCCCCGAAGTCTGTTCAGGTGACAGATTTGTTTCTCTCGAATTGTGGAAACATGCAGGACAGGAGGATGCCCACCCTTAACATTGCCTCTAAACTGACAGCGTCAGCATGTAACGAGTCTGGGCTCAAAAACTCCCCTCCTGACCCCAGCCCTGCCCTCCCCAGGGGACATATGTGCTGCCTGCACAGACCATTTCCGCAGCTGGGACCTCGCACTGGTACTGAGAAGCACCAGCGGTTTTACTGAGAGTTTAAAAACATCTCCTGCCTTTCCTCCCACTACTTCCACTTTCTGTTTATCTTCTGCATGTCTGAGCGCTTGCGCTTATGGAGATGCAAGTGGGTGAGAAGCAAAGCAAGAAGCTTTCCGACCTGCACTTGTGCACATGAAAATCCTTGTCCCTCTCTTGCTGTCAGAGAAGACACTTACTTGGTGGCAGTAGCTTGGACACGTGAAGGCCTCATATCTGGGAGTGCAGGGCCTGGCGCTGGTACTTGGCTGTGCACACATTCATCTCATTGGAACAGTCCTGGGCACAGTCTTGGCCTCAGCTCCAGCCCAAGCAAGTGCTAGGGGGAATTAAGGACTTTGCTCAAGATAGGGACCATCCCTGCCAAGCAGGTTGGATGCAGCCACTCCTGAAGGGGGTGCAAGTTTAATGGCACGGACGTGACAGTACCACAGCAGGAGACCTCAAGGGCAGAGAAGCAGCCCAGGCTCGACTGCCCGGGCCTAGACAATTTTGAGAATAATTATTTCAGGGAAGTCAACCATTCTAGTGGAAACTTTAAAAAAAAAATCATTTATAAGATAAAACTGGAAGTGATGATGTTCCAGAATGAAAATCAAAATGCTGTGTCTGAGCGGTGCTGGGTTTTGGCTCCCTTAATAAATTGCAGGCAAATCAAGGCAAGAGCGTTCTCGTTTGGACAGACAGTGCATTCCTCGGGCATTCTGGCACAGCCCTCCAGGCACACAGAGTACATCGTGCCTTGCTCTTCCCACCTGCCCAACGCAGCATCCAACCCAGCAACTCCCCAGGGGATGGTTCATGGGCAGCAAGCAGCACAGTTTGGAAGAATCAATCCACAGCATTCCTGCCCTGCGTTTCCTCCTCTGTGGAGGTTACAGCTCTCCAGACAGAGGCAGCAGCTCAGAACCCCCATCCACACCTCAGCTGAGCCCACTGCAGTGCAGCATCCCGGGGCAATCCTGCCTTCGTGGACCATTTTGGTGGAAATGTGAGGCTGGGAGCTACAGCAAGAGGGGCAGATGGTGCTTTCCTTCTGTCCCATCCACTGTGGATACTCAGAGTTTTACCAAGCAATGTGCAAAGGGCCTCAACATCTTCAGGTGGAAGAGTTTCCCCGTGAAGAACCTCATGACTCCAAAGGGCCTCCCGAGCCATGCACAGAACTGCCCCTGCAGAGCTGCCCAGATTTGCTGGGATCCTGACAGCTTGCAAATGAAAAAGCTTCTTGGGAATCTTTGAACAAATCTGTGTTTGAAGATCAGGCTTTAATTTTTCCTGCTTGCTTTGTCTTCCTATGCCGTGCTTTCCACCACTGCAGACTTATGGTCTTGATTAGCCCCCAGTGGTGCTTCAAAGCAGCCCTGAAGGAGAATGACAAAAAATGTCTCAAAACCCTGACCCTAATTTGTCCCAGGACCCTGACTGTGCTGTCACCTGAGAGCTAATTAAGAACTCAGTGGTGTTTTCTCTTTCCTTGAAGTGACTCCTTCCCCAAGCACCATCTTCTGCTATGCAACAGTAGGGACTGGGACAGCTCCTCCAGCCCCGAGGAGAAGCCCCACTGCTGCCGCTACTCAAGGCTGCATTTTCTCAAGCTCTGATATGCAGAAGCACATGGGCATTTGAAGCTGCTCCTCTCAGCAGTAAAACCTCTGTCTGCAATTTAAACATCAGCAACTCCCGCTGGTGGGAGCCCAGGCAGTCTCAAACTCCCATCACGACGCGCAGAACAATGGGGAAAGGTCCACGGGAGGCACGTCTGGAGGGACACAAGCGCTGAAAGAACCAACGTGTGAGTGAGGTTTATGGCTGATGGGAGTACAGGCCGCCTGCCGATGAGTTCGTCGGATGATGGGGAAAAACATGTCCAAAAAATGATTTTTCATCCACTCAGCACTCTCATTCGCAGCTTTGCCTGCACCCCTGTGTTCCGCAAGCTTCATGATATAACCCCTCTGTGAAGGATTTATAAGGAATTATTCCCTTTCCCAGCACCCCTCTCAATGATCTTCAATCTGAATTCATGAGCCTTCAAAATCTGAAGGCAAATTCTGAGGCTTGAGCCTGTCTTTATTATAAAACAGCACTCCCCCCCCAAAAAAAGAGTCAGCAACAGTCTCTAGTTAGCTGCTGTATTGAAGAGAGCCATCTACAGCGGCTTCTCAGGGCAGCTTCCCCTCCACTGAGCAGCCCTGAAATCATCAGGAGTCATTATTTTGAGCCAGGTGCTGCCAGGTATCTTGCAAGGCAGATTTTGTGCAAAAACAGCTGTTTCCAAAACAAAGCTGTGCAGGATTTCAGTGTCATTAATGGTGTTTGCGGTTTCCTTCTAATTCAGGGTGAAAATAACTCTGCAAATTCCAACCTAATAGGAAGGAAATCAGGCTTCCAAATCCAGTCTAGTAGTGCAAATCCTCTTACCTCTGCTTGTCTCTGGTTGCTGAGACATGGAGGGTGGCAGTGCCCGTATTAAGGACCATGGTGCTGGCTTTAGGGACCACAGTACTAGTACAGCAAAGGGCAGGCAGCAATAGTCTTTCAAGAGCTTACATTAAATCATAGTTCATGACTCTCCATTGACTTCTTCTCTGTTTCTCATAGGCAAAGTAAAATGCCCATTTCCTTTGAACGACAGGAATATAACTGATACCAGTCAACATTGCAGGGAGATTGCAGGGATTTCATGAAATCTCATGTCATCCTTTAAGATGACAAATTTCCTGATGACAAATCACTTTTGGGTTGTGGCTTTACAGTTTTTGCAGGATGGTTTTTTTTTTCTGTAAATCACATTTTAAAAACGCTCACCGTAAGGTTGCAGCTGGAAGCTGGTTGTCAGGGGGGAATGATCAGCGTTTCATCCCTAAGAGGCCTCTGGAGGGAGAGCTGCCAGTGCCAGCGCTGTTCAACTTTATCACCTGTTTGGGAGGAAAAATAAATATCATTGGTGGCAAAAGATGGGAACTACAGAAAGTTTATGTGGTTACTGCAATGAAAGAGCAGCGATATTGTGGTTTGGGATCATTTCTGATGGCATGGGATGAATACCTTGCAGTGCAATGGGATACATAAGAAGTCTGTCACGGGAAGAAACTTGAAGGCACATCCTTGAAGTCCCATGGCCATCGTCCATCCTCCGAATTTCTCTGCGCTGTATGAGAATGAAAAATACCAAGGAGTTTTCATTCCCTTTCCCTTCCTTCCCTTCCTTTCTGATAAGGATTGGACTGACTGGGAAAGCTGTGGTTGTGTTAGGCTGTTAGTGAAAAAGTTGGACAGAAATTAAAGATAAATTAAAAAGAGTGAGGAAATGTCCCCCACACTGAAGCTGAGCTATGCCTAACATGAGGTTGCTACTATAGTTATTGGCACGACGTTCTCCCAGAGAGTTCCTGGGAACAGCCTGGACTCCTCTGTACAAGAGAGCTACAGAACTACTGGAGAGAGCCTGGGCAAGGGCAATCTCCAGACCTCCCTTCCAACCTCAAATGTTCTGTGATCGTGTAAACAGGTCCCAGTACTGTCTGGATTATTAGCACAGCTGTATATTAGTATGCAATTACAGTTAGTACCACAAAGCTAAGTATTTTCCATTCAGCTATATAGGAGCAATTCAGGCAATTTTTTCCATATCTTCAAATATTATACTACTTTATGTTTCTGATAGACTCTGCATTATCATCATATAAAGCTCCATCATCCATAAGTAATAGGGATTTATCTGTATGGAGAACAGCTAAGACTGGCTTCTATCCCTGTGTGTGTCTACCTAGATCCTTGGAGATATTCAGGACTTGACTGGACAAAGCCCTGAGCAACATGATCTATTCTGTTACTGCTTTGAGGGGACAAAAATCCCAAATCCCTTCCAACCCAACTTCATTCTGTGAAGATCTTTATTATTTGAAATAAGGTTATTTAATGTAGTAGGGTTGCTTAATAGCAGAGGACAATGATTGTACAGGAACTAATTCTGATGGCAGCACGGTTCTTCTGCTGGCCCCATGCAGTAGGCACTCTTTGCTGCGTGAAGCATGAGTCAGAGGGCTTGCTCCAAACGTCCTCCTGGTCCCTGTTATTGTCCTGAGTATCATATGAGCTCTAACTCCTTGCTACATGCTAATGATGGGCCGCTGATTCAAAGGGGCTCAGAGCGGGGGTTTGCCTCGGAATAACATCCAGAAGAGTGAATATCGCTGGCATTCTGACAGCGCTTGTTAACTTCCAGAGCTGATGTCAGAGTTTCTCCTCCAGAGACGTGGCAAGTGACATGCAGCTCATCTGGAAAGCTTGGCAGCACTTTAACTGCTCGGCTCAGCTGTGCTCCTTAGGGAGAGCGCAAGGAAGTGTCCTCATTTCCCTGGGAGCGCGAGGCTCTGTGTCCCTTCTGCACATGCACGCCGGAGCCGTACCTTCACCTGGGTGCAGGGACCCAATGGCCTCTTCCCTCCTTCTCAAAAAAATGCTTCACAAGGAGATATGATAGTAATAGACAGGACGTCAAAGGTGTGGTCTGCTAGGGGCTGGGAAGAGAAGGTTCAGAAAGTCATTTCCTGTCTAAGCCTCTGGGAAAACTGCTGGAATTACAGAGAGAGCCTCTGGCCCAGAGGGTGAGGAGCTGCGCTGGGAGGGACAGGAGACGCTCCTCGGAGCAGAGCTCTGCACGGGGCTGCTGCAGAGCCCCTGCAGTGTGAGACAGAGCCTGAAGAGCCGCAGGGAGACGGCGAGAGCCAGCAGGTCCACCCTTGAGGTCACGGCTGCATCCAGACTCTCAGCTGTAGGAAACCTCACCCCTTCCACGGTTTTCTGCAGCCAGATCAACATAGTGAAGCCTGAACTAATGTCACTCCCAGGGTCAGGCTCCAGACACACGGGTGAGGTCTCTGTGATGACCTGCCCTCATCAAGGGGGGCCTTGATGCCCTCAGCCAAGGAGAGTGCATCCTCTGGATGCACCTGAAGGAAGATATTCAGCCTTAGGAGAACTGGGAGGAGGAAAGGGACAAACCTCAAGAGTCTGAGTCTGACCTGTATCAGCATGTCTGCCCAAAGAACCCAATCAGGAGAGCCTTGTATTGCCACTTAAGGGTGGACGGCGCTGCTGTTTGATGCTCAGACCTCAGTGTAGACTCAGCCATTCCCATTTTTGCTCTCAGACTGGAAGAACGGCCCAAGTGTCACATCGTTAATCCCCACGAGAGAAGACCCTGCTTTGCTAATACTTCCTATGCAACTGTGGCAGTTTTCCCAGACGCTCAACACCAGCTGATTTCCATGAGGTTTGCCGGGTAACGTCCTTTGATGAGCTGGACTTTGGATGCAGCTGCATGGCCGGTGTGGGACGGGCACGTCCTGTTCCCTCCTTCTCATGGGTTCCGCAGGCCTGTCCTCTTGCTTGTGCCTCTTTGGGTGGGAGTTTAGCATGGCTTGAGGTCCCCCTAATTTCTGGGCAGTACAAGCTGCACATGCCACTTTAAAGTAGTGTTTTTGAGGAAAGTGATGAAAAAGCACCAGGCACAGTGATGGTGCTGACTGTAGGCAGAGGGGAACAGGCTGCAGAGTGTGGGAGTGTGGGAAACAGTGTGCACTAACACGGTCATCGTGGGACGTTTCCCTCGGCTGTTCCCCTAGCCTGTCCTGTCACTGTTCAGCATCCCCACTGCTGACTTCATTTTGCTTCTGCGGGTCTTGTCCAAAGAGGACAGCAAGGGTTCCGTCACGGGGGTATCTCAGCACTGCCAAGGTTACATAACCTCCAGATCCGCTGTTACAACATCAAGCTCAGATCTGTTGTTAGTGGTATAAAAGTTACCTGGCTTCCTCCTTCAGGGTCGTCATCTGTGACCTCCATTAGCCCATTTGGAATGTGACCCACTGCTCTCTTCCACGCAGGAGAGCTGGCATCATCCTCCCAAGCACAGCAGAAGCTTTGCCTGAGGATGGGAGCCCTCCAGGGGCACGAAAAGCCCATATGTGTCAGATGGGGCAGTGATGGAAAGAAAGACAAGTGATATTTGCTGGATTCTCTCATTTTTCAGGAGAAAAGAGGGTGTCTCCAGCCCAATGAGCCTCAGGACTTGGTCGAGATGATGGAAGGGCAGTCTCATGGAGAAATCTCCCATTTGCCAGGGAGATGCAAATGCCCAGAAGGTTGCCCAGAGACATTTCCCCTGCTGTGTGGGCCAGGACAAGGTGGATCCCCGAAGGACATTCTGCTAGGGCTGCGCCTGTGCCCTCTGCCTAACAGGGAGCAAAGCTCATCATGCCCTCTCGACTCCAGCTTTTTGGCTTCCTGAGCATTTTGTCCTCTGATATTGTCTCTCTCCCCCCTGCCTATCACAGACATTTCTGGCATTACTGTTGCTCATTCATTTTTAATGCCAAATACACTTTTCCTGCTCAAGGCCTTTCCTAAACATCAGCTAATGAAGTCTCAGCACTCCCTTGGCGATTGCCATCAGGCACGATTATCCCCATGGCAGAGATTTGCCCAAGGCTGTGGAACAGGTCAGGCCTGGAGCTGGACTCGAGCCCAGGAGCTGGCGAGCCCCAGGGCTGCGCTCAGGTCGAACATGGACATCTGGAGCATCTCATTCCCCTTCCTCCTGGAAAGGGCACACAAAAATGCTGTGTCAGCATCACTCTTACGCTCAAACTGGAGTAAAGGCACAAAGACACATCAGCTTTGCACTGATCATCCGTATGGGTTGAGTTTTGTGCCCAAAGTGCCACTGTAGTGGCCCAAACTGCCTTAAATAATATAGGGCTGAAGGGAGGGTTTGTCCTGTTTGCTTGTACCAAGCCTGTGAGCTTCAGTTGCAGACATCTGTTGTTCCCAACTGAGACCATAAACCATACAGTTTGAGTAAATAAACAGCTATTCCTCAGTGAAGGATGTGTTATTAGCCCTAAAGCCTTCATATCTCCACTGACCCATTACAGCTCCTGTTTATTTGGCATTCTCGGCCCAGCGAGCTTCCCAGAACCAGGCAATATCCGCAGCCCAGAACAAACTGCCTTCAGCACAGTTATCACTCCCACGGCCTCCTCTGCACCCTACCTGCAGCTGCCAGGAATGGCAGGTCCTTAAAGTGTTGTAGGGAAGTTACACAGCACAAACAGAGGATGATGGAAGAGGGGAACATCTCCAGGCAAAACTGCTTGCTACTTTCCAGGCATCTTCTTTGTTTTCAAGTGGCAGCTGGTTCACAGCAGACAAAACCTAAGCAAGGGAGGCACTTCGGGAGCCGGCGCGTCCTTGCACGTGGTCAAGAGGCTGCACAGGGGGACACACCTGCCTGGGCTGCCTCGCACATCCACAGTCCACTGCGCTGAAGGACACCCTGCTCTTCGCATCAAGCAACTTCCCAACGTTTCCTTTCATAGGTGGCATTTCAGGGAATGCGCAAATGTCACCGTCATATCGAATGAAATACAGTAAAAGGCCTGTAAAAATGAAACGTGCCTTTGCCTCACCCCCTCTCTCTCTTCAGCTTGCGTTTTCTCTGTACATTGAATTTGCATTGGTGAGCAGAACAGCTAAGCAGAAGCAAAACCAGTGAGGAAGGAAACAGGCAGTGAGCAAGCTGGTAATGGGGAATGGACACCACAGAGTCGCGTGCCAGGGCTTGGGGTGGTTAAAATGCCCAAGTCCAGCGCTGGAGGATGATTTCAGCTCCTGTAGTGGTGTTCTTCCTTGCTCCACAGGTCCTTCCAGTGCCTCCAGCCTGACAACTTGTTTGGAAAGTGAATGAGAGGGAATAGTATATATACAAAAGCAAACTATGTAGATGACACGTTGCCCAAGATTTGCTGGGGTAATGCAGCTGTATGTGGGAATGGACATGGTTGGAAGACAGCATCTTGCCCTGTGATCTTGTTTCATCCTCAGTTTTGTGCCTGAAAGCCCAAGGGTGAGAATGACAATGATTTTGAGGCGTTTTTCCAATGTTTATGTTTATTTAGTGATTGGTACAGTGTTTTTCTTAATCTGAACATCTTCCATCCATTTGTTTCATCCGTGTGCTTTAGTAGTCCATGAGGACTTTCTCGTGTGCTCCCGAGCATCAAAGGAAAGCAGAGCTTTTGGGGGCTACAACAGGCTCTGTCTACTCCAGCCACCAGCATATGTTGTGAAATAGGAGCTCCCTTCAGTCTCCGCAGGTTTTGTCTCCCATTCCTGGACATACCTGTGTTTATACCTCACATAATCAGGAATTAGAGCCTCTCCGTGGCATTAATAGCTCCCTGACCATGATTATAATTGGTTTTACTGGGGCAGTTTGTTTCAGACCTGGGACAGGACCATGTTGTGCCAGGTCTTTACAAATACAAGACAAAAAAGGTCATTCCTTCTGCAAAGAGTCATTAAGCACAGACACGATGGGAGATAATACACAACTAAAGACACAGGGGAGCACAAAGAAACTCTGAAATGTGTCAGAAATAGGTAGATTTATACCAGCTTTCACTGGCGATTTTTCATCAAGCTGATATAGAGTACTTCTACTTTATGCATAAATACATGTAAATTTGACATGTATAGTCTACATGAAAGTGCATGTGTGCATATTTCTATGTCTACACAATTTCTCACCTTCCTGGAATTGTCCCTCTGAGCCTGCAGAACAGATGTCTACGTTATACTCGCATTAAAATCACTGCCCATCCAGTTTTGCATGCAGACACGCTCACAGTTTTGAAGAAATGGTGCAGAATACAAAATGGTGAAACAATTAGTTATCAAGAAGACCCTTAAAGACAGATGAGTCTGTGACAAGGCAGCGTGCACGGCAGAGGTGGGAATTTGGTGCCTTGGGAAGTCTGCAGGGCGTTTTATGCGTGAGCATATTTTACTGCCTTTGTCCACGGTGACATGGATCTCGCCAAATATCTGCATATAAAAATGCTGCTGCCGAATTACGAGACATTAATTACATGCTGGATTCGAGCAAAAATTACCATAATGTGCTACAACATCCATAAATAAGAGATCCAGCATGGGCAGAATGGCCTTTTGTTTCCTGCTGCAGAATTATATGCATGACCCAGTTTTTCCTAATACTGCAGCGGGCGCAGAGACACAGCATTGTTTGTTCGACACCCAACGGGGAGGAGGGGAGGGCTCCATTTTGCAACGTACAGCAAAAAAACTCTTGGATTGCCAAATAAGCCTGGAGAAAGGATGCTAGAACCGCTTTCTTGCTAGAGATAACAATATTTGCAGTGATGTCTCGGGGGTAATCAGCATTTCCCTGAAGTGTGCAGAGCCAAGCTCAGTTCCCCTTTCCCTCTACTCCATCAGGGGTATCTTCTCCACCATGCAGGAGTTGCTTTGCTTGGCCTGCTGCTTTTGGTGCTGGATGAGATGGAGAGGCCCAGGCCCGTGGGGTCTGAATCCACCCTCTATGCAAGGCAATGGGAAGGAAGAAGGCTCATAGGGTCACGCAGTGCTTCAGGCTTGGCTGTGAGACACCCTCTTGGTGTATTATTATTATTATCCTCGTTATTAACCATTCAGGATGTATTCTATCCCTGAAGGACACAGCCCGGGGCTGGTACAGACTGAGCGAGGGAGCTGTGTTCTCTCTTGGCAGGTCAAGTCATAACAGATATGCTAAGGCAAAAATACCTAGAAAACCCCACCAGCCAGTGCTGTCCCAGCTCTCCTTCTGCCCAGCTCTCAGGCCAAGCCTGGCTGGGGCTCCTGACCCTCGCCAGGTACCCTTGGAGCACCCAGGTCCTCCTGGGTGCTGAGGAGGGTGGGCAGAGAGACCAGACAGGGTCAGAAGTGCCTCGTGGTGGAGTCACTCCAGGCCAGAGCAGATGAGCTGCCCGAGGAGGTTTTCTGGGAAGCTCACGGCAGCCAGGGGGGTGTTCAGCATGTGCAACCCATGGAGGGAAACCTGCAGAGAGGTGAGTGTCTCTGCGTGAGGAAGAAGCAGATGGTGGCCAAGGGCAAGGAGGTTCCTGGACACGGATGCATCCCATCCCATCCTCCAGCTGCCAGTGCAGGGAGCTCAAGACCTTCCTGATGCCCCGAGACTCGAAACGAGGAGCTGGAACTCCAAAGGAAATGTGTATCTTCAAAACTGGGCGGTACGCGGTCACCACGCCAGGAACACGCAGCTACGGTTACCTCAACGAGCGCCACTGGCCAAGGAACCGGCGTGTTCGCTGTCCTAGGCCGGTTCAGCTCTTGTTGCTGTCTAGGCAATGGCCATCTCAGGCCAGGGGAGGGCACAGCATGGGGACTGTCCCCCCAGGGCATCGCCATGCAGCTGCATTCTATGGGGAGGAGACCTGCCCTGCCATACGGGGCCTTCACCCTGAGGCCAGGGAATGGATCATCTGCGTCGCAGATGTTTCTGCATCGATGGCACGTGCGGTCTGCTCGGGGGGAAGCTGCCGCTGAGCTAACCCCTCCGTTCGGGACACGCTCGTCCTCCTCCAAGAGGGAATCTAAGACGTTGAAGCTGCCCGGCCGCTGGGACGGGCCCTGCGGAAGATGCAAGACGTGATGCCGAGCTCTGGCTGCTGGGTAATGAGGATTTCGGTGGCTGAATCCCACCCTGGAGAGCAGTAAATAAATATTGGAAAGACGGTGAATCCTGTCTAGCAGGGGGACAGGAAAAAAGAGAGCTTCAGATAAAATTTTTAGGACATTAAAAAAAAAAGCATATAAACAAAAGGTTATTTTGGAAGGAAAACAAGAAATTTCAGTGCTATGATAAGGAAGACCTGACAGAGGGAAAAGGGCAACAGTGAGAGTTTACCATATCTATGTAAAACTCTCAAGTACCTAGGAAATAAGAGAAGTGTGGATTCTGAAGACACAGACTATGACATTATGATCAAAGACGTGGAGAAATGACTTATATTCTCCCAGAGGATATAATGTGGGGAGAGGAAAGAACAGTGCTTTGTGCATCAAGATGTAAAGATTTGCTGTGAGGACGAGGAAGAGACAAGAGGAAGAAATGCTGGATGCGCCTCCTGCAAGCTAAACCATGGTAGGAGACACGAGCTACCTCCTAAGAGGAGGAGAAAGAGGCTTTTTATGACTTATGACAGAAAAGCTACGGTGCAAGATGTTGTTTTAGTGAAGAACCGTGGCTACCCACAACTGGAGATGTGACAGAGAGCAACACGAGCCCTTAGGCCCTGTAGGGGATTGCATTTCATCCCCAAAAGCAGAGGCTTCCTAGACCTGCCCATGACATGTAGAGAGGAGCCAGCTGAGAACCAAAGGGGAAAGTGATTCTTGGAGAAAGTGATCCCCAAACGACAGAACTCAATATGCTCAGAAGGAGAGCAGCAAACTTGAGAGCGGCCTCTCCGAGAGCGTGTGGGAAGCTCCGAGGAGCAATCCCGGAAGGCAGAGGGAGGGATGTGGGATTGACGGCAGTGCTGAGGAGCAACGCGCTGAAGGTCCCCGCTGCCCTGGAGGAAGGATCCGCATCCCACAGTCAGGGACACTGCAACCAAAACAGGAAGCTTTACAGAAGGAGAGAGAAAGGACAAACGTTGCTGGGAGCCGCAGAGGCCCCGGGCCGACCCGAGCGGCGTTGCAGGTGGAGGGAGGTGGGAAGAGCAGGCGCCGATGACGCATTCGCAGCCCAGACCAACCTCTTGCGAAACAAGGGAAGGTCTGAGCGAGTTTCGGATAACTAGGGTGGGAAGGAGACAGGAGGATCTCGAAATACCTCGGGAGGAAAACAAAGAAAAGAGGAAGGAGAACAACCAAGCGATGACTCACAAAAGGCTAGCACTGCCTTCACAAAAAGCTTCTTTGTGACCTTGCTTATATGTTGGTCGAACCAAGGCAGAGCAGGAATAGAAGGGGAAAAAGCAGATTGAAGATTGTTGTGATGAGATAGAAGAATAGAAGAATCCGCATTGGTATCGTGGAGGACATTAAGCCAGGAAATGGAGTTTCCTTCTGAAGCAACCGCTGCTCCCGCTCGCCCTGCGGACTGCTGGAGGTGAGGAAAGGTCCCGCCGGTCGGAAATGAGCCGGCACAATCCCGCTCTTTAAAACCAGGGAATTGCACAGCAGCCATCTAACTTGGATTCCTGGAAAGACACCAGCACAAGTTATTAAACAAAGAGTTGATAAGGAACCAGCAAGGCCTGTGGCAACCAGAAGAGAAGGTGCATTTGGTTGAGAGGAAATTGCTGCAGTCGGACTAATGTTCAACTCGGTTTCCCTCTCTGGGACCTGGGATGTGCCTTGATTTAGGTTGAGCTTTTGATACCATCCCAGAGACATTCTCACCAGCAAATTAAGGAGATTCAGGTTAGATGAAATTGCTGCAGAGCCCATTTATAAATAATTGGGGAAAAAAAAGATGCTCGGACTCCCTGAGAGTGGTTCTCAGACAGAGCAGAAGGACATTTTGAGCAGCGTCCCCCCAGCTCCGACATAAAGCTGGCTCTACTCTCCATTTTCATTTTCTGACTTGAATGATGGCCCAGGGAACACACTTATAAAATATGCAGGTAACGCTAGACTGCAAACACTTTGGAGGACAGGATCAGAATTCGAAATGACCTTGAAAAATCGAGGGGGAAAAAAGAATCTGAAATGAACACGATGAAATGCAATAAAGAACAGCGCAAACTGCTGCTCTTAGAAGAGAGATTTCAAATGCACAGCACCAACTGGGGAGCTCTGAAAGGCAACAGGACGGAAGGAAAGAAGAAAATGCAGCAGATCACAAGGGAGATGAATAGGAAATCTGATGTTGGGGGAAGAAAACACCAACAGAAAAAAAGCAAATCTTTTTGCAGGATGTAATAACAAGGCTGTTGTGTCAAGCCAGAGGAGGTAATTATTCTGCTTTACTCAGTACTGGTGAGGTCTCAGCTGGACCAGGTCTCCTACTTAGGGTTCTCTCTGAAAAAAAGATGTTAATTAATTAAAAAGATTAAGATATGAAAAAGTAGCAAAGCAGCAAAGGATTTACCTTTGTCCTGCCAGGCAGGAGAAGCTGTGATAAAAGCTTTCTGACAAAGCCGTCTGTTTTGAAGAACAGATATTCGAGTGTTGCAAGAGGAAATCACGTATAAATTGCAACACAGCAATTTGGGTTAAGAGTCAGAAAAACACCCTAATCCTACGGTAGTGAGTTGCCCAGGAAAACAGCAAACCTTGATCCTGTTCTGCCTCTGTCTTATCCCTCAAGCTAGCGAGCGCCAGCATGGTCAATCTTGGCCCCATGGGGCAGCTGCTCCTCGCCCATATCCATTTTGGTGCCTTTTGCTGCTCCTTTTCTCCCCTTCACACATGGTGTGTGGGGTGCAGGCACCAAGCGGAGAGCATGTGGGTGCACCAAGATTTTACAGAGCAGCAAAATGACACCCTCTATCTTGTTTCTCTATATTCTGCCTCTGTTCCCTCCCCTTCTCGAGCTTTCCAGACTCAGCTGGTGAGGAGGTCGCAGCTAGACCAGCATCAGTCCAGACTGCAGGGACTGGGATGTGGTGCCATGAGATGAGAACAGATCAACCAAGCCTTGCTCATCAGATGCACAGATTGTAGCATCGCTGCCCAGAATCCAGAAGTAAGTTATAAAAGACCAGATCTCCTGCAGGAAATCAAACAGGACAGAAGTCTGGGCCCGGACAGTCACCTTTAGGTTAAGCAGAATCTCCAAGATGTTTTGACAATGCAGGGCTGGGGAATATCCTCCTGCTGCTCTGGGGAATATCCTCGGAAAGCATCTGGGTGCAGCTGCCCTGTTGTGCAGTGATGGACCACCCCACGAGTTCATCTCCTAGCCCTCTATCTCAGCCCTTCACACTATAGACGGAGAGCAAGCTGTTGCACAGGAATCAGTTGAAAATAAGCCCAGAAATAATTAAAATGCTGTGCAATGCCTTTCCCTTTGAGGGAAAGAAAATGTTTTGTGTTTTTGGCCCAGCTTTTCACATATTTGCCAGAGAAAGCAGTTCTCCTTAATGACGACTGCCCCACGTCTTTCTAGCCATGTTGTTCTGCTTATTAATGTGTATATTTAAATGCACTATTTAATGCTGACATGGGCCAGTGAACTCATGCATACGCTCACATTCCCAGCCTACAGGCAGGGTACGTGATTCTATGATAGGCAATTAAGAATTATATTATAAGATCATGGCATAAGAAGTAGATGATATATTAAAACAAGGTGCATGTTTAATTTATAAATCCAAGTTATTGCATGCTGTGAAGTGCTATGTAGAGAAATGAATAAAGAAAGGACTTGGTAATATTGCTCGCTATTAAGTATTATAAACAGCAATATGTGTCTGGTTGTCAGAGCCTCCTGGCACAAGGAAAGTAGCTCTGATAGCTGCCCCCGCTTGGGGCAACTTGTTTCCTCTACTTCCAAATTCAGTAAGATTTTTTGTTACTTTAGACAAAAAAAAAAATCAAAAACTCTAGCCTCATTATTCAAGATTCTTTGATGCGAGCAACCTGGCCTTGGGGAGGGGATGCAAAGAAGAATTATACAGTTTCACTATTAAAATTCAGCCCCAGTGATTAAAATTTAATAACGGAGACTAGCTCAGCACCCAGATGCTGCAGGGATCAGCTTCCCAGGGCCTGCTCCTGTCCCCTCCTCTGCCAGGTCTGTGGCGTTGCTCTGCAAAAGGGAAGCGAGAGCCCCCGCTCAAACACAACCATCTGGGTTAGTGTTTCCTCCAGGCTCATTTTGGACCGACTTGCTGTGGGTTTTCTTCTTGCATCATCCTTTTAGGATACACAGTCCCCACAACAGCCTGGGCACTTGCTCTGACCTCCACGTGCACAGCAAGGTAACCAAAGGCAGGTATGCTGGGTTTGGAGGTGACCAGTGTCTCCTATTGGGTCTGGTCCTTGGTGACAATGCAGAAGCATCTGTACTGTGTAAACAGCACTTGTTTCCTGGATAAGAGCCTCCTAACAAAGATTTATTCCCTATGGCACAGGCCCTATGAGATATCAGAAGGACTAAAATTCTCAAGCGCGAATGTCAGAGCCAGACATGAACCAAGCCCCAAGATCCAAAAGGAAGGTCTTCCCCCCAAGTCTGGATGGGAAGGCTGAGATTTTTTGCACTCAGGGGTTACCCTTTGTAACAGCTTTTTTGGTGCAACTACCCCCAATAAATTATCCTCTCTAGGCTCAGACCTAGACACTCTTCTGATTAGAGGGATGCTACAGACATGACCAGAGTGAGCAATCAAAGCAAACACTTGATGCTGCTAAGCAGTTTAGTAGATGGTCAAAGGAAATCCCAGAAAGAAGCAGTCTAAGAGAGACATAAAGTGAGGGTAAAATTTTCTGATCCAACTTGGGGGGTGGGAGAGGAAATGGTCCATTAGCAGCACTCCGTCCGGGGGAATCAAAGAGCCTTTGTGCCTTGGCATTTGGGTCTCTCCATCCAGCTTTCTCAGCATGTTTCCTTGTCCCTGGGGACAATGCTTCAGCTTCTCACCTACTTCCTACGTCAATGCATTTCCCAGCAGATTTCCCCATCTGTTTATCATCTTCGGTGGTGAAGGATCTCATGGGGAGCTCTGCCTGCTCTGCATCTGCTCTTATGACACGCTCCATTCTGTCTGCAAGAGATGAATGAGCAGTCCTGGAGCTCGAAGTCTTGGGAATGCTTCCTCTGTGTCAGCATCACAATAAATATTCTGCTCTGTGGAAGGGGGCTTTCTGTCATGGGGGTGAGACCATGGTAAACTGGGGAACAATGGGAGCTCTTTGTCAAAGGAGCCAAGGGGGTCTTTGTCTTGAGCTGCGTGAATTAAACAGGATCTCTTTATACATTTCCCAGTGAATACGGCCTCTGAAAACACTAAGACCACAAGTATGATGGCTTGCCTCTGGGCACTGCAGCTCCTTGGATGTTAATGGAGAAGAACATTATTCTACCTAAAGTTTATTAAGTGTGAGAAACCCTTTCAAACAGACTTGCTGGCCAAAGAATTTGCAAAGGAAATGTGAGTTGAGGGATGTCTGTGCATTTAGCCCATCAGCCTCCCCAAAGCCTCTAAGAACGAAAAGGTCCAGGATCTCCCTCTCAACAATACCATGGTCACAGGAGGACACAGAAGGCCCTAGCTCTGAAGGGATGGAGTGCTCCCTCAGCAAGTTTGCTGATGAAGAGCTGACAGCCCTGAGGGCTGCGCTGCCATCCAGAGGGACCTGGACAGACTGGACAGCTGGGCGGCGAGTAACCTCATGAAGTTCAACAAGGGCAAGTGTAGGGTCCTGCACCTGGGGAGGAGTAACCCTAGACATGCCTACAGGCTGGGGACCGACCTCCTGGAGAGCAGCCCCGCAGAGAGGGACCTGGGCGTCATGGTGGACGACAAGTTGACCATGAGGCAGCAGTGTGCCCTCGTGGCCAAGAAGGCCAATGGGATCCTGGGGTGCATTAAGCAGAGCGTCTCCAGCAGGTCGAGGGAGGTGATTCTGCCCCTCTACTCAGCCCTGGTGAGGCCGCACCTCGAGTACTGTGTGCAGTTCTGGGCTCCCCAGTGCAGGAGGGATGTGGAGCTGCTAGAGAGAGTCCAGCGCAGGGCCATGAAGATGATTAGAGGTCTGGAACATCTGCCCTATGAGCCAAGGCTGAGAGAGCTGGGCCTCTTCAGCCTGGAGAAGAGAAGACTGAGAGGGGATCTGATTAATGTATATAAATATCTCAAGACAGGGAGTGAGGAGGATGGGGCTGGCCTCTTCTCAGTGGTGGCTAATGATAGAACTAGAGGAAACGGCCACAAATTGAGGCACCAAAAGTTCCACAGGAACTTGAGAAAGAATTTCTTAACAGTGAGGGTGACAGAGCCCTGGAACAGGCTGCCCAGAGAGGTGGTGGAGTCTCTTTCTCTGGAGATCTTCCAAACCCGTGTGGACATCACCCTGTGCCACATGCTCTAGGTGACCCTGCATGTGCGGGGAGGTTGGACTAGATGACCTCTAGAAGTCCCTTCCAACCTTAAGCATTCTGTGATTCTATGATTCTAGCTCCTTCTGAAGGTCTTCTGGTAAAGCACTAGCGGGAATAGTCCTATCTGAGGTCCACTAGTCCTTGCCGTGGCACTGAGTGGTACAAAGGCTTCATTGTGAGACATGGTTCTTCTAATCTTGGTTATTTCACTGGCCCATTCTAAACTAGTACCTGAGCTTCCAGCCTTCAAAAAGTCCCAAAGTCCCAAATAAGCAGACTAGACATTTTAGACTCTAAACCCTGAAAGGGACTTTCCAAGCCATTCCCAAAGGAAAAATCTATGTGAAGATAGCAAGTCCAAAAGGCATCTGCAGACTGGTAACTAACTTCGACGAGATATCTGGATACTTACAAAATTCATCAAGAACAAAGTCTAAGTCTGGTAAGGAATAAGGAATAACCTGCTAGAAAAGCAGCTCTTTAGAAAAGGTCCCAGGGGACCTGGGGATCACCAAGCTGAGCATGAGCCAGAAATATGCCTTTGCCACAAAGGCCAACAGCCTCCCAGTCTGCATTAGGAAGTCCATTGAGTGCCAAGGCAATGGAGAAGATCCATCCAAGGAGAAGGTCGAGGTCTCCAAGGTCAAGGGAGAAGATGCTTCCCTGATGCTCAAGACTTGGTGAGCCCAGTTCTGGGCTCCTCAGTACAAGAAAGATATGGACAAACCGGAGTGAGTCCTGCAAAAGGCCACTGAGATGCCCAGGGGGCACTTGACCTGTGAGGGGAGACTGAGGGAGCTTGTCCAGCTGGAGAAGGGACAACCTGAGGAGAGATGCAACCTCCAACACCTACAAAGAGCTTAACACCATGGATCCAGGCTCTACTTCCACACAGTGGTTCCTGCATAGGAACAGGACCCTGGTAACTGCATAGACTCCCACGTGCAAGCCTTGCAGGACCACTACAAGCTCACAGCTCGCAAATGGAAGCAAGCTGCTGCCTTTCCCCCCTCAGCACTCGCAGCGAGGGGAAGAGGGGGAACAGGGAGCTGCTTTGCATTCTCCCAGGCTTTCGTGCCTTGTAACTCTAACCACAGCATATTGCTCTGGGCAGTGAGCAACGCAGCCAGACGAAGCAGCGCGTAGCAGGGGAGCTCCATACGCAGTCGTGTCCGGGATGCTGCACGTCATCCATAGGAACAAAGCCTTGCGGATGAGCGGAGGGAGGGCTGTGCACTGCTCCGGCCTCCGACTACGTGGGAACGGCAGGAGGGAAGGAAGACAGGAAACCCTCCTCCTCTGTTGCAATCAGCATTTGATTACCCACCACATGATCTTAAAAGTCCCCCACTCATCTGGTAGCAATAATGAGTAGAGCAGCAGATAGTCACTTATTTTGCACTATGCCATTTGTCAGTATATCCTGGTTTTTTGTTTTGTTTTGGGATTTTTTTTTTTTTTTGCATTTTGAGTCTCTTCACTTCTACTCCTGCTTGAATAATGCGGTGAACCTGGTGATGAAAACTGGAGGTGCTCAAGTAATCCTGTTCATGGGCCAAATTCCTGTCTCCCTGCCTTGCTGGGATCTATTGAGTTCCATACAGCAGCTACAGGAAATCCCTCATAAAATAGGCTGTTCTTGGAGGCTTTGCTTTAGTCTTCTGGCAATATGGGGTTTCTGCTAAGGGTTAGAGATCACTCAATAGCTAAAGAAGAGTAGTGGATAATGGGATGGATGGATGGATGGATGGATGGATGGATGGATGAACGGACATCTGCTGCCTTGGAGAAATGCATAACCTGAGGATTGACACCAGTGAACTCAGGTCAGTCAAACACTGCAGGACCAGAGGAAGTACCAGTTTTCCTAGGAGACTCCATGAAAATAAAGAGAGAGCTGAACGTTGTGTTCTTTGGATGGTATCTTTGTTTGTTGTTATATTATCCATTTTCCTGTTTCCCCCACCTCTCCTCCTTTCAGAGAAGTACTGGTTTGTGAAGTTTCCTTGTTTGCACTGGGGAAGGACAGCTGGGAAGGGTAGCAGGGCAAGCAGGGGAATGACAGTGGAGGAAGGACAGCAGAGGCTAGCAGAGGATGGTGAGGAAAGGGCCGTAGGGACAGATGGGCCCTTGAGTACCCAAGCTGCTCTGATTGACTTTTCCCCAGTTTCGGGTGAACAATTTGTGATGCATTTGTAAGAATCCTTAAAAATTACAGGCTGTTTAATTGTTCTCTTGTTATTGATAGCAAGGTGACATTTATTATGGTGTCACTCCTAGACATTCTTACCCTTCGGGCTATGTCCTGCCTAAGCACTGCTAAGGACGACTGGTTGCACAGATGCCACACAGCCTAGGAAGGAATTTCATGTAGGTGCAAAGAGAAGACAGAACTGGGCTGAGAATGGAAATGAGATGGATCCAGCTCTACCTTTCACCCTTCTCTTGGGCAGGCTCATCCCGCTCCAGTGCTCCTTAACTAGACCTTTACTCATCTGATGTGTGCTGTTTAACACATCCAGCCCCAGGAAAGGACGTTATTTTCTCAAGCAATAATCTGTGCTAAGGATTCTCTTTATTTCCAGAGTAATTTAACAGCAGGGATAATGCTAAATTGCCTGGAGGAGGATTTGCAAGCTGTAAAAATGTGTGAGTGCAGCAGAGTGCCAGACTCCAAGGGGCTTCCCACTGGCTCTTCTTGCCTAAAGCAAGGCTTTTGCTCTCCCCTTCTGGGGGTCTTGCTTCCTGGGCCTTTTTCCTATTAGAAAGCTGTCCACAACATAACCAACTTCTTACGTAGGCCACCATGTTGCTCCAACTGATATTAAGTTGTTAATTTCTAAGTCAGTCTTTAAGCTATGGCTTGCACATGTGCTGCTTAAACAGTCTGAGCTGGTTTAAACCAGGCAAAATTGGGCAAGGCTTTTAAGCAGTTTGGATAAGCGCTGAAGTGTCGTAAAAGGTGAGAATGACAGTCACTTTCCCTCAAAGCCACTACTGCTCACTGCAAGGACCACGACTCCAGGCACCACTTGGACCAACCCAGGCTGTTTTAGGCTTGTTTTCACCATGGATCCCTGCAGAAAACCACTCCCTTACAGCACTTAGCTGGGCACCTGGGTACACCCAGTGCTGCAGGGACTGAGCTTGCACAAATTCTGATGACTCAGGCACCGGCAGGTTCCCAGGCTCCTTCTCCTATGAACATGATGAGAAACTCCACTTAGTAATTCCCTGCTCACTTTCTCTGTATCATTCCTGACTTTATAGGCCTCCATCATGTCCTGCCCATCCTCATTTCTCCCCAAAGCTAAGAAGCCTGCTGAGATTCCCATCTGAGGGTTGGATAACACCCTGCTATATCCACAGAGATATAGGGAATGCTCCTCGCCCTCCCTGCTTGCTGCTGCTCTGCTGAGATGTGCTGATATTCAGTGGGGACTCTCTGGAACGCTCATTCCCACAGAGTGGCAACTCAAACAGAGCACTGGGCACTGTGTGTGAGCCAGGTCATTCCTCCTGCCCCAGTCCTGCACAGGCGCTGGATTTTACATGTGCTTGTATTTACCAACCATGAGTTATTTTAAGCTTCACAGTTACTTCTAGTGCCAATTGCCCTGAATAACTCCCTATCTATAGATACATCAGATATGATCTACAGTGGAGGGCCTGCACAATCTCTAAACAAATTTCTAATTTGTTTAAACCATTAAAGACTGATTTCTTAAAAAATATTTTCTAAATTATCATATCAAAGGCTCTTGGAAGTCCAAGGACCAGCTATTGACTGCCATAAGAATATGTTTATGGAGAACACCAATTTTCTCAAGGTCTGGGGGAGAAAGCCAAGCTGAATGACATTTCCCAGTGCTGCCAAGATGCTCCCCGCTCAGCTCTTCCCCATCCCCCTCAGCAGTGTGTTTCCCCTTCTCTGCAAAAGAGATGACTTCATTTTCTTTTTCAGGAATTGCTTAGCCCACCTTGTTTTCTTGCGAGGAGCAGTCTGTGAGGCCAAGTGTTTGCAGAGCACGCGGTCAAACAGAACCAGGACTGTCCCTTGAACCCTGGGCAGACAGTGTGTCTGGCTTTACCCAAGCAAAACAATACACGCTCCTTTGGTTAGCAAAAAGGAGGTGCAATCTTCCTGACACCGGGCTGCCGGGACACCCTTGAGGCTTAGCAGATGCTCTGCTAGTAGCAGACTCTAGTATGGGATGTAGAGTTAGGAGACTTGAGTTTTGCTCTCAGACCACAGTAGGTTTTACAAGGCCCCCGGCAAAACAAGACTCCTTATATTTCAAAGGGGCAAAACACACACACAAAGCATTAACCTTATATACCTTCATTCTCTTTCTTCTGAAAGGTACAGACGTGACTGCTGGGCTTGTACCATCTGCACTGAATTCAGCATGAAGGCACCGCTGGCTCTCCTAAGGAGATAAACTGTTCCACTTTAGATCACCTGCATTATCGCACCGCTTTAGGGGAGAGATGAAAACATCCTTAGAGCACTGTACTGACCTGGAAAGGAGCTGAAGAATGGGTTGAGGAAGCAGCGCCAGCAGTGCTTCGGTCACAGGCTCGTTTCCGTCTCCTACCCGCTTGTTATCTCACAGCCCTTAGTCTGGACGTAGGGTTAAACTTATGTTTATGCACCTAGAGATGTTCATGGCTGCGACTCTTCCTTGTCAAGGCTCAGGGGAAAACACTCTCTTTAGCTGCGCATCAGCCTTTTTACATGGCAGACCAGCCCAGAGGTGGAAGGCACCAAGATCACACTGAAGAGGGCAACATTTCCCAGCTCCATCCTGGGGTTCCTCGGCTCCCTCCCTGAATATCCCTTGGGTATTCCAGGTAGGAAGTCCAGCAGTGATTGTATCTTAGTGAAAAAACTCTCCTGCAGGATACTTCCCACTTAGTGGATACAAGATAATATAGGAAAGCAGCCTATAATGTTGCTGCTGGCAAGATGTTTAAGACAGGAACTAGATTTTTTACAAGATCCAGCCTGATTTTGACTCTGTAATAGAAAATATGATTTAATTTCCCATCAGCATAAGGTGACAAAAGATAGTTTAATGATGAGATGCTGGAAGCACGCTCTGTCCCAGTCTGGACAAACATCCATGCTGCTCTGAGATTCCCTGATCTGGAGGACATTCGCTTGCCCTTTTTAGGTCGGCATTTCACATAGGAAGACTGGTCTTTTTTTAATTTCACCTCAACAGGTCAGAAGATCTTCCTGCAGGTAATCTTGCTTTTGACATGGGTCCAACAAAGAACCATCCTGCTACGCGTTCTCACTGGGAAGAACTGCAGTTGGTAGGTGTTTCCTTTCTCCATTTCCAGGAGATTATAAAATGTATAGAGTCTTCAAGAAAATAGAGAGGAATCCATGCCAGTCTGATGTGAATGATGTGAAGGTCAAGTCTCCTCATGGTCTTTTCTTTTTCTTTCTTTTTTTCCTTTTTTTTTTTTTTTTCCTTTTTTTTTTCCCTGGTTGCTTATTATGTCTCTTCTATCCCCTGGGGCTGAGGGCAACTGTCACTCCAAATCATTCCAACTACTCAACCATTCCTGGAAATATCTAAGAATGCGAAACACCAGACCTGGCTGCTGAGGCCTTCTAACCTTGTTCAGTCATTTGAACCTTAAAGATCAAATCCCAGTTTTCCAGAGAGAAAGAGTTGACAGAGACTGAAGACAACATGACTGTTGAGCCAATCCTGCTGGTCAGAAGAGCCCTAGACATCCCAGAGAGGACCAGAAGGGTGAAAATTCCCTTCCACATTTTCCTTTCCCAGAACTAGACTTATTCTATGGTCATTACTGTTTTATCTTCCTGCTTTACATTTTTGCAAGTGGTAATTATGGCTTTTATGGGAACTGGAACGGAAACAGAACAGATTTTCCCATGCAGTGACTATTTTCTTCTAACAGTGACAGAAGACAGAAGAGCATTCTGGACAGAAGGAGTGAGGGTGATTACCCATGTATAGAGAATGGGAAAGTCTGAATGTAAACTATGATCTCAACCCAATTAATCTGGACTTTTTTCCTAATAAATAAATGACTAGAAATCGCTTCCCAGAATACTTCAGGTCTACATGAGACTAAGCAAGGAATAGTTCTGTAGACCAAATAATTTATTTTGGTCAAGTAATTCCTCACATTTCATGAACTCTAAAAAGAGCAAGATCTGCTCACTGCAGGTGACAGATCATCATAGGCTTGTGTTTTAAATAGCATCAAATGTCTAAGCCTGATCCCTGAGTTTCCAAACAACAGAGGCTGCAGTTTCATTGGGGAGTTGTTTTTAGGTGGCATATCAGGAATTCTTCTCCCTCTGTTGCTCATTCTGACTCCCACCATCTCTTCAGTGAAGACCCCCAGCTGTCTGGTGAACCAGGGCAATGAGGTTCACCAACTCCGATCAAAAGCACCCTCCTTTTTTTGAACCACGCAGCCAGTTCACTGACCTGGTTTATCTGGCAGCTCTGTGACTCGAATTTGCATGACTCACAGAATGGTACCAGGGGGACAAAAAAAAAGAGAAGTGAATGTAGAGGCAAGCAAGAACTTCTCAAGCCAGTGCTCTTATCAAAACCACTTAGCACGAAACCAGGACCCAAGTCACTCACTTCTCTGATTTACTTACAAAGTTTCAGAAAAGCAGAGATGTAGCAAGCTGCATATTATTAAGCAATTTATACAACCAGTAAGATCCAGCCTAGGAAATGCAACTCGTTCTTATCTTTATAAGGAGGGTGGGATAGGGCAGAGCAGGCCATGCGTTTTTGGACAATCTGTGGACTGCCTTTAGCTTCTGTATGAATAATAACAATTAAAAGTGGAAGTAACTAATTGGAATCCATTCCACAGCAGTAACATGATCCCATTCATTGCCAATCCCCTGAGTCACTCTGTTCTCCAGATGATTATTTTTCTGCTTTTCCCTAATACAACTTGAATACTGCCTTTCACACTGCTAATGGATCCTGCGTGGGTTGACACTCTTGCACCATTCAAGCCCACGGCCAGCTCAGTTAGCTCTGCAGCGCCATGGCAGACTTACCCTGTATTTCACCAGAAAGCTGCCTAATTTTATGCTTAAAGTCACCTTTGCCATCCACAAGCCTAGTGCTAACCCAGCTGTGTTTCTGCCTATTTTTTGCCCAGTACATTCTGAATTTAAAGCAGTGACGGGCGTCTCAAGACGGTAGTTTTCCTTCTGAGCAGCTTTACCGGCGTTTGCTTCGCAACGTGGTCTGTAGCTGGGACATAGCGGCTTGAGAAAGATTTATTTCCCTATGGTTAAAAAACAAGGAGTTTTCCAAAACTGCTGAACTTACAGGCATATGCCAAAATATCAAAGCTGCCAATGCCAGGCACGTGGCTTAAGTAGCCACCAGCCCGTTGCAAAGCAGGGCTCCCCTTTTGAGACCTCTGGGGAGGAGAAAGTTGTTCTGGGGTTTGAAGGTCCCAGGGGAAGGCAAAGCCCGAAACTCTTAAAGAGCAGCATGTCCAGAGGCAGAAGTTAGGGGATCTCCAGGCTCATTCCCAGGCTTCTTTAGGTTGTTGCTCCCTTCCAGGTCACTCCTAGGGTTAGGAATAGAGCAAGGATGCGGAGAAAAAGGTCTGTTTGGAAGAGGAGGCTGCCTCCCAGGGGGTGGCTCTGGAAAACCCTGCTAGGCCTGTGAAACAGTTCCCTCCACCTAGCACTGAACAGGGTCAGTGCAGGCAGGGCCACCGGATGAGTGCTCTCAGCATGGGGTGATGATGGTGGCTGCCCCGGCATTCCTCTGATCAAGACAATTTTGTTTGATCAAGATAATTTCTGCAGCACAAGCTCTGGTGCCCAGTGCACTGCATGGCTGCTGCCTAGCAGGTATTTTCCTGGCAAAGCTGGTCACATCCAAGGGCTGGATTCAAACTCCTCTGAAATCAAGAGGCTTCTTGTGAGTTTTGACAGAGCTTGGATGAGGTCCACAGCCTTATGGAGTAGAAGCACCTCTTTTCTTCAGGAGCTTGGCTATTTCTATCACTCGTGTGGTATCGGTGCTATTAGCTTTGGTGTGGCACTGAAACCCTCCCTTGTTTCATTGGCTTGCTGGATGTCTCCTAAAATAACACGTGTGATGGTAAATTGGGAACCCGGCAACCTGGTGGAAAGCAGGACTCAAGAGCTCAGTGATCAGTGATGGAGGGAATTTGGGATGCCAGGACAGGATCACACACTGCCTAGCTGCATGGAGCAAAGCTCTTCCAGTCTGAGATCATCTTTGCCAGCTAACATTTCCTGAAAATGGTTTGAAGGGTTAACTCTATACTAACAGATTTATGCCAGGTCAAGGACTTGTCTTGCAGGAACAAATCCTGGAGCGGTTTCTGGACCCTCAGCTTGATAACTATTAGCTCGGGGCAGTTCTGCAGGCCCTGAACACCACATATTTATTTTCCTTGATGGGTAAGCCCGCAGTGTAGAGGGTCATACAACGCCTTGATTTGGTGCACCTGAAAGGGTTCAGTTTTGCCTGTTGCTTAATGCACTAAAAGGTTTTAATGGCCCTAACCAGCCTCATCTGGGACTGCCCCCAAAATTCTGACTTACGAGCCCAGAGGCTGCAGTTCAGCGCAAGGGTGGGCTGTCAATCCTGACCTCAAGCTATTCTGAAGGGGGGCTGCTCCCAGGTTTGGTCTCCAGCCCTGTCTCTTGTAAGGACTGTGAACCTGTGTGGCATCACTGCTCCTGTCTCCTGAGGACCTCACACCTGCATTGTAGCAGCATCTCTGGTCCTGTCTCCAGAAGGACCTCAGATCTACACTATAGCCTTGTTTCCTGTCCTATCTCCGGCCATGCCTGGGCTCTCTGGGTGGACCTGGCTCTGGTCCATCTCTTGCCATGCCTGAGGCTCCTGATGGCTCCTGTTAGCAGGCCCGGCAGCGCCCCAGGTTCAGATGGTGCAGGACCACGCAGGGTGGATGAGCGCGCTGCGTGGGCTGTGGTTACCCTTGGCGTGCAGCTCACGTGCCCTTGGGGAGGAGCCCTCCTCTTGCTCTCTGACACATCCTTTCACCACAGGAAACGCGCTACCTCGTGGAGAAGACAAAGACAAAATAATGAAAAAAACAACCTTCATGTGCTAACCAGTCACTATTCTGCAAAGGTTCTGTGCTCACTGCCTCGGGAACAGTGAGCTCCACCCAAACTACCATGGGGAAGAGAACCTCTTGCTACCCCATTTTTATGAGGGAGAAATATATATATATATTTTAATGGAGGAGGAATAAAGGTAAGGAGATGGGGTAGAGTGGGAGCAAATCTTCCCAGCCTCGTGTTCCTGGGATAACAGGTGAAGATCATCTGTATTTGGGGAGGACGGACTTTCACCTTGGCCATGCAAGGTGCAAGCCCTGAAATGTCTTCTGTATCTCCCACCACCTCGAGTCTTCAAACCGCTGCGATGAAAACAAGCGGAATGATTCCCGTTGGCTTCCAGTGAGTGTAAGGTTTCCTCAGCAGCCGCTCGGATCTTCCCTCTTTGGATAGGAATCCTGGCAGCTCTTGGGAGCTGGCCCGCCAGCGGCATTGCCCGATGCGCAGCAAGGACCACACGGAATCTGGTTGGGTGGGGATGCCGGGATCTCCCGCGGTGGGAACCCCGGCTTGCAGGACCACGGCACGAGGAAACGCCCTCCAAAACCCGTGAGGTGCCACACGCGGCCCAGCTGCACATGGGGCATCGTGGACGTGGCCCACGGCCGATGGGCCTCGCAGAGAAACTGTGATTTCAAGGAGATAAATGAGGGTGCGAGGGAAAAAAAATAATATTAATAATAAATTTATTTTTTACTTTTATATTTTTTAAATTTATTTATTTATTTAGTGGTGTCGGTTTCGCGGGGACAGGGGCGAGCGGGGGCCCCCGAGTGCCACCGTCCGTGGAACTGCAGCAAACGCCGGGGCCCGGCGGCGATTGCGTCATCCCCGTCTCCCCTCCCGCCCCCTCCCCGGATGGGCGAGGTGGCTGCGCAGGACGAGGAGGAGGAGGAGGAAGGCGAGCGGGTGCCGCGCGCTCCCGGGGCGGCCCCGCGGCCGTTCCGCGGCCTGTGACGCCTCAGAGGCCGCCCCGCGCC
>PTEX01000048.1:3480798-3503390 GCA_003342815.1 Eudromia elegans
GCGGCGGCGCGGGTAGCCGGCAGCGCGTGGCCGCCGCTGCGGCGGGCGCCTCCCGCCACCATGGGCGCCGCCGCCGCGCTGCTCGCGGTGAGTGAGGCGGTTGCGTAAGGCGGCAGGGGGGGGACGATGCGCTGGGTGGGTGTCGGGGCGGCCGCGTTGGGTGAGGGTCGGGGGCGATGCGCGGGCGTGGGGTGCTTGCGCGGCGGGAAGGATGTGGGCTCCGTGCGCTGGGAGGGTGTGGGAGGGTGTCCCCGTGTGCGGAGCCCGCGCTGGGCTGCGGTGCGCGGGGGACACCCGCTCTGCATCCCCCGTGTCCTCCAAGGGCAGGGCAGGGCTCTGGCGCCGGGCTGGATCCCGGCTTTCTGGTGCATCGCGTACGCAGTAACAGCCAGCACCTGGACGATGGATCCCGCCGCGGAGCGCGCCCGCTCCCGGAGCCCGGGTGCATCTCGGCGGGCGGGTGCCGGCTCGGCAGGAACCCCGGGCAGCAAGAGTAATGTGAGCAGGGAGGGTATGAACCGGGTGGGGAGCACCCAGCGCAGCCCTGGGTGCTGGTGCCTGGACGTCAGGATCGCGCTCGGACCCCATCAATACACGGCTTGAAACGGGGCGCCGGGTGCTGTGGGTAGCTCTGAAACTCTGAGGCAAAATATCCTTTAAATGGGAAATATATGTATATTTTTGCCTACTTACATATATAAGCCATTAGGTATATGTATACATTACAGTTTATGTATATATATAAGCCCTAATATGTAATTCATGGGGCTTTTCTGGCTCGCAAGGAGTTAAAGCCCTTGGAGACCAACATGAAGGCACGTGGATTGACCCGCGTGGGCCTTTCCCTGCCCTCCGTGGCCGTTCACAACGAGGGTTTGTCGCTGCTCCCCTTGTCCCAGCGCTGGGAGAAGCATCTTGGACGCTTGAGTTTCCCCACCTCGGAGCTGCTTTCTCCAGTGCCGCTGTGGGATTTGGGAAGCCTTGGGAATATTGACAGCTTTATTTTGTCGGGATGAGCGGAGCGGGGGTGATTTATGGTGCGTCTGGGCCGCCCTCGCTGGAGATGCAGCCGCCTTTCCAGCGGGGATCCGTCAGTGCAGCTGCTGCGTTCCCCTCAGCAGGGAGCACACGAGCCCAGGCTGCTGTTTTGGCACGTTCCCCGCGTCTCCCTCCAAACCAGCAGCGATGTTGGCTTCCTCCTAAGGAAGAAGACACTTTGTCCTGGAGACCCCCATCATAATAATCTTCCGGGGAATAGGCAATTTAATTCTGATATCTCTCCTCTTCCCAGTTCCCTCGGGTGTGGGAAGTGCCTGGAGGCTGCGATTGCAGCTGAGAGTTGTGGAATTTTGCCGCTTTCTCTGGGAAGCGGTTCCTGGAGTGACAGTCGAGCCCTGACGTGGTGTGTGCAAGTGAGCAGCTCTCTGTGCCCGTGCTTCACACGTACCCTGCGCTGCGCTGGCTCTTGCCTTCCTTTCTCTTCTTTAAGCCTGCTATTGCCTCGATCCTCCCTGTGGGACCCTTAGCTGGGGGGCCCCACACTCTGCCGAGGGGACGGCTACCTCCAGGTGTTGCACTGTATCAGGACCTGATGATTCCTCTGGTTTTGCCAGTTTTGGTTCGTGTTGCTGCCAGGCTCACCAGGGTCAGGAGCAACCTCAGGTCCTACCGGGGCTGTTGTATCCTCAGCGCAGTCATCCCTGGAGCTGGTGGCCCTGCCAAAACATTTTCCTCCTCAAGCTGCCTACTGGGCCCGTTTAGACCCAGTCAAAATTACATTCAGTTGGCAACACCAGTGTTGTTTAAAGAGCATGGTAAAATGCAACACTGACATGGAGGGGACCATAGCTGCCAGGCTTGAGTTGGGCAATGCCCCCTGGCTTGAGGTTTTGTCCCTTTTATTTCCCCTGCTCCACCTGTTTCCAGGAGTCCCCCTCTGCTCTCCTCATGCTGCAGACCTCTGCGTGCTGGAGTAGGATGGGTCGGGCATGTGTCTTTGCTGACACAAGCACCGCTCTGGTGCCCAGCATCACTGTAGAGCTGGAGATGATCCCTGGGATCCTTGGTTGTCCTTGACGAGTTTTTTTGCTGAGGCTAGTTAGTGTTCAGAGCTGCTTCATGGAGAGCAGCACCAAAACTGCTTGAAACAAGACGTGCTCCTCGATGTTGTCCTGTACTGGGTTCAGTAACCTTGTTGCTGAAGGCGTCTGAGACCTGAGTGATGACAGCTAATTTTGAGCTGCTGAATTTTATTTATTACTTATGTATTTTTTACAAGCAAGCACAAATGCAACTAAATACCAGTTGTCTAGCCCTTTATAGCCTTGCTCCTCTATAACCACCTCTTGTCCCTAAGCTCAGAAGTGCTGATGCAGCTGGAGATCTGAAGATGTTTGCAAACTCAGGTGTGGGTGTTGCTTGGAATGGAGGTGTTTGGCGGAGCTCAAAAGCCTCTGCTGATGCAAAGGTTGTGTTCCGAGTGAGGTAGGGCCAGAAGTTTGCTCCCAAATTAACCTGTTTTAGAGCTCTGCCCGCCTCCTCCTGGCAGAAGGGGCTATGGTAGACGGGCAGCAGCCGTCCCAGCGCTCTCTGTGTCGCCAACCTTGCGGGAAGCAGCGCTCGTTCTGTACGAGCCCTCCGGAGACCGAATCCTGTTGCATCTGGCTCGCTAATTCAGGGTTGCGTCACAGGGATTACGGGTGGCAGGTTTCTTCAGAGCTGGCTAAGCGCTTCCGAGATTGTGTCTTGAGGGAGGGGGGAAGAAATGCATCGAGTGAGCCTTTGCAGTCCCTCCTTTTGTTTTAGTTTAACGGGCAGCAATTGACCTGGCTGCTGCAGGGTCCATGTCAGCTCCTGCAATCTTGTCTTCTTCTGACTGCTCTTTAATTGCTGCTTCATGGAAGGGGGGAAAAAAATTTAAAAATTGTAGTGTTTTGTCCTGAGCTGTAAATTATTTAGCAGGTGGAACAGCGATGTGCTGCCAGGGCATGTGTTTCCAGGAAGCAAGTGACTGCACCAAAAGTGATGCGGCACGGCTTGCTGCCCTGCTGCTGCGTGTTCTGCAGAGTCATGTTGTCGGGAGGCTTTTTTTTAATATATTCTCCTTGGCTGGTGTCCCAGAATAGGAGGCAGGTCCTGCATAGCACAGCAAAGCGGTTCGTGTCCTCACTCGGCCGATTTGAGAAGCTTTAGGGTCTTTGGTCCTGATCACAGCTTCTTTTAAAACGTATTTGTAATTTTGGTCTAAGAAATCCCTGCTGGAAATCCAAGGTAATATTAGTCTGATTCCTTTCCCTTTCCCCTGAAATTCTTAGGCTTCAGCTGTGTGAAAATGTGTTTTATGTTGCATTTAAGGTGACAGCTGTGACAACCTTTCCTTGGTGTGTCATTTGTTCCCAGGATATTATCCCTGCTGATGCTGCTTGATGTAAAATCTGTAGAGTAGAGGTTTTCTGGGGGAAGTGGGGTCCTACTTGGCAGGCTCCTTTTGCGGAGATGGAGCAGCTTGCTGGAATTACTGTGAAAGAATTAATACCATGCAATAACACCATGAAATTGGTAATAGGTACAAACACTTCTCTTGCGGTAATATATCTAAACCCATCTGGGTACAATTTGGTGTCCAGGAGCTTGGCTTGTTGCCCAAGAAATGAGACAGAGACTATTTACCTGTGTATGATGCAATGAGGAACTGCATTACAGCAAGGCCCCTAAAAAAACCTTAAAAGTAACTTTTTTTTCCCTTCTTGTTCCAAAAACATCCAGCTTGAAGTAAATTCCGATGTGGCTGGAAACCCAAGGCAGAAAATTCCTGCTGCCTTGCCAGAGCTCTGAACTGTGGAAGCCACTGTGTAGATAGGAGGAAGGTGGAGCAGCTGAGAAATAGTCTGGTAACACATGTTGGGCTGGGTTTCTTCCTGTCTTGGGTTAGTTTAAAAGGTAACTCTTTGAAAACAGCAGATTAGCAAATACAGAAGAAAGTTTTATGGTTTTGAGCTGCCGACGGTGTTTTTTTGTCTTCTCAGCAATTGCTTGACTGTGGTTGGGTTTCCTGCTGAACCTGTCACCCTTGAAATGCAACGCTGGTCTGAACCCTCCTGGGGTGGCCAGGTAGATCATACTGCTGAAACACAGCTAGTAGTATTTACTGTCCTGGTAGGGTTGCAGTGTAAATGATGCTTAGTCTCACTGAGAAACCTAGTATCGAATTTAAGGTAATTGTAATTGTAGCCAGCTCTTAATGTCATTATAGCAAAGTCGATCTATCCAGATGCTGCCTAAGTGTCCGGGCAGCTTGTTCTCCTCCACCATGATGCTGGTGAGTTGCAAGATCTTCTCCCTGGTTCTACAGTCTAGGATAATGATCTTAGAGATCCTACAAGGAAATAGCAAGATGTTTTCCAGGAGAGGACTCCAGTTGCATGCTCTTGTTGGCTAATACGTTCCCATTGTCTTGCAGTTGCTCATGCTCCTTGGCACTGCTGATGCTCAGTCAAAACTGACCTCCGAACAGAATGCCATAAGCCTCTCCTCTGGCAAGTACCGCCACCTCGACCGTGCCACTAACAAAGAGCTCATCTGCGACAAGTGTCCCGCAGGGACCTATGTGTCTAAGCACTGTACGAAGAATACCTTAAGAGAGTGCAGCCCGTGTCCAGATGGGACCTTTACTAAGCATGAGAACGGCATAGAGCGATGCCACGCTTGTAGGAAACCTTGCGAACTGCCAATGATTGAGAAAACTCATTGTACTGCCTTGACTGACCGCGAGTGCACTTGCCTGTCTGGTACGTTTCAGACTAATGACACCTGCATCCCTTATACCGTGTGCCCAGTTGGCTGGGGCGTCCGCAAGAAAGGAACCGAGACGGAAGACGTTAGGTGCAAGCCGTGCCCTCGTGGTACCTTTTCTGATGTGCCTTCCAGTGTGATGAAGTGCAAAACATACACTGACTGCTTTGGGAAAAACATGGTGGTGGTGAAGCCAGGGACGAAAGAAAGTGACAACGTCTGCGGTTCTCCGGCCTCTCTTCCTAACACGTCTTCGTCTTCATCTAACCCAGAAGCCGGTGGAGAGCCCTATGAAGTTCCATCAACTTCTTATCTTCCCAAAGGTAACATCAGTTGCTGAAATATAACTGTATTTTTACTCATGTGATTGCATTCTTGCCTCAGTTGAGGCTGCTGTTTGTAAATGTTTCTGTGCTGTTAAAGAACTTGATGCTTTGTGTTTGGCTAGAGCAAACTTCAGAGTATTTCTGTTTGCCTTTATTTTTGCTAAACTGCGTTTAAAAACATCTTCAACGAGGCTTCAGTCATGGTCAAACGTATGGCAATGCTGCTGTTTGGAGTAAATGAACATTACTTTCCGCAGCCCCTTTCCTATCTATAAATGGTGCTGGCACAAATATTTGTGCATTTTTGTTGAACTTGAGAAGGGAGCTGGTGCAAGAGATCCGGGAGGAGGAAAAGGCACCTTCTCTCCAAAGGATTGTTTTCCTGATGGGTTCAATTCGTTGCTTTCATGCCAGGGCTTTCCCTGCCACATGTACTATATCAACATATAGGTGCTATATAAATATATATATACACACACACACACACATAAAAAATATATACATACATAAATGGAACTGTTGCCAGAACACATATCGAGGAACCTAGACTGTGTCCTAGCTTTTTTTAACCTCCCAAGATGTTTGTTAGTTGTCACTTGTGGGGAAAACTGGATTTAATTTGACATTCTTAAGCTTAGTTAGATAATGTATCATCACCTTTTTTGGTAACCTTTTTTGGATAGGAAATGGTCTTATTGGAGGTGATCCTCAACACTCTGAAAGGAAGTACCTCTTTAAGGTGTCCCAAATGGGGCATTTTAACAACCAAGTGCAGTTTCTAGAGGCCTTCAAGCCTGAACTAGTAAATGCGATCACAGAGATGTATTGATGATAATAAGCTCCCGTGCTTTCAGTTTATTAGTTCTCAAAGCTTGATATGATGTTGTTAAGACATTGGGAGAGGAAGTGAGGATGTTCCCATACTTTGAAATTAACTGTAGGCAATCAGGTAGAAGTTTCTTCCCCTTTGGGTGTCCTGGCTGGAATATCTGGGGTAATTAAGTTGAGACAATGTCATTTTACAGATGTTTACACCCACTTGCAGTCTTGTTTGGGATCAGCCAATCTTTGAAAGCCTCTTTTCCAAAGTAGGCTCTGGTTCTTGCTCTAGTAGCTCTTCATCTTCTTACCAGGCTTTGGGTTACATGACTCACTAGCACTTGAGAGTTCTTACCAAAGCATAATTTATTGATAAGAAAACTCAGTAAAGATTTTCAGCGAAGGTTAGGTGGCTCACGTCACTTCAGAAATGTAGTTGATACCTCTGCAGCTTGTGCTGAGCTTTAAGAAAGCTCATCAGCTTCTTTCAGTATTCAGCAGAGATTTTTTACCAAGTATTTCTAGACCAAACTTCCAAGAATCAAGACAAGATTAGCATTAATAAAACTTAACCACACTTTTTTAGAAAAGAAATACGTAAAATATGGATTTGGGATCAAATGCAGATTGACAGAATCCATTTAATCACTCAGTTTTTAAAAAGCTGCCACTAACCTTAACCAGAAAAGGTCATTTCTGTCGAACTTAACTCTGTAACTGTAGCCACCTGTCCTTAGATACACACCTTAACTTAACCTCTCTGCCTTCTGTCTGCCTGGCATTGAGTTTCGGTCTCCTGGCCAAGCAGATGCTCAGACAGTTCTTGGGTCATGACGTTAGGCTGTTCTGTGTCTCTGGTGCCGTGGCACTGAGTGTGCTCCTGTTTTCTCAGGTCTGAACTCCTCAGTTCCCAGTTTTGCGCCCTCTCCCACACCGCCCACGTACAACGGCACGGGGGACCTGCCGGGATACTACAACGACACCTCCGTGAATGATACGGACGGTGCCAAGGGGATCCTCGCGGATTCCGGCACCGCGAGCCACGTGCAGAACTACCGGCACAAACACACTAGCCAAGCGCTCGAGAAGCAGCCGTCCATGGAGATGACGAGCAGTGAAAAGTCCAGCATCCCGTACAGGCCCCCCAGGAGAGGGCCGCCGAGCACCCACAAGCACTTCGATATCAACGAACACTTGCCATGGATGATTGTCCTCTTCCTGCTGCTGGTCCTCGTCGTTATAGTCGTCTGCAGTGTCAGGAAGAGCTCACGGACGCTGAAGAAGGGACCTAGGCAAGATCCCAGTGCCATTGTGGAAAAAGCTATCATGAAAAAGTCCACAACCCCGACGCAGAACAGGGAGAAGTGGATCTATTACTGCAATGGGCATGGTGAGTACTAACGACTGGGAAACTTGGCAGTGGGTTCAGGGTGAATAATTTTGAAGCAGCTTTTCTTTCTTCTGTACAGTTCCAGAAGTCAGATGGTGCTTTAGATGAGCAGCCTTCATGTGTAGTCTGGTCATGTCTAGTCTAGATCAATTACTTTTCTGGTTTTGGGATCCTTGTAGCAACCCCAACCCCATATATTGTAGTTCTTCGACTATCTCTTGATAGTTGACATCTCTCTGCTACTGTTTCAACTGTTTGTGGAGGAGTGGTTAATGGAGGGAATGTTTTCTGCTCTCCTTAGCTCCTGTCCTTGCTCCTTTTCTTACCTACCTCCTTGCTAGGAGGATCTTGGAAAAAACTCTTCCTTCCATAGTGGTTCTGTTCTTCTTGCTCTTTTTTTTTCTCTGTGACTCAGGCGTAGGTCTAATTGTCTTTTATACTCTTCTTTTTCCCTCAGCCATTTTGTTCCTGGAGGACTGAGTCATCCTCTGTATCTTGTCCATGCCTCAGTTTATGATTATTTTCCCTAAATCTTGACCTTCTTGCTTGTTTTTTCTGCCCTTTGCCAGAGCGATGAAAGTAGTCCTTAATTATCTGTGTTATGTGTGGATTCTACTTCATAAATTTAGGGAAAACAGATCTTCCTGGAGAGTTTGCTTTCTCAGTGTGTCCTTTAGGCAGATGACTCGCGGTCAGCCTTGTAGTGAAACTTAAAGGTGAACTGTGGTGCTCATAAATGGAGACTTGCAAAATCAGCTCTGTGTTGATGATGGCATGGACATGAGCAACCTTAATTACCTAGGGCGAGCTCGGATCCTGCCTTTGTAAAGGAGCCCTGGCAGCTCTGACCGCCTCACCCTGCAAAGGCAGTGCTGACAAGCAGCTCCTTAAGGTTCTCGTTGCTCAGCCTTAAACATCCACTTACTGTTAATCTTTAGAAAAGCACATTTAACAAGGGGACCCATAAAAAGACAGAACAGGCTGAAAACAAAAGATTTAAAGCTTTAAGAAAGATCAGTCCTTGATGAAAATCATCCTTGAGTGCTTAAGTACAAGGCAAAGAAGGCTTTGAGGAGGATGTCTTCTGTCATGTGCTGTGTTTTCCTTCCTGATTAACAGCCACACACTTTGTTTTCCTCTGTTCATGTATTTATAGAACAATTAAAATCTTGTTGGAATTAATTTTGCACCTCCATTTATCATTGTGCTACCTATTTGTTTCCTTTTATCTCTTTACAACTCTTGGGTTGCAGTTTCTTGGGCCTTTTTCCCCCTTGCAGCAAGCTTTAATAATTCTTTTCCTCCAGTAATTTCTGCCCTTCCCTGTCCCTTAAATTTGTGCTGTCCAAACTGGTCCCTGAGGCTGTGGTAAGGGATCTGCAGCAGGGCCCAGGACCTTACAAAACAGTGTTACTTGTATATGTTTTTAGAAATACTAAGGTTCATTGATTCAGCCATGGTGCACTGGCCAAAGGCAGTCGGTTATTATTACTGACTCAGTGGTTTTTTTTCCCAAGACCTTAATTACCAGTTCCCTGGATTGGTTGAATTTCTCACTCTTTCCTCTTCTGGGACCAATAAATTCTGTCATCTCGGAGCAGGGATTGAGGTTATACAGCTTGGGCAGTGATCAAGACCAGGGACTACTGCATTACACACAAATTCCTACAAGTAGTTTTCCTGATATCCTCAAAGAAGCTAGAGCAGCTGGTGCTGTTTGCGAGGGAGGCATGGGGAATCCGTCTGTTTAGGAAGCTGTGAGAAGGGATCTGTTATTGGTGTAGCTGGGGTAAACAGGTAGGCTTCTAGTTTGGGGTTTTGTTTGTTTATTTGTTTTACCTGAAGGTGAAAGGGCTTCATTCAGTCATAGGTTTTGGGGACTGAGCTGCCATGCAGATGTGAAAAAGCAGATGCAGCACTAGAGATGATGTTGCCTAACTTGATATTTCAGCCCAAGTGCATTGCAGGAGGGCCTTTTCCCAGCTAGGCAGTGCTGCCTGTTAGATCCCAGGGGCTAATTTCAGCTGAAGGAAACTTTACAGATAAGTTAATGTATGTTGAGTGATGGGGCTGAGTAAGGTTGGGTTGGGTGCCCTTTGGGTATAGCCCCCCTCCCAGTCCTTGTCATAGTTTGGAGTGTAATTTGCAGGTCGTTGTGCACTTACCAAATGAATCATTCCTCATCTACCCTTTGCCTTCCTTTATGAGCTGGATTTGGCTAGGACATGGGATTCCTAAGGGGTTTTGTTTGGTTTTTGCAAGATTTTTCTCCTTGTCTTGGGAAATATTCAGAATGTATCTGCAGCAACAGTGCTCAGATAATAAACTGGCCCAGTATCTGATTCAGACTTTGCAAAAAGGAGGCACAAATTCCCCAGTGGCTCCTGTCTCAGCTATTTTACACCTTCCTCCTAGCCCTTGCTATGAGGGCCAGTGGTATCTGGGTGGCTTCAGGACTTGCTTCTGCCATGAGATATCTTCATTAGAACCTTGCACAGTGAAGGCAAGAGCACAAAGGGACTGCTGGGTCTTGCTTTAAGCATAGCTGTGCTGAAGTTTAAACTGTCGTGGATCCACCCAGGGCAGCCCTGCTGATTAGCCCTAGTTTGGTGACATTGCACTGGCCTCTTATGTGTGAAATCTCTCTGCAAGGTGATGTGTGAAGCCCTTTCTGGCTTTTCTCATTGAAAAGCCCATCTTTTAATGCTCAGGTTACATGAAACAAGAGAAATCATAGCAAAGTGGAATTAGCCTTTTCTATTAACTGACCCTAAGGCTAAGATGTGCAGCAGAACAAAAGTGTTACGGATTAGCTTGCTCTTCCTGTAGCATGTGCTATTTTTTTTCTTTCCCCCCCCTTTTTTTTTTAATTTGGTGCCCAGATCACGTTTTTCAGACTGTCACCTGAAGCAACACTTCAGACGTGGGTGAATCTAGCAGGGAACAAAACATACCAGGCTTCCCAGAGAGGGAAACTTCTCTGCTGTGCTAGTCTAGTTCAGCCCCCTTCATGATAGGAAATTACAACTAAGCTTTGCAAGAGCCTGGTTTGTAGTTGCACTAGCAATGCACCAGGCAAGCAGCTGCTCTTAAATTATCTTTCTGCAGTTGGATGCTGCAGGACACTTGATTTCTATATGGTGTCCCCCAGATATATGTGAACAGGGTCACAGGACCTGCCTTTCCCGTGGTTCCAAAGGGCTTCTGCAAAAAGGGTGTCTCTAGGTAATGCTTATCACCAGTGAGGCATGGACTTAACTGTTATGCACAGCCGCCCCTGTTTGCCACCTCCTCCCTCTTGAGCCTTTGAGTAAACAACTTTAACCTCTGAAAGGGAAGATCCTGGAGCTCAGCTCAGGAAGGGGTGGACAGCAAGATCAGCCCCTTGGCTGAGAATTGGGAAGGTAGTGTTTTTTCTATTCTTTTTTTTTCTTTTAACTTTTCAAGGACTTACTGTTTTGAAGAGCATTTTGCAAGAATATCTGCACTACCCACATGGAGGAATGGCACCATTTAAAAATTATTTGTACATGCTTTGTAGTTGCTGCTCTGACAGATGCCGATGAAAGCAGTGGCTCGCCCTGGTGCCAGCTCCCTGGTGGCACTTAATGCTGAATTGCTGACATACCTGCCATACACTTGTCATCTCGAACAGCTATTGTTACTGCCGAGCATTTCACTTACTTTTATCCTCTTGTGAGCTGCTGTTTATGCCTTGTGCTCTTGGTATAGTCATAATGCATGCCTTAAATAACGGCCTAACCCTAAAATTAGTAGTAGGTTGGGAAGCTGGTGTTAAAGTGAGAGCTATGTCCTTAATATGGACGTGTTCCAGCTCAGATGGCAAATGCTGATTATTCCGAAGGGCTTAAACAGTTCAGAGGATGGGGGACAGCTCCCAGTGACTAATGACCCCGAGCTCAGGAGCTCAGGGAAGAGCTGGCATGCTGGAAAGTCCCTGGCCCTGGTCAAGGACCAGAGGCTGGGCTATTCCCAAACAGGAGGATTTTCTTGGAACTCCATGGGGCCTCCTTGCAGCTTCAGCTCGCTCCTGTTTTCCAGATCTGCCAGTGGAAATCCTGAGGGCTAAGGCAGTTTGCCCAAGATTCCCCCCTAAAAACAGTGCTTAATTTTCAGTATAACTGTGGTGGTCTAAACCATGCAGGAACAGGGCTGTAAGTCCTGCTTTTTCCTTGCACAGGGAAGTGGTTTTAACCTTGTGTGACTGGTTTCTTTTAGAGGATTTGGAACAGCCGGCATATTGAAAATCTTTATTCTCCTCTAAACAATCCTTTCCCTTTAGCAAATACCTATTTCCTTTCTTCAGCTGTTTCCAAGGGCAAAGAATAGAACCAACTAAGCCCTTCTGCTAAGACTTAACTGTCAGTTTTTAAGCCAATCTTGGAAATGCCAAGTGGTAAATTGGTCTGTACAGCACATGAAGATGGGCTTGAACTCAGCTTACAGGGAACTGCTGATAATTTTGCCTTTGCCTTCTACACATTGAGGAGCAGAAGATGGAAGACATGGACCGAAATGAAAGAGTATTAAAAGTTATCTTTCCTTGTAAAATGACTTTCTTATAGAAAGACCCGGAAATGATTTGGCAAGGAGAGATGTGGTAACCTTGAGAGTGGAAAGACTAAAGAGCAGATCTCGGTGGTTCAGGCTGGAATGAGATTTCACTTCCCTTTCACTTTGCAAGTCTGGGAATTGCACATTACTGCAGCGGGTGGTAGGAGCAAAGCTAGGAAGCCTCTTAAACAACTAACAAGAAAGTAGATGGGTAAGAACCTGCCTACAGCTGAAGGGAACTGAGCCACAACAGCAAGCAGAAGAATATCTATGACAAGAGGCTCAGGATCAGAAGGAAGGAGTGGGGAACTGAGGGATGGTGCTAGAAGAATGAACAATGTGTCCTGTTGGAAAACACTTCTCAGTAAAATTACCTTTTTTCTTGTTTTGTTTAATTTTTTTTGCTGAACACAAAGTTTTGTGCCCACGCCTCGGGCAACAGAAAAATGGCCAGTAAATACCTGTTGAAGACAAGTGTGCCCGTTGCTGCTAGTTACTTGCTGTTACGCCCAGGGAGGAGCAGCCTGGCACCCAGGTGTAAATCCAAGTGCAACTCCAATAGGCAGCACGCGAGCTTGGGGATTAATGCCAAATTAATTAATGCCAAAACAGGGCGGCCAGAGGGCTAGTTAAAAGCCGTCTCTCCTGTGGCACCTGCAGGTGCATTGATGGTTTGCAGATGTCAGTCTGACCCTTTAATACAAGCCTGTTCCCTTCTTCAAAATACGATGCAGGCAGAGACAGTAGCACCGCTGTTTTGGTGTTCTTTATAGCTGCTGCTTGGCTGAAATATCCCATTAGATGGGCCAAAGCTGGGAATTTCCCTGTGTCTGAGACAGCATTGCTTGGCTTGGAACAGACCTTGCCACAAGAGCCTGAGTTTAGGGGCATTTTCACTTTTTTTCCCCTTCCTAAGACCATGCCCGCTGGCTGTTTGCAGCGAGGCCAGTTTTGGCTGCGGGTGCCGCGTGTCCGGCGCCGTTTGAGCAGGGCGTTTTGTGCCTGCTGGCTGACCCTGCACCACTCCTGGCGCCGGCCCGACGGCCCTTTCTCTCAGGAGTTGCCTCATTTAAGAACTGGAAAAAAAGCAGGAGCAATTGAATGCTTTGCTGGCGTCGGTCTATTCAGCACGAGGGTTTTGTGCCTGGCCCGGTTGTCGCATGCCGCTGCTGGCATTGTGCAGACGTCTTGTTTGCCCTTCTTCTGAAGTCCGCTGCTATCAGCAGAGCCAAATATTTGGGGTGTTTTTTGTTGTTTCTTTTTGTGTGTGTGTTTATGATTTTTTTTTTTCCCCCGAGCCAAGAAGTGGAAATTGCACATGAGATCCCCATCCCATGGAGATGCCTCTTTGCCTGCTCATTTTAACCTCTTTAAGTTGCAGAGGATAAGACAAGTAGGAGCTTGGTGCCATGAGCTGCCGTTGTGCTCCCAAGTCTCTGGTGGAATGCTCTTGTTGGGATTTGTTCATGCACAGGGCAATGTTTGGTGCTAAATCTGTTCCAACGTGGGTTTTTTTCATACAGAGGTAGCCGTGGGATTAAAAACAACCCCTGCCATAGGCAGCTGCTTAGTGGGTGATGGGACCCTGCCGGCCCGGAGCGGTGGCAGCGCTGCTGGAGTTGGCCACTGACAAGGACAGCACATGCGTGTTGGACTAGATCCAGCTTCAAGCTTTTGGGAAGCTCTGCAGTTTCCAAAGAGCTTGTGCAAGAGTTGAGCAAGGCTTGGTGGTGAAAGGAGACCTTGGAAAATGCAAGCGAGAGGGCCTGGTGTTCTGCTAAAGGGAAGGGAAACTTAATCAAGCATAGGTTTATTGCATCTTGTTCCTAGACCTTATTGCATTAGCAGGCCTGAAGACTGGTGTTTCAGTGCTTTTAATAAGCATTGCTGCACCAGCCATCTGTCCAATGTGTGCAGGTCTGTGTGATGCTGGCTGTGGAAGATGGTGCATTTGCCCTAAAATCAGCTTACAAAGAGGGGGAAAAAAACCAATAAAAATGCTAAGTGGCACATGGGTTAATATAGTAAGGGATCTCAACTATTATGGTAAGGCTGAATGTCTAAGGCATGGTAATTCTACTAGGAGAGGAAGGTTACCCTTGGAGAAAAACGTGTTTCTAATTTCTTGAAATCCTGCACTTATTTCTGTATTGGGAAGATTGGGGTTTCTCATGTCCTTAAGGCTCTAGCTCATAACTCCTCAAGTGAAAAGGCAGATTTTCCCTGCTCACCAAGGCTTCATTTAGGAAAACTTCAGGAGATGAGTTTAATCCCAGGGCTAGCATCTGTTCCTACTTGGATGTTTATATGACTCTGGCTGCAGCAGTTTGTTTGCTAAAGGCTACCAGCCTGTCCAAGAGAGTTACAAAAGCTGTTTAAAATTTAATAATTGCATAAAATGCTTAAGCTGTCTTGTTATTCTGTTTTGCACCTAAAGAGTGGGTCTATCTGGACACTGTTACTTGGGGCATTGCTGGGTCTGGGGAAGGGAAGGTACCTGCTAGGAGAGTATCCACTGGTGGTAGCCAGGAGCTCATATGGGTTTGGGAAATTTTAAACCAAAAGTGATGGTCACAATGCTATGATAGAGGTGACTTAAAGGTAGTGGGGCATGAAAGAGTGATATCAAAGCTGGAGCACAGGGACTAGTGCTCAGCTTGTCCTTCATCGCTCCTCCTGCCGTCCATCAAGTCTCTGGAGTTAAAAATGTTCTTTACCACGTGGTGGGTGCTCGTAAGTTTTCCTTGACCGTCTGGTCTTGAAGGGAGTTATTTTCCAAAGCATGTGTGGGAAGTGTTTGTCAGGAGACCATTTCCTGCCTTGCAAAACTATTTTTTTTAGCTTTTTCAACAAAAAAACCTCACACACCACCACCCCCCCCCCCCCAGTGGTTTGTTGCCCAAGCAGTGCTTGCTAAGTATGTGAATCACTGACTTCGAGGAGGATCTGACACCAGCACTGTCTTCCATGGGAAAAACTAGCAGAGATCTCTTTAACTATCTTCATAAATGTATCCCCCTGCCCTGTCTGGGAAAAGGCTCCCGTTCAATTGCTTTTCCATAACTCTTCCTTTAGGAATTAAAATCTCTGTGTGTGGGAGGGGAGTCTTCAAAAAAATGTTTTTTGACTCGCCATGTCTTAAAGGTGAAATTTTCCTATTTGGGATTTGGGACATTTTAGCCTTGGACTTGCCAGGCTGTAGTGCCCTGACAATCAGAGTTTGAATTTGTTGCGTCCTGGCTCTGTTGTACACATAGGTTTTTGGTGTGTTTTCAGAGGTAAAAATAGCCTGCTCTGGTTGTGTTTCATATGAGTCAGTAGGATATTTAGAGGTAGCAGGTGGGATGAGCTCAAAAGCAGAGTTCAGTCAGCAGCATTGGAAGCTGTTATCTCGCTGTAAGGAAGGGTTGGGTTGTATCAACACCACGCTCTTCCTTGTCCCTCTCCCGTGTACACCTCATCCTTGCTCTCCACCCATGATATTTAATCCTCGAGGTCGTCAGTCATAGGGTTTTGTCACACCATGTGGTGCCATGGCTCATGCCATGTGGATGACAATGATCCAGTAATGGTGAAGAGCAAACATTTTAGCAGGGAAAAGCAGATGAATTTTAAGGATTCCTGTATGGGGACCTTTGTATTCATGTGTAAGCTTGTAGCCTGACAGATGCAAGGCCCGGTTTGCCATGAGTCAAGTAGGATCTCCCTGGCGTGGGTGGCACATAGGCAGTTGCTGTCTTAACCCTTTCCTTCATGCTGTGTTTCAGGAGAGCTATGTTGAACATGAACTATGAGCTTGTCCTTAAAGAAAGTTGCTTCTCAATGAGGATTTTTCTCACAAGCATCAAGTGATGCTTGCCTTGAGCACCGAAAAAGAAAATAATGAATGTGTTTGCTTGGTGAGGGAGTGTGGAGAGGAAGGAACTGAAGCTGCTCTGTGGTTGGGCTCTTCTGCCTGTCCCGTATCTGCTATCAGATGCAGCCTTCTGGCAGGGTAACTCTTCCACTTGATTTTCAATTCACTGAAAGTTGTCAGCAGGCAATGGCAGGGAAAAGAAATGACTTCTTGTTGGTATTACCAAAGTGAGTGTGTACTGACACTGCTGGCCACAGCTCTGCTTAGCCCTGGCTTTTTGCCCTTTTGGAGGCCAAACAGTTGCTAGAGAATTCAGCTCGTTTCCAACCCGTAAATACCAGGGCTATGGGAGGCAAGCAAGGCTTGTCCAAAACATGCTCAGGAGAGTCCCTAGAGCACAGACATGTCCCACGCCCTTGTCCGATGACCAGTTAAGTGACTTCCATGAATGGAATGAGTAACTGCTGGAAGCAGGACAGGTTGGAGCCAAACTCTGTACTCCCTGGCAAGGTGGGAGGTGGTCAAAGAAATTGGAAACAGAGGAGGCGTGGAAAAATCTTTAACCCTATTCAAAATAAGCAACTGGAAGTCAGGTCATGCAAGCAAAAAAGAAAAGGGGAAAGAGGCAACTTGGAGATGGGATGTGGAAGTGCCAAAGCAACATGCTTGGAGATTATGAACTGTGCCTTGCCTCTAGGCTTCCCTCTACAAAGATCCTTCATGCATATGGAGGATCTGGGCTGTCTCTGCTTTCCTCAGGGTTTACTTTGGGTGTGCCCATGTTCCCAGGCACCTACGCCCTGCAGGATTGGATTTACCTGTGTGCAACATGTCCATCTTGCTCCGTCCTTTGTAAAGGGAATTCTTCACACACCCGTCCGTGGTGCAGCCTGGGGTGCTGTACCCAGTGAGTGGGAGCAGCACTTGGTTGCTCAAGTCCTGCCATGCCCCAGGAGGCTGCCTCCGGAGCTATAAAGCAGCCCTGTGAGCAAGTCAGATCTGCAGGGTGCTCTGAGCTGCTCTGGAGGAACTGCTCCTAGAGGCTTGCACTGTGCTACTAGCTGTAGAGCCTGGTTTGAGGGGCAAAAACCACCTCCCTCTGTCCCACAGCTGTAGATTTCTTGTGACCTCATGGAAGGCTTGTCCTGCACCAGCATTCTTGTAGCAACCCCTTTACAAGCATTTCTTTTTTCCTTCTCTATTTTTGTTTTAAAACACACTTTCTCTAAGCAACACCAATGCAATTTCATAGCAGACGGCTTAAATACTGTGCTTAAACACCATATTAATGTTTGGGCAGAAAATCTCCACTTCTCTCCTAATAGTAAAAGTACTAACTGGATAACTCATTTTGAAGAGCATTGACTTACGTAGGCATCCAGGAGTTGTTATGACCTTAAAAGATTAGGTAGTTGCCTGATGTAGCTTATCCCAGTGCTTAGGTAGGCGTTTGTGTGAGTAGTATGTCAACCAAGAGTCCTAGATCCTTCCAAAGTTGACCCTGCTGTTCTGTTGCATAGGGTGCAGGTGAAGTTTGGTACCAGCTGTGACTTCAGAGTGAGGTTAACTGGTTAACTCCAGTGTTCTCCTTGGGGAGATAATAAGTAGGGTCCGTGATGATGCTGGAGAAGATGGTATCCCCCAATGTGTTGAACAGCAAGGAGCTCTCCTGGCGCTGCTCTTATGGACCCTGCTTACAGCAGTAGTGAGATGAGATGGTCTGGGGAGATGCAGTGGGGGAATCCATAGCCTCCCTTGTGTGTGCAGGCCTCAGCTTGGGTACAAGGTCTTGGACATCTCCTTGTTACTGGCAAGCTCAGAACCTCCTTCAGCTCTGTGCCATGGAAAATGGGAATGGCTGGGTTGAAGTGCCGCCCCCTGAGAGCTCAGTGATTTTTAACAGTGTTTTGGGGGTTCTGAAGGCTCCATGAGTGGCTTCTGGCCCCAGTGTTCAGATTAGTGTAGTAGTGGGAAAGTATCCAAGTATTGGAGGAAACTGGTGGGTAAGAAGACCTTGGGGTTCAGACACAGCTATAGTTCCTTGCTTTCCTTACCCTTAAGGGGATGCACTGTGATGGCCAGAACAGACAAGCACAGATTTTAAGCAGATGAAATGAAAAACATAAGGTAAAACCTTATGGACATGTTCTCATCACAACTGGAAACTGCGACACTTAGGGCTCCACGGAGTAATTTTGGAAGGGTTCTGGAAATGTGGAAATAGTATGACTGTAAGCCTATTATAAGCATTACCATTTTATTCTAGTCTTGAACAAGTGAATTAAGTTCCTGTAAATGGCTTGAGCGGTAATACTTGGCAGCGTGCAGCAGCAAGTTGTCATGAAATGGGTTTAACCTTATTTTTCAGAACGGAGGGAGTAATGGTTTTCCAATTGACTCAAGCCAAATGTGTGCTCAAGCCTGTCTCTTCCATATCTCTTTGGAGTTTTGTTTGCACATTAGTCTAGTGAATGTGGTGAACATATGGAGCTTAAATTCATTTTATAGATACAAGAAAATGAATTTAAGGTTCTTAGAGTATTAAGGTAAAGATTTCCAACTGTGTTCTAATGGAACATTTGTTCTCTGGCGATTATCATACATCATTAGGTTCTGTGCTGTGTGCTGCATTCTGGGGCCATGGGATATTATTGCCAAAGGATATAAACATGCTTATGAGGCCACTTTATTGAGTTGTGTCATTAAATATACTAAAATTGTAGACGTCAGTAGGACTTATAGTGCTTTGTGTTGTAAATTTTGCTTGAAAGCATAGGACTAAATACTATGTCAGTGTGTGTAAACCTGTGTAAATCAAGTTATGGCCAACTGCAAACTTTCCCACTCCCACAGAAGCTATAAACACTGGGGTTTATAAGCATTAAACGCATAGATAGGAGCAGATAGTACATGGGTTTTTCTTTTCCTGAGTGGTGTAAGTGTTCTACGGAGGGTCATAAAATAGCAATTACATTTTAATGCTTCTGGATGACTGATGACTTGCGCAGGAGCGGGTAGAAGCAGGGCTCCCCCCAGCTCTAAAGCCTCATCTTGCCCTGCTGCAGGATGCCTGGAGGAACCTTCTGTCCTGAGGGACGTTGGTAGATAAACGAGTAGCACCAAACCACCTTATCCTTCCTGGCATATGTAGCTCTCGTGACCTTGGTGCACAGGTGAAGTAGGGCTTTTTCCCACCTTCATATTAGGCGTATTCTGTTCCATGTTGAAGGGCGAAATTCAAAGCACACGGGCTGCATGAGTGAGCTGTTCTGCTTGCTGGTTCTCCAGATCTTGTCTGTTCTTTAGCTCTGAGAGCCTGGACCACTTGCAGTACATTGTGCTCGGGGATTGTAAAAAAATTCTTTTTCTAGTGGTTTAAAAGAAGACGCAGTGTGCTAGGGCTTGAACTTAGGGCTCCGTTGTGTTTATGCTGTTGGATTTGATAGCTTAAAGAATCGGACTCATATTTTCCTTTTTTATTTATTTCTTTAGATCAAATTTTGCTTACGTACTACTTTCTAAACGCAGGTCTGTGATGTCCAAAGGCACCTGGGGCTGGTAGCTCGCCACAGCTGAGTTGTCAGCGTGGTTTGGAGCGTGGGTTGTTTCCATGCCACGTTGACAGCTTGCCCGGATCCGAAGGCATCGGGAGGGCCTGGACTCTGTTTGCAAGCGTGTGGCTTATCAGTGTTGACTTGAGCTAAGCACAGCCAGTCTGTGCGTGAGTACCTGGAGCATTAACAAGATGAGATTTTGCTGCCTGCTTCTGCATGTTGAGGCTTTATGGGCAATAACATTTTTATGTGTCTCGGATAATTAGACCCATCATAAAGCACAAAGCATATTTCACAGCCCTTCTTTATTCTTTAATGATAGGGAGTGTTTTCTTTGTCTCGAGCTTATTCTGAGTAATGAGGAAGGCTTTCTCTTTCCTGAACCTTTCCATAGCCAAATCCGAACCCTGCGGCTCTGGCTGTGGAGGGGGGAGCCGGAGAAGCAAGCCCTCCTCTTGCCAACTATCAGCCCGAGATTGAAGCTGCTTAAGCAGCAGCTCAGGAAGGCAGCTCCTTCCTTTAAATCCCTTGGCTCTGTGTCATGCTCTAAAAATGGTTCTAAATCTCCATGTTTTCTCACTGTGCCAGAGGGGGCTCTTGGTGGACACCTGTAACTTGCTGATTTCGATGTGCCGTGCGGATTTGCATGCGTGGCTGCCGACACAGCACGCCTGGACGGCACCAACGTCTCTGCAGATCCCATTAGCCCAACCGTTCTGCCTCGTCTGCGCGGAGGATTAGAGAGGTGTGCTAGCGACGTGCCCGCAGCATCCACAAGAGCCTCGAGTTCCCACGTGCCAGAAACGCCGCTGACGCAGGGCTCATTTGCTGCTCTTACGGGTTACACGGGCCGGTGGGCAGAGATTTGTGCACGTCTCCGGGCATGGTTTGCCAGAAACACCCTCAAGTACGCCTGATTTCTGATGAGATACGGCATGCAAAGGCTTTTCAGGGGCTACCCAACAATGAGCGTGGCCAAATTCTGCAAGGGAGGAGTTGAGCCCAGATTGTGCTGAACCTGCTGCCAATTATATATGTATTTTTCTTTATCGTTAAGGTAGGAGGAGAGGAAAATGCACAATATGACATGTACTGAAGTGAGTTGACATTTCTGTTTATCAAGCAGGTTGAGTACCAGATTAAATGTTCTGAGCACAGCAGGGTTATGACGACTGGAAAACACTGAACCAGTATATATTTTAAAAGTAAACATAATTGTTTTTATATGGCAGTTTTGATAAGTCTGAAGTCTGTGTTTTGTTTTGTTTTTTTGTCAGAAATATGGTTTGGTGCTCTTGGAGCCCAGACTTCGAGGGTGCACTTGAGAGGTTAGACTAAATTGCATTAAAGTTGCTAAATTTTGTAGCTGTGGGGAAGTTCAGGGCTATGAAATCTTTCTCTGTAAGCAGCAATTTTTGCTGACACAGATGTTGGGTTTGTAGATGGAAGAAGAAATAGCCTTTGTAGTAATGGGAGAGTGCTGGCTCATGAGGAAACCTGAGATGTGGCAACATCTCTGAAAAACTGAACATGTGTGGGTAGCTTTTGCTGACCCTTCATAAGGTTGTTTGAAAGAGACTTTCCTCAGCTTGGTAAAAGAGGCTTAATTGGTGCTTGTGAAAAGCAGCTGTGGCTTCAGTTGAAGACTTAACTCCTGACCTCTACTAGGCACAGGGGCAAACGTGCTATTTGTATGGCTCCCAAAGCTCTAGGGGGAAAATCCTCACAGTTGTGAACCAGCATGTCTCAAGGACTCAGGTCCCGGGGGAAAACTGGTCTTTGTGATCTTCAAATTCTATACCCAATCTAATAATGTAAAACCACTTCTTGATATAGGGCATATGAGTCTTCTGCTATACACCTGAGTCATTCTACTGTGTCCGCATCAGAAGTGATTTTAAGCATGCTTATAACGGTTATAGATGCTCCGTGTTATGGAAATATTAATCATCTGCATAGAGATGGTTCAGTGACTCATCCCTTAATCCAGCTTCTCTTCAAAGCCTAAACAGTGGTACAGGTCTAAGGGCAAGCATGTTGCCTTTCCTCACTGAAGTCTCCATGGAGGGATATTCCTACAGCCTCAAGGTTCCTGCTGTTTTGGGGCTAAATAATGTTATTTTCTATGTTGCTGAAAAAAAGTGGGTTGTTGCAAAGCAGGGGTGAGTATTTGGTGCATTTTTAGTTCAAGCTTATGTGCACACCTTCTCTCCTGTGATTTAAGTGAACATGGGGTGATAGACTATGTGGGTATACTTTTTCCGTGTCAAACATGGCATGCTTTAAGAGCTTGTAGGCATCAGTCACTACCCAGTTGATCTGAGTATGCCTGTACTGACACGTAAGGGTGAGTTAAAGAAGCTTAACTTACCCAGTAGATGTTAAAAGAATTTAGGCATGTTGAGGGAGCATCTTGCAGCCCACAGTGGTAAGCAGCTCCTTCTGCTAATAAATTAAAAAACGTAATAATAAAGGGTGTGACCATCCATGTAGAGGATGGAGAAGGTATGAAACGAGGGGAGGCTGCAAGCCTGGAGACTGCTGTGCCTCATCCATAGCTCTTCTGTCCCACAGGCATAGACATCCTGAAGCTCGTGGCAGCCCAGGTGGGAAGCCAGTGGAAGGATATCTACCAATTCCTGTGCAACGCCAGCGAGCGGGAGGTGGCCGCGTTCTCCAACGGCTACACGGCCGACCACGAGCGGGCCTACGCGGCCTTGCAGCACTGGACCATCCGCGGGCCCGAAGCCAGCCTCGCGCAGCTCATCAGCGCCCTGCGCCAGCACAGGCGCAACGACGTGGTGGAGAAGATCAGGGGCCTCATGGAAGACACCACCACGGTAACGTGGGGCTCCTTGTGGTGCTAACGGGACAGAAGGACTCATTTTGTAAAGCTCTCTGTTGTGCTTATGTGGCCTGTCCCACTGGGGCCGGCACTTGGGTGGGTGGTATCAGGTTGACCTGGTAACCAGGCTGTAGGTTAACTCATAGGAAAGTAGCTGGGCCCCATTTCACCCCAGAGCTTCTCAGGGACTTGCATTTAACTCATCTGTTGGCCAAGCATTTTTAAACAGCACTTTGTGGGTTGTTTGCAGCCTCAAAGCTCAATATGGAGGAGTCTGGTATCATCTTGATCTGGTACTTGAATCTTTGCCTTGGGGAGACACAAGCAAAAAACATCTGCTTTTTAAACTTCATCTTAAAGGCTGTCCCTGAATCCCCTTGGGGTTTTTTTGGGGTTTTTTTTTGTGTTTGGTTTTTGGTTTTTTTTTTTTTTTTTT
>PTEX01000048.1:3503430-3521283 GCA_003342815.1 Eudromia elegans
TTCTTTTTTTTTTTTTTTTAAAGGAAAACCGTTGCAGAGCCCTCTCTGGTGGTGCAATAGCAAGTTGGTCTTTCCAAGGCTGCAGTTGGTGGCAGGGGAGAACTTCTCTCTCTTGGAAAGGTGGAGGGACAGGGTGTGCTTGGCTGTCCCTGAAGCCCTCCAGGGTTGTCCCCTCTGCAACAGGTTCTCAGCACGGTGTGAATTTGGAGGGCTGAAGAATTCTCTGAAGAATATCAGGTGTTCACACACATTCGTGTGACTCTTGGGCTTGCATTTTTGATGGCTCCTCATAACCCCGCCACTCACTTGTGTACTGAGCATTGCCTCAGATTTTCTATTCTCCAATTTTGAATAGTTTTTTTTCTGCAAGCTGTGTAGCAGCTCTTGTTCCAGCTTAATAGGTGTGCTTTGTGTAGTGCTTTTTTCCTTCAAACTCCTAGTAATTAAGCAGTGTGTACCTCTTGTACCAGGCTCTAAGGGTTTTTTGTGTCTTTGTGTACCCAAGATGGAAAAACAAAGTGAAAAGCCTGAGACCTATAGGAAAAGAGAGAGGCAGAGGAAACTTACCGTGCACGTGGCTTGCACATGTGTATAAAACTTTCATTATGCGCACAGTGTCGAAAGGACACGATGTCCTTTCAGTCTCCATGAGCAGGTAGTAAACTCTCTGTTCTCCTGGTTACTGTTTTGACTTTGAATAATGCCACAGTAAAATGCAAGGGCTGGGGCAGCAGATAAAAGGTTTGGTTTGTTTGTCAGCCCAATGCCTAATTAACCTACCTGGAAAGGTGGTGCCGTGCTCGGCGTTCCTGAACGCTGCTCTCCGTGTCGGCCAAGAGTATTGGGTGTTTATTCTCAAAGAGCAAAAATTTGTACTAGGAGCTGGGTTTTATAGTGTGATCTGTCAAGGCACTTGATTTCTGAATAACTGAATAACCACTGACCATTTGCTTACATTAGACATGTGCTCTTAATTCTGAAAATCCAGTAATTGGAACAAATGTCTCTGAGAATAAGTGAACCCAAACAGGTTCTTAAATGTAAGTTTTCTGGATGTTGTTTAAAATCTGGATTTAGAGGATAGCTGTGGTGGCTCTACAGCGAGGCTTTTGAAAACTTGCCTTGAAAAAGACCTTCAGGCTTTGGGCTGAAATCCTACAAACCATCCAAAGGGAGGAACAGGAGGCTAATGAGGTTGTCTCCGTAGCAGGCATCAAGGAATTGACAGCCACCACTCAAAAATGCTGTCAGGCCCTTCAGACACCTGGATGCAAATGTATGCAACAACCTACATACGTTTGTGAATACTGGGGGGGATTTGCATGCAGGAAACTGGCCTGAATAGTGACATATGATGAGTTGTATGAAGGGGCCTCCAGGCAGCCCTTCGGCAAAATATAATGAGACTGATAGCTCTGTCGCTCTGTAGAGTAATTTGAAGAATGGCATGAGCGAGTTGCATTGGATGAGGGAAGGCTGAGGTCCTAGGAAATGCTCTCGTGTGGCAAATTGTTTGTTCAATGTAAAATTTCCTGAACAACCATGTTGGAATAGGTTCTTTTTCTTAAAATAACATATTATATTCCCAAGCATCGTAGAGCATCTGCAGACTTCCTTTTCTGGGGTGTTTTTTGTCTGTAAGGACAGAGCTTGCACATGGCTGTTCCTATACAGCCTCTCTGGCCCAAAGGTACTGGGCTGTTTATTGCAGAGGAGCAATGCGTGGGATGTTGAAGCTGAAAAGCACCCCTGAGTATGGATCTGACGTGGCCACGCAGTGCATTTTTGCAAAGTAGCATCCTGCTGCAGCCTGTTTACCCTCTTTCTTCGAAAGAGACCTTGGCATTTCGATGGAGACTGTGATAATCAGCCCCAGAGCTGGAATAACCCTGGGGCTGGAGTGAGAGAGACACAGAAATCCATGGGAATTGCCTGGCACAAAGGCAAACAGGGCCCTGGAGCCCTAGAGCAAATGGCTGCTTTGCAACACTGCAATGCAGTGAACAGGCAGGGGAGCACATTGCTAAATGCCAGGAGAAAACGTGGAGGTTGTCTTTTTATTTTTTTCCTTTTTTTTTTTAATCTATACCAATCTCTGCATCCTCTTTCCTGGCTTACCTGCCTGGTGCATCTCCTGCTGCTAATGGCATGAAGCCCCAGGGACAAGGGAGGGACAAGGGGCTGCTGGCAGCAGAGTCTGCAGTGAGCCGCTATTAGGGAACACGTGGAAATTCCCCTTTCCTGCAGAAAACCACTGCCTGCCAACAGGAAAGAGGGAGAAAATCACTGCGGCGATTGCTGTGCAGGGAGGCATCTCTGTTGTAGGGAGGGCCCTGGTGTCCAGCGCTTTCCTGGGGTTTTAGTCTGGGCTTGCTGGGAAAGAGCTGCAGGGAGCGAGGCCCAGGCCCGAGGCAGTGATTAAGGTATTTGTTGTGCAAGGTCTGAGCGTTGCGTCCTTTGGGAGGATTTCAGGTTAGGCAGCTCTGTTCGCTGCTGCCGAGGCTCTTGGGCTCGTCTTGGGTCCAAGCAGAGGTGTTTTTGTGGCCAGTCCCATCCCCACAGCCTTCATGTTTCTGTCCTCAGGCTGAGAGACCTGGAAAAGCCACTCTTTTGTAGCACGCTTTTCACTGAGAAGCCTTTGGGGCTCCGGAATATAAATATGTACAACTGCTGATAACACAAGAACCGCTGTAATTCAGGTCTCTGGAGCATTGCAGTGTAGGGCACGAGCGCTTTCCTTTGGGTAAAGAATAGCTCTACAGAATGCTCAGTGGGTTTTTTAGTTGGTTTTTTTTTTTTTTTCCCTGAAAGATTATGCTGCTTCTCCCCTGCGCTGCCTGAATTTAGGTTAAAACGGGATTAGCCCTCTGAATCACTCCGCGGGGTTTAGCAGCACTCGCAGAAAGCACGGAGCAGCTGCGGGAAGGAGTTCGAGCTGGGCTGGTGCGGCCCCAAGTGAAGGGACACTGTGGTCCCTGGAAACCCCAGTCCCTAATTTTGGGGAGAGTAGGGTGTTGAGGATCTATGGAGGATAAGCTGCCTTGCAGTTTTGTGTGGGCTACATCGCTCCATCATCATCCTCGTGGCTGCAACCTTCCTGGCATGGCTCGATGCTGATGTTGCAGGGCTTCCATCCCTTCTCTGTTTATTCCTTTATTTGCCGTAGCTAAAATGTTCCAAGAGGGAAAAGCAAACGGGCTTACTTGGGGCATTCAAAATAAGCCCAAAAATGAATTTGGAAGGTGGGTGGGTGGAGGTGAATTGGAAGCAATGCAGTTGGGACCGTGTCCTGTGTGAACCTCTATTTTGCAGTTTCCTTCTCCAGAGGGCCTGAAGTAGAAGGGGATGTGAAAGCCCTGTGCCAAGCTGTCTGGCCAGCAGGCAGACGGTTGTTGCAAGCACCACTCGTGCCTCTACTTCTTCTTTCACAGGTCAGAGGTCTTTGGGTCAAGAGCCTTGAGTAGTGTTCTGCAAGCAGAGTCCAAAATTCAGACTGTGTCAGGCTCCTGGTCCAGGAATGACTTGCTCGATTTCCTCTTTTTATAAAGCAGAACTAGGCTGGGCTGGTTGTTTTGCCTTTTGACAGCGGAGAGAGGGTGAAGTTACTACAGAGTTTACTTCCCAAGAGGTTCACGGCAGGACACTGGACATGGGCAGGGCTCTGAGATGCTGAGGCAGCTGGACGAAGTTCACATACTGCTTTCCTTTCTGGTTTTCCATACCATTTTAACTGTCTAGTGGCAGGGAGTTGTAATATAAATGGGTCAGAGAGTAGAGGAAGGCAACAAGGAGGGCAGCTCTCCCCTATCAGACTTGCTCTAAGCCTGGGATCGACTTTCCATGAACTGTGGGTTAGAAGGAGCCTGAAACACAAATGTAATTTTATAGCAGACAGTCATATTCGGGTTCTCCCCGTGTTTGTGGCTGCATCTGCTTGGGCTCTATATATTGTATCCAGTAAAAAGCACTAAGGAGCATAAGATAAAACTAGAAAGTGTGGAGTTCTCAGAGCACCCAGAAAGTGGTACCAACTTGCTCATTATCGAGCTGGGAAATTCCTTAGCACAAGAGATGGAGGCTAAAAGTTTGAGTTCGAAAAGTGGTTGAAAAATTCATATATAGAGAAAAAAAAACATTTTAAGGTCCCATATAGGCACCATCTCCTATTCTGAAATGCACCAGACCCACAAATCACCTGGTCTGGTATGGGGAGTGCTCATCTGTTTCGTCTCGAAAATAATAGCATTGTGGTGTTGGTATCTCGCCAGCATCTAAATATAACCCAGCTACCCAGATCATCTTCTTCCTGGAGCATGAGAGACTCGATCTGTATTAGCTGTTTTCCAGGGCTGCCTTACAAAGCGTAGGACTCCAGGTCCACACACAGTAGCAGTGACCAGTGCTCTTTGGAAACGTGGCCCAGGAAGCCCAGAGGACACCTCTGCTTTCCTACGTCACCCTTGGGCGTTGGAGCACCCGCCTACGCTGTGGGAAAGCGGAGAAAGGTCGCTCCTCCACCCAAGGGCACGTCTTCTCAGCTGTGAACCCTGCCAGGGAAGTGATGGACTTCCTCTTCTCTCGGCCTCCAGTTCTCTCTGCAGAATGTCCCAGTGTCAACAGGGAGCATGGAAAGTGGGATCCCTGCAGCAGGCGAGGTCCACCAGCCAGACCTTGGCTATGGATCGATGTAGGGATGGACTCAGGCTGGCAATGAGGTGCTACACCTGGGTGGTGTCTTAGCTCCAGTGTGTCCCCTGCACCATCCGAGGTGCAGCCAGTGGCCTATCTTGATGGGGTTTCCTTCTTATCCATCTGCTTTAGAGGTCTCATATTCTTCTTGTGTTCTTCCACAATCTGTAGACTTGGTCTTTCCACAGCCTTAGTAAGACTTTGTGCCCATGTAAAGGGTATTTTGGCTTCAGAAGATCATATGGCCATAAACGCCATCCTCAAACACAGCCATGCCATGAAGGAACGACATAGAGACCACCCGTGTTGCCAAAACAGGGATGACTGCCAGGGAACGCTCCACTTGGTTCCTCCTCTAAGGTACTATGCAGGGACCTGCGTGCAGGGGCTTTGCACGAGATTTGTCATCACTTTTGGCACATACCCGCTCGGTGACCCCGCCAGCTGCCCCTGCTGTCACAGGTGATCTAGACACATCCACCAAAAGAGCTGATCAGAGGTGGCAATCCCATTTAATGGAAAAAGTGCTGCTAGCAGAGCACAGAACTGCTCATCTGGGCAGGTCTTCCTCATACAGGCATTCCGGGGCGTTATGAGCTTTCCCCAGCACTCCTCCTCCTCCTCCTCTTCCCGCTCCAGAGTCGCGTGTGGAGATGTAACAAGCCAGAAAATAGGGCTGGCTCGAGCTGTGTCATCTAGGCATCCAAGAAATGGCAACCTCGGGGCTACATTTAGTCCCTCCAAAACAGCACACAGCGGCGCATCCACCTGACCTGGGAACCGTAAAACTCCCCTCTGGAGAGGTCGCTCCGCTGACTGCAGCCTCCACTAATTCCCCCTCTTACAAACAGCAGCTGTTTCGTTTGCGTTGGGCAAGAAAACCTACCCAACCCACGTACCCATTCCCTGCCGTTTCGCCCGCAAAACCCTGCGGTTTTGTTATTACTACTGTTCCTCCTGGGAAGGCTTTCAGGAGGTCGGGGTACGCTGGGACTGGGGTTAGTGTCGACACGAGAGCGCTCGGTGGCTCTTGCAGGGTCCCTGCATTGCTGCAGTTAATGGTCTGCAGTATTTCATAGCTGTGCCCGCTCTTGCTTGGCAGATGGTGGCCCTGCCCAGCGCCTTTAAACGCTGCTCCTGGGCTTAAGGGAGGAGAAAGGTCAAGGGAGGAGAAAGGGCGTTCGGGGCCGCGAGCGGCGCTGGCAGGCGCCAAGCTTGGCCTGGCCGACTCCTCTTGCTCTCTGCCCGTCTGCACCACAGGCGCCACGTGGGCAAACCCCACGTGTCCACAGTGTTCGTGGGGGCTCCCTGAGCCCCCGCTGCCGACACGGCAGCCACAAGCACATCCCTCATCAGCAGTGTCCACTCTTGAGTGGATTCGTCAGGTCCATCAATGACTTCCAAGGGTTATTTTGAACAGGTACAGCAGCACCTGGAGAGACCTGCCGGCACCCACACTGATAACTTTGTTTTGGGTTGTGCTGTTTGATCCCCACAGCTCTTATCACTGTTGTTATTGCAGGAAGAACAACTGGGGCGTTTCATTCAAGGAGGATTTTTTATTATTTCTTAGTACCCACAACCGATCCTTCCAAATATTAGCACAGTCGTGGCAGTTTGTTTATCCAGGTTGGGCTTTTACTGACGTGCAATAAAGTGGAGACAAGCCCTTTCTAACCAGGATAAGGGACTTGGCAGTTGAAGGGAGTTAAAAGCCTACGTCCTTTTTATGCATCCATCCCCTTTTCTCCCTCCACAGAGGCTTTTAGGGAGAGCCTCCTCAAATCCTCCTGCTTAGAGCACCCTTCCAGACCAGACCCAGCCTGCATTTAGGAACTAAAACATTGCTGTTGGGGCCAACCTCCTAAAGGGCTGTGAATCACAGGAGCCTCTGAGGGTTCTTCTTTGCCTTGCAAATCTCTTACTGCAGCGATCAAAAAAAACATTGGCCAAGTGCCCTGGTGCAGGAGGCTGCTGATGCGACAGAGCTCTTGTGTGCTTGTTTTTTGGGCTGAAAACCGTTAACTTCTTGCCAGGTGACAGCATTGCAGGTTCTCCCCACTGGGACAGGCCCAGGGAGTCCTACTCAACTTGGGGCATGCGATGCACCTAAGGCATGCACCCCATATATCTGCAGATGGAGCCACCATGGCGAGCACAGGGCTTACAAGGTGAGAAATAAGGTATCTGCAGAAAGCCTGGCGTTGGAGGAGCTCCAAATCGCTGACTTTTCCCCGTCAGCTCTGCTGCCTTTGGGGATCTGTGCTGCAAAAGCACTGCAGACAGGAGGCTTTTTCCCCCCTGCATCAGAGCTCCCATCACTTTGCTCCAACACTGGAGTTCCTACAAAAAAAAAAAAAAAAGCCACAGTGGTTTCAAGCAAATGAGTCACACACTATTAATAGTGTTTTTGCACCTATTCCCCAGACTTTACCTCAAAGCAACCTTTTACTTTCCCTGGCCTTTCAAAACTCTGCCGTGTTCCCCTTTGCTTTCTTCGCCTGGTTTAAATATTAACACCCGTTCAAGCATCCTGTTTACTTTGCTTAATAAACTAACAAATGTTCAGCTCTTTGGAACGCTCTGAGCTCCAAGGACGCCTACAGTCGAGAAATAACCCTAGGTGATTTTCTAGAGTGCTTTAGCAGCTGTTTAATTAAACGCCAAATAACTTGCCCATTTCTTCTGGGAAGTGTTTTTCCTGCTGCTTGGAAGGCAAGACAAGGGCAGCGGGGGTTTTTCATGCCCTCCAGATACCTTTTCCATGTTGCTGAGGCCCTTTTTGGAGATCAGGTGCTGGGCTGTGGCTGGAGAATAAATGGATGGATTGCACGGGGAAAAACTAAGCTCCAAAGTCTGTTTATTTTTAAAGGGGAAATCACAGCGTCTTGCCGCCTGGGAAGTATCTAGTTGCTATCCTGGCTCTTCACTTGCTGCTTTCTTCTCCATTAATGACAGCAGCCTAATTCTTGTCGATGAATTGTATTGAAAAGGAAACTTTGGAGGCGAATGCAGATTCTTTTAATTAAGAATTAACACTGGTTTGTATTTTTGCCATGCATATTACATAACGTGCCGAAGCAGAACAAATCCTCCTTTTTAATTTTCATCTGAAAAGAAAAACAACCACTTTTATTCTAGCATGAGCAGGCTGAAAAGTTAATGGGAACTACTGGGCATCTCAGTGGACATGTGAGGTGGCCACCCACACCCTCTGTGGGTGGCAAATTCCTCGGGGTGCATGAGGAATGCACCATGATATCCATGCGCGCAATGGAGCACGGAAGAGCCGGGCGGAGCGGATTTGAGATGGATTCCCTTGGGATGTGTGCTTGGAATGTGCTCTGCTCTCCAGTACTGCCTAGAGATTGGTGAAAGTTTGTCACATGTGGGAATGGCTCTTAATGCTCCTCTTGGACATATGGGATAAGGAGGGGAAGAGTTTAAAGGGTCAGTGATGCTGCTTGGAGCGATCCACTCGGAGCAGGAGATTGCAAGACTCCTGCAGCAGTGTCAGAGTGTTGACCCATGGTGTTTCATTTCCCCAGGTCTGCCTCACCTGGAGACCTATGTGGAATGGTGGAAACCAGAAACATATTCTTGAGGGTTGTCATGACAAAAGTGATGTTGAGAGGCTTGGAAGGGCATTGGGTTTGTGTTGGGTTCGTGATAACTGGGCAAAACCAAAGGCCCTGAGCTGATGCTGTCCTCACGGTTATTCTTTCTGACCTTCAAGTCAGGTGGGACTGAGTTACATGTTCACCTTGTGCTTACGGGAGCCTGGACAAGATGGGTCAAACAAATTATTAACTTGAAACGTGGCTTGACATCCAAAAACGGGTTAAACCATGGTCAACAGAAGTGCCTCTGAGGGGACGTGGGACAGCAGCATTTCTGTCCCTCGGGCATATTGGCAGCAAATTCCCCCTGGGTCGTGCCGGTGCTGTCGCAGGGCAGGTGTAATCCGGAGTGTTGTGCCCCAAAGGAAGCTTAAATCCCAGTGATGCATGGAAAACTGGCGTCATAGACCTTTGGAGATGGTTTAGCAGTGCTACTCTCCTAAACCAAGCGTGCTGCAATGGAAATAACCAAGGGGTGCTGTGTCTTTCACTTTCCAACCTTTGCTATGTTTTATGCTTGTGAAGTGCTGAATATGGGAACAATTTTAGTCGCCTGCTTGACTTGTGTAGTGGTGTTAGTGGGAGCAATGGGATGTGAGCTCTGTGGGCTCTTGAGCAGAGGTTTCAGTGGGGGAACCTGCGTCCTGGCCAAGGTGATGCCTGGGGGATTGCTCAAGTTCTTGTGCCCTCTTCAAAGCGTGTGTAGGGGATGGTAAGAGTATGTCTAGAGCAGGAGAGGATCACACTGACCTTCACCAGCCCTTACGGTGAGCACAGGGGGCATCGTGATATGATTGAGTTGAAGCTAGTTGTCCATACCTAGCACTGTGTTCTGTCAAAACACTGGGATGCTCTTGGGAGGCCGGAAGGAGGGTCTCTGAAAGGAGAAGGGGTCTTTAGAGAGCCAAAACGGCAGGTCACCTTGGAGGACACTCTCCACAGAGGGCATTTGCATGGGGCAGCTTATTCCCACAGATGGGATCAGATGGATTTGAAAGCCTCGGGGCTGCTGTTGCACCTGATTCCCAGCGGGACACAGGCGGTGCTGAGCACGAGTTCTCCCCGTAACGTCCCCATGGGTCACATGTCCCAACATCTTCCCTGCAGCTGGAACCTGACAAGCTGGCGCTCCCGGTGAGCCCCAGCCCGCTCAGCCCCACGCCCAGCCCCGCGCCGAAGCCCCCCGAGGCGGCCGCCCTCACCGTGGAGCCCTCTCCGTCGGAGAAGAAGTGCTTCTTCGTGGACGAGTCGGAGCCCCTGCTGCGCTGCGACTCCACGTCCAGCGGCTCCTCCGCGCTCAGCCGGACAGGCTCTTTCATTACCAAAGGTACCAACCTTGGGCTCGCTTGGGGCGCGGGGGAGAGCGGGAGGATCAAAGCACTGAAGGTCGGTCAAGGTCCGTCCCCTGTGGTCGGTGCCAGTAGAGCTGCCTAATGAGCAGCGGCACCATAACGTCGTTAAGGTAAATAGCTGGGGAAAACAGACTTTCCACACACACTTTATCGCATCCTGACTCAAGACCATGAATATCCTGTAGGGAACATAATAGGGATTAGAGAGGGAAAACGCCCTGAAAGATGTTTAACCCTTTTAAATGCTGCTTGAGGAGCGTGGCGTCTCCAGGTGTCTGCAGCTTCCCTTGCAGAAGCAGGGAGGGTTTCTCTTTTGGCACTAGCCATGGTGCCGGGTTACCATGATTCCCCAAGCTCCCTAGGAGGGAAGTCCCTCCTTCCCAAGGCTTATTGCATGAGATTGAAGCAGAAAAGCATGGTTTCAAGATTGATTTCTCACCCGTGGTCCTGCCTGCTGCAGTGTGTGATTTGCAGTGTAAATCACTGTTAATTTGCCATGTTTCGAGGGGGGTTAATTTACAACATTTAATTTGCTGTGATTAATCTTTAACTTTTGATGAAGGTGAAACATGAAACTCAGCCAATTTGCCTAATTAGTACTTTGGTGCAGAAATGAACCTGATCCAATGAAAATAACTCAAAATGTTCAGCCTTTCTGGCTCCTCTCCACCCTTCTCCTCAGCTTTTAATATTGGCCATTCAGCATTTCTAAATACTGTATTTGCTACAGCAGGATCCTGGGCTAGGTAGGTCGTCAGCATTGCTGCAGCTCTAGCTTCTCTGTCCTTCTCCCCTGCCCAGCACGTGCTGCCACCCTCCTTTCTCCTGGTGTCTCCTGGTGGTAAATCAGCAGGGGATGGACCTGGGTCCCCAGGGAGAACAAGCCCTAGTCAGCAGGGGCCTTCTGAGGAGCCTCTTAACACCCAACCCCTCCTTGCTCCCACAGAAAAGAAGGACACAGTCTTGCGCCAGGTGCGCTTGGACCCTTGCGACCTGCAGCCCATCTTTGATGACATGCTGCACATCCTGAACCCCGAGGAGCTCCACGTGATTGAGGAGATCCCGCAAGCCGAAGACAAGCTGGACAGGCTATTTGAGATCGCCGGAGTCAAGAGCCAGGAAGCCAGCCAAACCCTCCTGGACTCTGTCTATAGCCACCTTCCCGACTTACTGTAGGCATTGGTCGCCACGCACTCTCTCGAATATCTGCTAGAACTAGCTTGGCACTCGTTAAGATGATCGACAATATGCAGGCAGGTTTTGTTGTAGAATACATGGCCAGTATTTTCTTTGCGGTGTCCTTGGTTTCTGGAGGGGGACAGTTTGTGAGCATTGCACCTTTCAACCTTAACTATTGCTCAATTAAAGTCTTGGCACCCTCTGCCCCCTTCCGAGTCTTTCTTTTCTTGCTCTCCTTCCAATCGAATCAGTCAATGCACTTTAAAATGCAGTTAATGAACTAGAAGACCACAAATCTGGTGTAACTTATACATTGAATCGGGGATCACTCTGTAACACATTTCAGTTCTGTCAAAACTGTTATTCTGAATGGCTCTCTCCTGCTACCTCCCTTCTGCCTTGGAGTGGTAAATGGTAAACCATGCAAAACTGATTGTTGCTGTTACCTTCTCTAATGCGTCTAGCTTCCCCCAAGTTGACTTTTTTAATGTACTATTGTATAGCTCATATTCATTGCTGAAATTTTACTAGCACGGTTATTTATTGTATGGTTTTCACCTGGACAACGTGTTGCGCTCCTATAAGCTAAAGCAGAAGTGTTTTAATGAAGTGAAGAGGTTCAGTTCCACCAACCTTCAAGATCAGAAAATGGTCCTTTGCCTGCAGTCGAATGTAACCCAAACGAGGAGCATCTTGCCTTGCCACTTAAGAGAACAGCAGGCCCTAAATAAATCGTTGCAATCAGCACTGGTGCTGGACTTTGGGAGGTGAAGGCAACCGCTGGTGGTACTGCTCTCCTTGTGGTGTAAGACTTAACCAAGCTATGCTTTGACACTTGTGTCTCTTGTTTTCTTTTTTTATACAGACATGGCCAGTAGGTTAGGTTCTCTGAAGGCCCTACCTGGTCTCAATAGTCTCTTCAGATCACACTTCACTTTTTATTAAATGAAAAAAGAAAAAAAAAAAAAAAAGCTGCATCGTAACAAGTCTGTCTGATTATATTTGCAACTATTATGCTCCCGTAATGAACAGTCTGTAATATGCTCAATTTGAAGAAATTATGATATTAGGGTGGCATGTGCTACCTTTTGGGGCAGGGGGTGGGAGTTGGGGGGAAGAGGGGAATGAATTGAAACATTGCCTTCCAGTGTACTAATTTATTAATAAATACTAGGTGTTTGTTACTTGACATGGTTCTGTGTTACTCTCCTTAGCAGCAGCTGTCTTGGCTCGGAGGACACGGTGGTGATCAGGACCCCAGGCCTGGTGGGGCAAGGGGGATTTGGGGGTTCAGTGTGTGTGGGGAGGGGGATGTCTTTCCTTTAGCCTGTGCTGAGGTTGCCTTGTGTTGTAAACGTGACTTTCACCCTCTAGGATTGCCTTTTTTCCCTTTTTTTTTTTTTTTTTTCCAATTAAAGCAGCTCTCTAAAAGGCTTTGCGGACCTGGGGGGAGCTGAAGTATTAATTTGCCCAGGATGCAGCTACTGCCTCGATTCCCTCCTAAGCAGAGGTCTGTAGCTGCAGCATTTCTATTGCCCTCTTACATTATTGATGTCCTTATTTATGATCTCTGCTTCCAAATAGGACATTCCTTGTTATTCTGTTCTATGTATGGAAACCTTAATGGGACAAATGCTTCACAAATGCTTCCATTTTATAATACTGTTACTTCATATACTTAGATCCATAGAGTATTTTCTGCTGACCTCGGTGCTGTATTTTTCCTTTGCCTGGCATTGAAAATTCATGCCCTGGGAATATGCATAGGTACAGGATTAAACTTCCAACACACGGACAAATGAAGTACCCCTGATGGAGAGAAATAGAGGGCAAAATGGCAAGACCCTTTATTAGCAGGGCTGGAGGTTGTATCCTTCTCCTTTAGGAAGCAGATCTCAGTGGCTGCAACCGTTGTCCAAAGCATTGCCAAGAAATAGTGAGCATGGCTTGTATGCCTGGCATACACTGGGCTTAAACATGGTATTTCTAGGTGGAGCTCAGCACCACCCTCTGCATGCTGTTTTATCCCCATTTTGGGAGCGGTGTCACTTGCTGTCATCCTGACTGCAAGGAAATTGAAATGCACATGTGGAAATGCATGTACTGGCTTATTAAATCAGCCCCACTTAGGCACAACCAGCCTCATTCAAATTACATTTAGCCAGTGCTTGGTTCCCCTAGAAGTGCCTGGTCATTGCTGCCTTCTTGGCTTCGACCTCCACACTGGTCTTGTCTCTCACCATATCTCTGCTGCTTTGCTGCTATGGTCTCTGACCATATCTCTGCTGGACCACAAGCAGCACTTTAATATATATGTATATAATATATTTTGTTTATGCAAATGATATATGCTTAAAATCTTTTATTTTTTCCCACACAGATCTAGATCTGCCCTTCACGTTCCCAACTTGATCTCCCGTCCTTTGCCTTATGCCAGTGTTGTCGTGCAGGGGCTGTGTGTGAGAGCAGCTGAACGCTCATCCTGCTTTGCACGTATGTGGTATTTCCTGGGCCTGCTGGGCCGTGGGAGGTGTGAGGAGCTGCAAACCCCCAGGCCCTGGGTCTTGCTGCCTGGGAGAAACTAAGCAAGCTGGAGAGGATTGACGGCCTGGAGGCACCATGCAGCGTAGAGACTGCCTGTCGTCTTGAGCAAGTCTCTGAGATGTCCATCTCAACTGTGTCCTACATAAAGGCCACCTGGGCCACCAGCTGGTCTGACTAGCTTTCAAATTGGAGTAGGTTTGGGCCGGAGGCATGAAAACTCCGGATAACCACGTTCCCCAGGACAAAACCTGCTGTTTTCAGGGCTGCATCCATCCCTCGGGCAGTGTGTGCCCCGTGGGGTGATGCACCACTGTGGGAATGGCTCGTTCTGCACCCTGGGGTGATGTGTTATTTTGAAATGCCATAATTTTTGAATTATGGCATCTCTTTGCAGGAGCTTTAGCCATCACAGAGCCTTTTTGACTGAATCTGCTTCTGTTGGACTTTGCTCCCGTGAATTATTTAACGAGGGAGTTTCCAGGGCAACTGATAGGAAATAGGAAGACGAAGCAGAAATAAGCGGAGTGATGGTGTATGTTCATCGAACCGCTGGTTGGTGGTGGCAGCCTCCCGGCGTGTTTATCAAACCAGCCTTTAGATCCAGGCTTCCCATTCCCTGACATTTAAAAAGGCTTCTTCCTTCCGACTGTAATTGAATTTTGTCTTTGCAGCTTCAGTCTCTTTCCCAAGCCTTTTCTTAATCAGTGTAATTCGAGGGCAGAGGCATAAAAAGCAAACCAGAAGCAGGCAGATAATGGCATCAGGTGAGAAGATACGGGCCCGAAGCTGAGGCAGGGTTATCATGGGGTTTCCTAGTGTGGCTGCCCGAAACCTCCTGCACGTTGAGGTGCTTTCACTTAAGCACCGTTAGGAAATGTCCCCCTCCGTGCTCTTCAGATTTGCCTTGTCAGCTGCCACATGGGGCGTTTCTTTGGCTGTGTGATTCATCAGTGATAATGATGTAACTCCAAGTCAGAAGCTAGTTTTCCCCCATGATATTTCTTGGGGGAGAACAAAGAAGCAGAGTTAGGCTCGTGTTGCGCCAATGCAGATGAAAGAGACATACAGAGACACAGGGCATTCCCCTTGCAAGAAGGGGTTTATGTGGTAGCCCTGCTCTGCTCTCAGTAGACAAAATTCCTCAGCAGTTTCCCTAGAGGTTCCTCTCATAGATGGGGGCTGAAAACACCAAAAACACTGGCCTTTCAGTCAGATGTTGGCAGCAAAACCTTGAGTTGAGCAAGGGCAGACAGGGATTTAATGCCCTAAAGGCACTGGGAGACCAGACACTGTGGGAGCTCTCTGTGCCCACAGGCTGCTCCTCGCCGAGATAAATCTGGAGGTAGTTCAGGTTCTTCCTCGTTGCAAGCCAACGTCTCTCCTTGTTTTTTTCCACCAAAGACGCTGCGAACGACTGACGTGGGGCTGCAAGCTGGGGGGCGTGTCCGTGGTGAGGCCATGCCTGGGTGTATCCATGGGGCAGAAGGGCCTTGTTTCTTCATGTCCTGCAAGGACCCCAGGGCCTGGTGTATAATCGCCCACAGCTGCTGGAAATTCATTCATTAGTTGTACTTGCTCTTGCCCTTTGGCTTCATCTTGTGGCCTTCCTCATTCTGCATGAAGTGCATAGAGAAGGTGATGGGGGCCAGAAGAGGGGCACGAGTTTTTCTGCTGTCCTTCGGCACTGCTGACTCTTCTCTGGCTTGGTTAAGATTATCCTGCTAAACCAGGGGCTTGGAGACCTCTTAGCCACACAGACATCTGGGTCTTTTAAGCCCTAACCTGTGGACAATTGGAGGTTAGAGGCTGGTTTTGATGTCCCCAGGCAAATTCTTGGCTCCTCTCTGTCTGTTTGTTGAAGGGAGCCTCTCCTGCCCCCCTCCCTACCTGGCCTCGGGGCAGACACCATCTCCTGCTCCTGGCAATGTGGTGTTTTCTTGGAAGATCGCCGTGTTTTACCTCAGCACACAGGGCAAGACATGGCCACCCTTGGCTTGCCCTCAGCCCTGCCACCTCCAGATGCTTCCCCCGAGACCCTGATGATCTGCAGATCTTTGACTACTTGGGGTCTTCCACGTTTCCACTGGGTAGGAGCCAAACACCTCCTACGTTTACTAAATACCCGTGAGGAGATGCAATACTCCCCCTGTCTCCTTTCCACTCTCTAAATCAGTATGAAGGATTGAAATGCCCATCCTGTACTCACTAAATGATTATGAGAAGTTGAAATACTCAGTATTCTTGTCACCTGGGGCTGCAGGGGGACGTGGCTTTTGGTCCACTCCAAGCCTGAGTGATCTGTCCCCATCCCACGTTTCCGCTGTGCGAAAACGTCCTCCTCGGTGACCGCCCGACTACATTTGGGTCTGTCCCAGTTGAGCGGATCTGCTGGTGCAGCTGTCACACGCTCCGCATACAAACGTCGTAGGCAGCCCTCATCTCCAGGCCTTCCTCTTTTTGCTTTTTTTTTCCCCTCCTGTGCTTCTCCAAAATAGGAAGGGAAGCCGGAGCAGCCTCTCTCACCAGATCATTATCATTGCAAGGTTGTCGGCTCCCTGCTCTGTGGGACCAGAGCATGGTGGGACAACAAGCCCGGCAGGGCTCTTGCCTACGCTTCTGTGTCCCAGCTTTGTGGTCAGACCGCTGGTGGAGGAAGTGGGGCCTTTGCATCTGGGTTCTCTTCAGCCCGAGGCCGGTGAATCCACAAACCACTCGGCTGGGGAATGCGGCTTCCTTTTGTTTTATTATCTGGGAAGTTTGTATCCCTGCGAGGCCACAGACCCAGGTGCAAGCCCAGCAGGGGGAAGAACCCTTCCCCTTGCCGGGAAGGTGAACAGTTTTTGGCTTACCTCATCAATAACCTCAAAATGCTAAGGGGAAAGACTTGTGTTTTGCTGTAAAAATAGGCACGTTCTTTATTTTTTCATTTGTTTTCAGTAGCAGGCTTGTGGTTTCTTGACATGGTCTTCTAGGAGTGTGGGAGTTATGAAACTCCACAAAAAGTTGAAACGAGAGGCTCCGGATGGGTGTAAGAAGAGCCTTTCTCACCCTGAGGACAGTCAGGTGGAGGGGCAGGCTGCACGAAGAGGTTTTACAGCCCCCTTCATTGGAGGGTTTCAAGATGCATCTGAACAGAGCCCTGAGCAACCTGGTGGGCAGCTCAACACGCTGTACGCCGACGTAGAGCAGGGGCAAACCCCCAGCTTTGCCTCCAGTTAACTTGAAGGGAATGAACGACTGAGCGAGCATGCAAGTCTCCAAACAGACTTCTGGGCACGGCTGCTTTTTTGTCAGGGCATGTCAGGCTCAGCAGGAAAGCAGGACTTGTGGTCGGGGTGTTAGTCTGCCTGGGTTTGTTTCCGTCAGATCAGATCTTCTCACACTAATAATTTGCAAGGATTAGATCGATTAAATCACTGGTCTTTCAGGGTATTTCTATGGGCTGATGACTGATTTTCATGGCAACCCAGTTTTCTCTCTTGCTGCAATGATTAATTTATTAGTGTTACTAATTTTCTTGCAGGGGTGGCTCTCACAATCGCTTACAGAGGCGCCTGGTGGCATAATGCCATTTTGCAGCTGGGGAAACCTGAAACGCTGCATGCAAAAATTGATCCCAAACACTTGCAGGGCATCCAGGGGGGCCTGTGGATGAGGGTTTCTCCCCTCCGGAGTGCTGAGGAGCCACAACAGCCGCTCTTGAGGAGCCTGCAGGTAAAAGCTGGGTTTTTAAGTGGGTGTGAGAGCCGTGGCACACTTGAAACCAGGGTGACCAAACCACTCTTGCCACTGATTGATTTAACTGTTGAAATCAGTTGCCAAGCTGGAAATAAAACCTGTGCCAAGTGGGACCCAAGGGATTTGGAAAATGTGGCGTGGGTGGGATCCCACTTGCTGCAAGGCCTGCCCCAGAGCTGGTGTGATGGTCCCAATGCCTTGCCCTGCTCTGCTGAGAGGCTTAGCCCCTTGGCCTCTCCAGAGCAGGAAAAGCAGAAGAGAGGGGAATCGACACTTTTGCAATGCAACAGAGCAGATAAGGACTTCGACTGACCAATAGCTGCTTTTTTTTTCCCAGGAGCTTCCCCAGGATCCCTATTTCCCTATAGGGAAATATAGGGAATATATCCCTATTTCCATATCCCACCCTGCCCACCTGGCAACCCGTCTGCAGCGCTGCTGGTGCCGGTGCCCTCGCCCTGCGGGAGCCTCAGCCCAGGGTAAACACGGGCAGCAGGGAGGCGATAAGAGCAGCACGCAGGCAGGGAACGGCGGCTCTGCCCAGCCCGTGTGCGCGTGTGTCCATCTGCAGCCCTGCCCCGAGGGCGCCTTCATATGTTATTTAATCTTTAAAGCAGGGTTTGCTGCTGAGTTGTCCCTTTCCTTTCCTTTCCTTTCCTTTCCTTTCCTTTCCTTTCCTTTCCTTTCCTTTCCTTTCCTTTCCTTTCCTTTCCTTTCCTTTCCTTTCCTTT
>PTEX01000048.1:3521318-3720887 GCA_003342815.1 Eudromia elegans
CCTTTCCTTTCCTTTCCTTTCCTTTCCTTTCCTTTCCTTTCCTTTCCTTTCCTTTCCTTTCCTTTCCTTTCCTTTCCTTTCCTTTCCTTTTTTTCCCCCTCTCTTTTGCCTTGCTTTAATGGCCAGGAAGTTTCCTCTAATTAAATATATCCAAGGACAGATAATCCTGTTTGGCTCCTGTGCCAATATGGCCCTTTAGCTAAATTAAATATTTTCCCTACCTGATGGTTATCCTGCCCTGTTCTCCCCCCAGCTCCGTCCTGAAGGTATTGATCACAACCCTGCTCCTGCTCTCTTCTATTTATCTATTTATTTATTTTTTTTCTCTCTTGCTGGGCTCGGAAACCCAAGTTTCTCCAGGAATTTCCCACTTTAAAAGCTTCCTATCCCTAAACAGGCACTGACCTTGGAGATTTGCTCCTTGCAGCATCCCTTTGGCTTCCCACTAGTCAACATCCAAGTAGAGGCCACAGTCACTGATAAATCCTTGTTATTTTATTTTTTTCTCGGCTTACTGTTTGTTCTATATATCTTCCATGAGATAATTAGTTACCTAGCTGAATCCAAAAGCCTTTCTTTTAGTCTGTTAACAGATTCCTGATCCTTTTAACATAATGAACTTGAAAACAGGCCATCTCCCTGTTGACGTTCCCAGGCCATTTGATCCAGATGACTTTACTTCATTCTTGTGGACTGCGTGTACTAAACGAAATAACCAGCACCAAGGTCAAATGGTTCATTGTTGCCCATCCAAACTATTAATTCCCTCAAACAAGTGACCCCATCAAAATGCCTATAGGGAATTCCTGGTGGGCTGTGCAGAGCCCTGGACACAGCAGTTATCTGGCAGGGAGGGAGCTCTCCTGGGTCAAAACCAGGCAAGGAACCGTCCTTGTATGAGCAGGATTTGTGCCAAGGCTCTGGCAAAGTTCAGTCCATGAGGATAAACACGATTTATCAATTTGCCCTTTTGAAAGCAGGAACTTGCATTAGAGCCCTGCGTTTGCTTATTTTTTCATTTCACTTACAAAGACCTTGTCTGAACCGATTCAGCCGTTGTCTCTTTTAAATTTCAGTGATTGTGGTAATCAATTTTATGTAAAAGCCTGTGTCAGGATTTGTTTTCCAGCATAAACAAGGTAAGCTTCTGCAAAACATGCTTACCATCAGCCTGGAAATAGGACCACTAATATAATAAACACAGAATAGCCCTGGCTCTTCTCCCTCCTGCAGTGATTTAAATTGAGGGTGACACTCAGTCAGATAACTGGAGCTACCCGGTTGCAGCGTGAGAGTGAAGGAAGAAGTGTCAGAGAGACAAGGTCTGCTCCATCTAGGAGGCAAACGAAAGCAGGTTCAGCTGGGACCAAATTCAGACATGTCCCTGGAAGCAGGAGCAGACATAATCCTTGAGCTCCTGAGCATGGATGTACGCTACAAAGCCAGCCCAGAGTGGCCCTGGAATGCCCTGACAATTTCCCATGGGGAAAAAACGAACAGTTTTAATGGAAATTTAAAAGTACCCTGTGTTTCCATCAATGTCATTCTGTATGCCCTTCTCCTCCTTGCCTTGTTTTTCCATCCCGTTTTGTTCAGCTTTCCCCTGCTCATCTGTCTCAGAGCAGGGACATGGGATGGGAAGGATGGGAGGATGGTTTTCGAGGCAATGCCTGCCCATGTGTCATCCCAACAACCAAGCTATGCTAGCAGCAGAGTTGTATGATGCCAGCCTGCGTGAAGGACCATGCAGACCTTGGTGGGACATCCTGATCCACAGGACCAGGGACCAGGATCTTGGGACCTCTCCTGGGTCACCTGGACTGGTGCAGTACACCAGATTTTGAATGGATACGTATGTGTTGGTGGGATAGGCAGCAATACAGCACCTGGGCTTCCTCCTAAGAGAGCATCCAGCTGCACTGGTTTCACTCTTACAGTCTGGCCGTCTGGATTGGGTCAGGGGTTTACAGGGGTGAAAACTCTTCCTTTGGGGGTTAACCCCGCAAAGAGGCCGGTGCAAATTCTGAAATTCTGAACCTCAAAGCAAAACAAGGGCTTATTTTACCCCCCATCAAAAAAAAAAAAAAAAATTGCCATTCAAATTCTAATTTTTTCTCTCTAGAAACACCCAGGACTGTCATTAAATGGTTGGGAAGGCTGTGACGCTAAGAAAATTATTGCTTTATGGGGTGACTATCCCAGAGAGATCCCAGGGAGATCCTCATACCTGGAGAGCAAACTAGAGGGCCACCAACAAGCCATGCTGAAGGGTCTTCAGAGCAGCTATAGGACGGTGACCTGCTGTAGGTTAAAACACGGGTGAAAGGCAGACCCTATAGGCAGAGTTGACATTTCGAGTGCAGCTAGAGAGGTTTTTCTTGTTCTTAGCTGCTCTGCTGAGTCTGCTCAGGGCAGGTGAGAATTGCTCATCCCAACAGCAACCCTGAGACCCCTATGAGGGTCCAAACACAGCAGTTTTGGCAAGCCCCTCCCTCCCTGCCTCACAGTAATTCCTTTACTCTCTTTTCCCAAAGTTTCTGGGCAAGGGCATCAGTTTCAAAAGCCTCGCAGGGGTGTCCCCTGACACAGGGTCTCTTCCTTCTTCACCATCCCAATGTCCCTCAGCCACATCCCCATGCTGGCTCCCTTCTTAAGTGAGACCCGTTGGGGCTTCTGAGTTTTCCCGTTGGGGCAAACCAGGAGCGTGCAAGCAGGAGAGGCCGAGCTGTCACCACTGGGCAAAGGCGGGACGTGAGATCCTGCCTGGAAGCGCCACAAGGTGCCAAGCTCTGCAGGCCGCTACAAGCTGCTTTGCACGGGTAGCTCTGCACAGCTGCAGGGCCATAACGGGAGGCCTGTCTGAGGCATACGGGCACTCTGCGGGATGAGTCATCCGAAATAACCCAGCGTTTGTTCGAGGTACAAGAGGCTCCTGGAAAACCAAGTCTCCCATTTAACACTGAGGCATTAATGCGTGCTGACAAAGCACTGCTAATTAGAGAGGGGCTGGTTTTCTTCATCAGAAATCGCATCCTTGAGCCAAAGCTCATGCAAACAGTGCATGATTCACCTCTCTCGTATAAGGCAGTAAGATGTGTGAGCTCTTGTCTGCCCTGGAGGGCTTAAATGAGGTTTAAGGGAAGCACGGGATCTCTCCGCATGGACCCAGGATTCCTCCAGACTGAAGGTCATACGGGAATATTCACAGTGAGCAGCCCTTCCATGACATGAAAACACAAGTCTACAAATTAATGTTGCCTATTTACATTCCAGTGGTCCTGGGGTGTTGTCTGGGTTCATTTTCTGGCTTTTAATTGCATAGCAATAAATTTAATGTGGTTTTCAGAGGAAGACAAGAACCTTCCCTCCAGCTGGAAGAAGTGCTCATGATAGCTGGAACTTCACCAAGAAAAAGTGAAACGGTTCAGGCATGACATTAAAGTTTGCAATGTATTTTATCAGTGTAAATCCTTCGTCTCATTCCCCAAGGCTCTGCTAAGAAGAGCACAAGGTGTAATCTTCAGAACTGAAATGCCAGCAACTTATCATCACCCATCTCTAAACATGCAGATCTTTCTGTTTATAGCAGAGGAAACATCATTCTGAAGATAAAAACACATCCATAGGTCAGACGAATCCGTGATTTTCCAGTTTTCCAGTTTCAATGTATTTGGCAGGTTGAGGTGATCTATTAGCATATTAAAATTCTGTTTAACAACATCCTTACTGTGATGCCCCAAAGAATCATCCCAGACCTGAAGTTCGGAGAAAACTCTGACCTTTTGGATTCACCAAAGTGCAGTTGGTTCCTAATCCACAGCCAGGAGTGGGTGCTGTGACCAAGGACACTGCCCAAGCCTCTGCCTGGGGACAGGAATCCCAGGCTGGAATTTGAGAAGATTAAGTGGCGCCTCTGATTAAAGCTGTATTTAGCCGTAATTAGGCAGAATTCCTCAAAACAGCGTGACTCTCCAGCAAAGTAGCCTGCTGGTGGAAATGGGTCAGAGATGGCGCTGGATGAGGGAATGCAATGCCCTGGAGACGAGCAAAGCCTAATTGCTCTCTTGGAAGGAGGGAATTAGAATTAGAAACCTCCTAGACTGTTTATACAAAACAGTCATTAACATTTCCAAATAACATCCAACTAACCCTAAGGTCCAGGCTAGGAACCGAGGCAAATGTTTTCACTTCTTCGATTCTTTCTTTGCTGAAATACCCATTTTTTTATGAATGGGGCCATTTTTCTGGCCAGGCCAGGAGAGACTCAGCACAGACAGAGGCAGGTGGGGACGTCCCCAGCCCGCGTGAGACTAATGGGACTTTTCACGCTTTCCCCTTTGGATTTAGGTTCTCACATCTCATCCAAGGCCCACAGCAGGGACCTACTCCCTTGACTGCCTGGTGGCTGGTGAGGCTCCACCTGGAATAAGTTTGTGCTTTGTAAATCATCAGCTATGGAGACAATATGGGGAAAATACCTTCAGGACCTGAGTGGCTCTGCTTCATCCCATGTGTGTGTGAGGAGCAGTTTGAAGTCAATCCATCACCAACAGCCAAAACAACGAGGGTCCCAGTAAGGCTCCAGCTTACAGGCAGCAGAGCTGAGACACTGGCCAGACAGGTACACGTCTATCCCATCCTCCTCATCTCATTCTTCTGCAGATAAAGGTTTCCCACTACTTTTCTTCTGGCTTCATTCCCCAACATTTAATTTGGTTCATTAATTTGACTGAGTAGTTTGATTTTAACTCATTTTCATGGCCAGGCAGGGGCAGAAGAGGTGATCCAGCGAGATTTCATCCTATTTCAAGAGAGAAAATCACATCCTGATCTTTCAAGAGGAAGGAATTCCACCACAGACATTTGACCTGTGTCACCCACTCTGACCACTGGTGGCAACTTCAACGGGAGGACCTCGGACTAGTGTTGGGCACCCTGGATCTCACCCCAGCAGTGGATTTGACCTGTGTGAGTCTGTGCATTCCTCTATAAATCCCCAACAACACTGAATCTGAACAAAGGGACACCAAAAATTCAGACACACCGATTTTATATCCCTGCTAGATATTGCACTCAGCTACTGGGAGTCACGGAGGTAAAATCCCTCCCATTTTATAGATGGCAATGAGATGTACAAGTCAAGACAAAATAACAGCATTTTTTTTTTGAAAAGAAAAGGCAGTTTCAGGAAGCTTTTGTTAAAGATGCCACTTAAAGATGATTTTCCTAAATGCCAGAGTTAATAAATTTAAAACTGCTGTTCTAGATTCCTGCAAATGTAGCTTTATTCTGAAAATCTCTTTGAGACTTACGAGTCAATCCTATTTAGAAGAAAGTTTCTCAGATTTAGAGCAATGAATATTTAAAGGCTACCAGTTGAAACATTTTTCAGTTTTTAGATCATTTATAGCATTTGACTACTCTGAAACGCTTTAGAAATATTTTGGAATTGATCTGAAATGTAGTCAAATCTTAAGCAGCTTAAGAAGCTATAATGGGTTAGAGTAATTGAAAGGGTTAGAGTAGTTTAAGCAGAATATCATGTTTTCAGGACTTCGATTAAGGAAAATTGAGTTCATAGACTGTCAGGCTGAATAGCTCCCCATGAAGGAACTGACAGGCTCTGCTAGCAAAGCTCTCTGAAGATCTTGGCATGGTTTTTGCTTTAAAATTTTGTCTGCTTTTTTCTTTCTAAGAAAAGAACGGAGAAAGGAAACAAAACGCGCAAGGTAAACAGGAATACAAAATGAAGTCACAAATCCCATGAAGGCGAGTTTGCTCTGACAACCGCCTTGCTGCTTCACGCTGATGCTTGGTTGTTTTTCCTTCAGTAAGTACAAACCACTTCAAGGTAAAACAACACTGAGAAGTGACTAGGAAACATATCAACGTTGTGATGTTTGTGTTTAGCCCTCTCCGTGTCAGATCTATTCAAATGAAAAATTAAGATATGGAGCTTTCAAGAACTCCTTTGCAGAGCCAAGACACTTCTGCGCAACCATTTGGCCAGTGTGATTACTGTGATAGGAAGGAAGACAAGGGGAGAAGGTGGGGTTTTTTTGCAAGACATATGGACCTAGCCATAGGAAAGCATCTGGCTACCAGTGTAATTTATTCCTCTTGTCCAAATGTCATGCATATTCCAGTATAATTGCTCCATCTGTGCTGTTAATGCCGGACTGTTCAAAAAAGAGTTCAGGATTTATTGGATCACAAAGGCAGGAGAGGCAGCTCAGCCTGGTATAAGGCACCCAGGTAAATGCAGTTTGCAAACTCACCTGCTTCCAACCACTTGTGGCTCAGGGACCACCTGAATGCAGACATGATTTCTGTGTATTTGATAACCTGCCGTGGATTTCTCTTCCACGACTGTGCAGGCTTCTCTGGAGAGACCAGGGTAAGCCCTTGTGATCCAAAGCTCCCTCCAGCAAGGCATTTCATGACTTAGGTATATCCTGTACAAACACCGACTTGTTAGTTTTGAGCCTGGCAACCTCATTTGAAGCTCTTTGTTTTTATTTTTCTTTTATTGCAGTCAGTCGTCGGTCTCCTGATCTGGTAAATTCATCATGTTTCCCCTACAGACATGTTGACTCACTCATTACAGGAGCTGCTCAGTCTCTCCCGTGACTCATCTTTGGGCTTTTCCAGTGCTACTCATGGCGAGCTGTGATGACGGACATGGACAGCAAGGTCTCCAATCCAGCCCTGTTGCTCCAGAAGAACATGCTGGTGATGTTGAAACGTCCCCTTTGAGACGATAGTTGCAGAGTCAATCAGGGCCAGGACAATCATCATCACCTCGGCAGACGCCCAGCAATCACTCAACCAGAAAAATAGCTCGGGTGCCACGTAATGAGAGCTGATAGACGTGGAACAGGAAAAGATTTAAGTACCTGGCATGTCTCCCTGGCAGAGCCGGGACAAAAGTCCATCACGGTCATCTGGGCAAGGAACATCCCATGGCTGATGGCAGCGTCCTCCCACAGCGCCGGGCTGGCCGCCAGCCTTGGGCTCACTCAGAGCCTCTGCCTCTCACAGATGAGACATGCATGCATTTTGAATGGTATTTTATACATACACATGTATTTATAGTTTAACTATAACCCAAACTATATGTAAATATACATTGAAATACTCCATACACTGAGGCACATAGAAAACTTACTTCTTTTTGGTCATTCTCCATGGGTCATTGGACCCATCTCATGGGTCCAATAGGAGCATTTATTTTGCTGAAATCTGATTCTATCTTGAAAGGCTACCAGGACCTTCTCATCAAAGACCCAGAAACTCTGTCTCTAGCTATAATCTTCCTGCTGGTTCTCAGTTTTCCAGGTCCTTGGGAGATGAAAGGGAGCTTCTTTTCTGAGCACAAAGCCACACTTCCCAGGAATCAAAGCTCTTTGAAGCATGAGGAGCGTTCAGCCCTTGCTTTAACACTTGTCCTGTGAACCATTGCTCCATCGTTTGGGCCGCAGCATACTTGGAAACAGCAGGATTTTCTGTCCCCTCCGAAGCTGGTAGGTGGTGGGGTCCTTTCTTCTCTAAAGTGTTTTGCAAAGGAACTTCTGGAAGATGACATCTACAAAGGAGCAGAGGGCACACCTGGGAGGGCACTGGGATTTCACTGTGTCCCACACAGGATTTCGGGATTGTGAACCACCTCCGGGGGCAACTCGGTTCAAGATTTCCCACCAGACATGGGGCACAGGCTGATGTCAGCATCCCCAGGGCTCTCCAGGAAGCCCTGAGTCAGGAGTTCATCTTCTCCTTCTCAGCCCATTGCACCAACTTCCCACACGGAGACAGGGGAGGGAGGGGAGAGCGAGCCATCATCACATAAATGAGCCGGAAAACACACAACTGTGGCAAATCATTACGGGTGTTTTTACCGTGGTTTTGTCAGCAGATCAGCTCCCGCTTCAGTGCGGGTTTTCTTTCCAGCTTTCTTTGAAAGGTTTTCGCCCTCTGGAGGACAAAAATAGGATAGCAAACATTACAGAAGGGAAGGGGAAGGGGAAGGGGAAAGAGAAGGATGGGGTTTTTGTCTTGCTTTTCTGTCTTGCTTCATGCATTTGCACCCATGCACTCCATCACGAGGAAACCTGTGAGAATATCACGGGCAAAATGCTCCATGCAAGTCTCGACCCGGGCAAGGACTTTTCATAGGGCAGCAAGACTCTCAGTCAGCCCCTGAGGAGCTGCTGTACTCAACGCTGGCCTTGATCCTGCGTGCGAGCAGTGATTTGCCCTCGAGTGGGGACAGCAGCATCTGCTCAGCATGACGGTGGGAGGAAATTCCCTACTCGTTCCTAGGCTTGCGAGCAGTTCCTCTGACTAATCGGAGTAATCAAGCTTCATTCAAACCACAGTAAATTACAAAATCCAGGCTTTTTCCCAGGAATTTTGTTTGGTGGAAAAACTCACAGGCACACACACGAAAATCACCGAAGAGGTTGAATCATCAAGACTTGACAATTCCTTATAAGACCTTTTGGTCTTCTGATTTTATAATGATATTATTTCCTTCTTTTTCATCTTTTGTTTTACATTATATGTTGTAACTTACAGAGGCTTAAGCAAGCACAAAAATTCTAAATTTTCAACATGAAGTATTTGGAAATTGTTTGAAATTTCTATAGCTTGTCTTTGTTGGAGATGACTCCATTCATTTGCTTGCAAATAGACCCAGGAGGAAAAACAAATTCTTAGATGCAATATATTGGAAGTATAAAAAGGGTGAAATGGAAACACTGCAGGTTCATTAAATGACCTATACTAGGCCTGGTCTGGTAAAACCAGGAGGGAGGGCAACCATACCCCAAACTGCTTCCCATAGACCCGCCCCATTTGCCACAGCTCTCAAAATGCTTCCCCCGAGCAGATGCAGTGACAAAGGGTGACATCACCAGCCATGGGAAGTGAAATCTGCGGGAATACCTGGACTGGCTGGAATTCTCCAATTCCTCTGCATTTTTCTTTCCAGGCTCTGGCATGTTCTCTATCTTGCTAACATCCAGCTCAGCCTCATGAGTCTCCTAGCAAAAATCAGGCCAAGAACATGCCTGATGAATGCCATTTTCCAGACGTGGATGATGGGATTCAGTCATTTGTGGTATCAGTGAGCTGGAGAACATCACTTCCAGGTGGATGCTGCCATGCAGGCAGCTCTGTATTCTGCATTTGTTCTGTCCAAGCTCTGTTCCTGCATTTCTGCCAAAATGACAACTACACAGAAGACCTGCAGGCACCTAACTCTTACTGCTGTCCTGCCCACAATTCATTAGGAAGGAGCTGCCCACCTTTGATCCACACACGGGATCACAAGAGGAGATGTGAAAAGCCATGCAGCTGCAGGCTCCTCAACTCTTCCCTTGTCCAAAGTCACGCCCAGTTACCACAGGGCATCCCAACTCCACAGTCTTCATGACTTCTTCATGGAGCCAAGTCTCGTCTCTTACACTGTTACAGAGCACTGTGTTTTCCCAAGGGAAAGGCATTAGCTCCTGTTACTCCCCCATCCCAAACACTCTCCTAGGTCACCTCCAGCTGCTGTGGCTCCTCAGCACTAGCACTGCTTGTCCTCCTCTAGCCCTCCAGTCCCTCCTCCGCGCTCACGTTCTCCACCACTTGCAGCAAGCCCTTTAGCTGTCGTTGGCAGCTTCCTGGCAGGATATGACAGGCAGAGGAGTAGTGTATCTAGCCTAGAGCCTTCCCGCAATACAGCAAGGCATCCAAACCCCTTCCCACTAGCATGAGATTTGTTAGGAGGTCTTGTGGCAGCACAGGTGTAGTCTAGCTGCATCTCCGAGCAGGATGATCCTTGGGGCTGGGGACACCAATGCTGAGGACAAAGACCTGCTGAGCGTGACATTCACATGAATGTGGCCTTTCTTCTTTATAACTTTGTGTTCATGACTGCCTGTTACCTTGATTTCTGTTGTAAATACGGAGACAAGGATGTGCTGCAGCTGGAAGACAAGGCCCAGCTGGGCTCCTGGCCTGTTCAGGATCTGCAGGAAGTTTCTCCTTTAATGCTCACCACCATACAAAGAAAGATGGGAGCGGAGAGCAGATATTAGACCAGATAGGAAATGACCCTGGCTATAGTACTGGATTGTATATGGCCTTTCAGTAAGCATCTGTTTAATGAGCAATACGGTGACATTCCTTGGGGCGGGCATGGCCGGACCTAAGCAGCTCTGTGACTCCAATCCAGGTTTCATTGTGAAATCCTCTCTCGTGTCATTACTTGACTAGGAACAGTAAACTAAGAGGATCACTCTCCCTTCTTCCCTGGAAAGCTCTCAGGTGTTTGTTTTTGCATCTCACACCAGCCCTTTTGTGACTGCCACACTGTTCCTCTCTCTGTTTACCATTGGGAATGACTCTTCCAGCACTTTGATTGATCTAAATTTGGAAAAGAACCTTTCATAAAACTAACAGAAAGGAAAATGAAAATAAAACAATGCACTCATGGCACTCTATGCCTCATTAGCAAAGCACGGCCATTTCCTACTCTGGGCTCTATGGGGGATTGAACGTGTACAGGAGACTTGAGGGAAATTCCTCACCCTTGTAGCCAGATGGCCATGGCAGGTGGTGGTTACACGGGCTCCTCCAAGGAACCTCCTCCAGTATGTGAGCAACTGCTCAGTGCAAGGAAAACATGCTGTTTAGCTGGGTTTGCTGTCAGCAAGTCTCAGGGCAAAAAGCTGTGTGAAAGCATGTGTGTGTGTGTGTAAAACCTGGAGGTGGGAAGAGGCTGCTGTGCCTCCATCCCCATTCCATGGGTTGGGGTGGTGATTTTGACAGATCCTGGGCATGGCACAGGCTGTGAGTGAATGCTGCTAAGTGCGTTAGTCCTGAGCATCATTAGACTAAGGATCAGAACAACTTCATTTATATCTATTAAATATTACATATATACAGTATATCTAAACTATTGTAATATCTGTCCATCCAGTGCTTCCTGGAGTGAGGCATACAGTTCTCAAATGTAGGCAGCACGTTACTCAATATTTTCACACTCTACTACAGTCTAGAGTTAAATGCATTTCAAGACCGGATTGCATTTGGTGTGTGCTGAAGTCACTATGTCTGAGCAGGAGCCAGAAGGGGACTTTCATAGCCTGAAGTGAGAAGGGCTACAGAGTTAGAGAGCATGTGATTACTACTGAAAATACGAGCTGAAGACAGCTATTTTCAATGCTTTAATCCAGGAAGACCCAGGCAAGTCTGGAATTCTGTGGGGCATCTACAGGGCTTGGGTTTGAAAGCTGAGCAGGTTTTTAATGTGATATTTTCAGAGGCAAAAGATGTGGAAGTCCAGCTTCCACTACGACAGCTCCAGTCCAAGCACAGACATATTTTATATAACCAAAAAAGATGCAGAAATAAATCAGGACAGAACAGCAGTTCCTCTGAGGATCACTAATCCACGATGAGGCACAAAAGAATTTTTTATATATTAAAGTAATTGAAAGCTCACCCTATATCTGTTCCTCTGCTTATTAAAGGACCTGCAGTTTAGAGGACCAATGCAGTACTGCTAGCACTCTGCTGGCTGGATTTCTCACTGTGCCAGTAAATAGTTACCCACTCGTTTCTTGGAAAAGCAAGGATCTCAGAGTCTCTTTGGAATTATTTAATCTTCTCATACATTGTTTTGCACTTCCATAAACAGGATAGCAATTAGGGCGTGAGCTGACACTAGGGTCTGCTGCAGCATTACACTTCCTGCAGCACAGATAAGCAGAAACAAGGAAATAAAAGAGTGCAAACACATGACCAGGTTTCTGCAGCTCCAGCATGTTACCACATGTCCGATGTGCCCATGCAATATAGCATGTGCTGTAGCAAAATGAGAAAAAAATGACTCAACTTAGCCTATGCTGAACATGTGGCTGAGCCCTAGCAAGTAAACAAACCGATAAGTCATTCTGCAGCAGAGATGCCAGAGGCTCCTCAATACCCAGGCAGAATTCAATTGATGCCACGCTGCCAGAATGCGCTTGCAGAGAGCGGCTAATTAGAAAAAATCATCGCTGTTGTGTTCTTTTGGTTCATTTTGGCAAACAATAGAGATATATTCCTGCAGATTAATTCTCAGATGGCTCAGCTGCAGTTGAAGGAGCAACTGAAAAAAAAAATCAGTACAAACTCTGGGCATTAATCAGGCATTTTGCCGTGTTCAGCTTGTGAGCTGTCACGAGACAGAATCTCATCCTGTTCTTAAACATGACCTGCATGGGTTGCCCAGCGCAGCAGATATGCCAGGCAAAGACCAGCACATCTCAAGTGGTGGCTGGTACCTCCTCCAGCCATCACTCGTGGTTGGCTGGGATCTGTGGGCTAGCACGCTCTGAGCCTGGAGATGCCAAAAACCTAATTTAGCTGTGATCACGTTGAGTACCACTCTGTGCCTGGTTGCAGTCATCACCCATCAGCAAATATTGAGCTGGGACAGTCGATTAACACGATTTGATGACAAGGTAGGCTGTTGTTTACTGCACAGAGGACAGGGCCAGAGGACACCTGATCCTTCTGTTGAGTCACCGAGTTCAGATCGGACCCCCTTGTTTTCCAGACTCCTTCTCAGAGGAGTCTGGCTGTGTCTGGGACCCATCTTAGTCCCAGGCCTGAACAACAGTGTATGTCTAAGGGATTTTGCGCACAATGTAGAATACAATGTAGTAAAGTTTAAGCATGCTTTTGGTCACTTAATGCAGCTCTGTCACTGGTAAGAGATCCCTCAGCCTCAAGGAGTATTCTTGAGAGACATCTTTGCTCCAAAGGAGATCTCCTGCCATCCAAGAGAGCTCAGTAGGGTCTGGGACTGTCCCCCTATTTATGGGTAAGGTGATTGACTTACAGTCATATTTGCATACCAGCCAAATTTTGGCTGCACATGCTCAATTAACCCTCGGTTATTGTGCTGTTATCCATTTCTCAAGAGCCCAACTTGAGCAGGGTGCAGTCATCATGACTGTTATTGATAGTCACTGTCTGAGTGGGGAAGAGATCAGGAATGCAGCCATCACAACCAGAGGTCAAACATCGCAACCATCACTAGTGGCTGTCACTTGAATAGGGTTACATGTGAAAAGCCAGGTTGGAGCGGGGGACTGGGGAAGGAACACACCTTCACATGAAGCCAGTCACTGGTTTTGAGTAAATAATTCAAAGGAAACCCTTTCTGTCTAAGCTGGGCAGCATTCTTGCTGTGCAAGGATAAAATGAATCAGGTCTGTGTAAGAAGTGAGATCCAAAGCCAAGAAGAAGCAAAAATGTTTTTTCTCATTTTCCTAGCTGGTTCTGAACCATCACTGTTTTCATTTGAGTCCCTATAGGTCTGCTCTGAAAGCTGGGGCAGAGGCTGTTCCCCATGCTGAAAGCCAATCAATGCACCTCAAGGTCAATCAGGGGCACCGAGAGGCTCCTCCTGATTTCCCATGCCTAAGTGGTCCAGAGGTGTGTCCTGTCTAGGGGAATTGCCCTGTATGGGTCACACGTGTCCCCTCCACCTTGATTCCCAGCGCAGGAGATCTGGGATATTCAGCAAGGCCAACCACGATGAAGCCCAGAGCCAGCTAGTTGCCACTTCCAACCATGACACTAAAACTGGTTGTTAAATGGGGCCACTTCAGTCTTCACTGAGCGGGAGCAGAGTTGCCTGCTCCTTTGACCATCCGTCACAGCAAGCCCAGCTGCCAGGAGCTGCAAGAGTCAACACAGCTGCGCAAATATTATTTTTTTGGTGAATGTTTTCACCCCTACCTGCCATCGTGCACGGCATCTGCTCATCACATGCCTGCCATTCATCCACCCTGTGAATGAGGTTTGTGTGACAGGAAGCACTGCTTGCACTAAGAAGGGAGAAAGAAGGAAAATGACTTAAAGAGGGAAGAAAGGATGGTGGCAAGGAAAGAAAGTATGAAAGAGAGGGAGAAATGAAAGAAAATCTCTGTAGAAAATTTCAGCAGAGTTCAGCAAGATGATGGAGCATGTCTGTGATTATTAACCACTAACAGGATTTATGAGAGGAATTTGTCATGCTGCTTGGAGCGCTTAGGAAAACAAACAAAAAATAATCCGTAAAAAAAATAAACACCATAAACAGCTATTCTTTCTAATGAACACTTTACGCTTGTTAAGAGTGAAGGCAGTAGAAGGAGCCAAGAGGAAGCTGAACAGGATCTGGTCTGAGATGAATCCCCCAAGGTATGTGAGCATGTGGAGTCCTTGGCTCAAACAGGCATCTAGCACTGCATGAGGTGTCTTGAGCATCTGACCTGGCCTCCAGCCACCACTCAGCAGGTCGCCAGTGTCCCCTCCCCGTACCTACCAAGCCACATAGACATCTCCAATGACCAAGGACATCCCAGTGGTGTTTGGCGCCTTTGCTGTGACAAAGAAACAAAGACTACATGCACTTTTCTGGCTTTGGATGCAACAGGTTGTGGGGCTGAGGGACAAGCGGTTGCAGGGATGTAGAAGGTACAATCCAAAACAGCTGAGATGATCCAGGCATTCAGCAGGCAGGGAACCAGATCATGCTTGGCATTACTTGCAGGGACAAACAGCAAAGATTGACCTATCCTGAGGCAATATATTGTGCAACTGAAGCAAGGAGGTGTTGGAGGACTTGATGCTCGGCAGTGAGCTAGGGCTGAGGCCACAGAGACTAATTCTGTGGCACTCCTGGCACCCGTAGAGCTGATCTTCCTGGTCTCTTCTACACTGCTGTAGGTTTAGGAGTCTGACAAGCAATCCAATAAATGAGGTATTTATATATCTATAGCATTTAGAGTGGCTTGAGCTACAACTTCCCCGATAATCCTCGTCTTTCAACACAAGGTGGCAGCCTGTCCCCAAGAAGGGGAACAGCCACAGGAAAACAAACTCTAGAAATGCCCTTTTTGATTGTAAAAATAAAAATAGTTTGTCCACATCCTCTTAGAGGGTAATTTCCATTATGCTGCAAAGATTGACTAAGTAAGCTTTAATGTATAGGATGATGTAAAGAGACAGGTCAACATATCAAGTCTCACTTCAGCTGCAGCTTGTACTATGTGACTAACAAGCTACCCTAGGTATTGTAGTCAGAGCCTGAGCACACTGCTGTGCTGCCCACTGACTCGGTGTTCTGCCTTGCCACCATCCAGTTCATTAAGCTCATTTGCATACCGATCTATATGAAGTCATTAAGAAGTGTCAGACACAAGCATGAAGCTGCATGAAAGCTTCACCAGTGGGAACAATCAAAGGAAATCCCAGTGCTAGAGCTCCGGTTTGTCTCAACAGAGGGGAATTCAATTAAGGACTGATTTGATTTGTGTAGTTCAGAGAAAAGCCAGCTGACTGGGTCTGGGACATTTTTTTGGCTCTACATCAGCTCTAAATACCAGGGATTGTTTTAAGCAGACTTGAACAAATATGTTAGACAAACACCCCTCCTGCTGCCAGCTGGGCACTTGGGATGAGCATCCGGGAGACAGGAGGCAGAAACATCCCTCATTCACGGAAAGCTGGTGTCAAACTGCTCCCAGGGTCCATTTTCTCCACAACTTCCTCTCCAGGAGGAGATTCTGCAGATTTCTGCTATGTTGGGTCTGTCCTTCTTTCTCAAGCAGCTAATTCAGGCGCCCTGTCGCCTGCACACGGCTACATCATCAGACCTGGTCTATTCCTTGCACTAGAAATGCATCTTTTCACTTCATGAACTCTTGATGTATCAATTGGCTCCCTGAGGGACTCAGAGATAATGACAGTGATTAGTTACGATCATGTTCTGCAGAAGCAAATAAGATATCCTGTATTACCTTCTTTATCTTCCTGTCATCATTTTTCCTTCTTCTTTTGAAAAAATACTGTTTGTTAAACCAGCTATCCATCACCAGCTCCTGGGCTACCAGGCAGTTTGATTTACTTTCCCCAGGTTCCTGGTTGGGGAGACTCAAGATGGGTCTTTGCAAGTTGTCGCTCACATGTGAGCCCCCTTTTTGCTGCTACCTGTCTGCTGGCAGAGAAGTTGTCCTGAGATCCCAGGGATTGTCAGGAAGCCCAATTTGCCTACGTGCCTATGACTGCACAGGTAACTTTAGCTCCTATGTAAAAAAAAAAAAAAAAAAATAAAATTAACGTAAAATAAGTAAACTTAGTCCCTAAAGGAGATGGACTGAATTTAGACTCATGCAAAGATAGAAGTTAACAGTCCAGCTTTAGGACCTCACTCCTCCATCTCTTAGCAAAATCCTAAAGGGGCCACAGCTTGCTCTTCCCCTCCCAAAGCAGGGCTCAGATGCAGGAGCAGTTCCCAATCACTGTCCTCACTTGTGACATCTGCTGCTTGTCCACCTCCCCTTGTCACGGTCCCAAAGGAGCTCCCCACCCTTGGCTCATGCCATCCCTGTCAATGTGCTTGTCATATAAGACAGCGTTTTTGGGCAGGAGCCCCTGGCCTGGGGTCAACTTTTGTCCCTATGGACAGGGCCACCTGAAGTGACTCCCTTCACCTCAGCCACCTCCCCTGCGCTCGCCCCTGTGTTTATCCCATGCAGGCTCGCCGGGGGGACCTGCTTAGCTCACACCCACGCAAACCCGATGCACAGCTGTGCTGTGGCATAAACAAGGCTTCACCCATGGGAATCCCACAGAGTCCAAACCCTGTCCCTGCTTGCGTGGGGAGCAGCGAGGCACCGGGATGCTCGCAGCTCCCGCACTGTGTCTGTGGGGATGCTTGAGGACACGTCACCTCCAGCCCCACCACTTGATCACTGCAAAAAGCACTGGGTGACCAGAGCAGCCCCAGCTGGCAGGGACTGAGCACTGCTCAAAGAGCAAGCAAGATATTCAGGAATTCCCTGCATGATGCAGGCCTGTTTGGAGGATTAGAATTACGACTGCTGTGGCCGGTCCTGGTGGTGTCAATGATATGACCCAGGTGGCAAAATGGAAATTAGCAGTACCCGTAGAGAGCAATTAAGTATTTTAAGAGGATTTGCCCTTTGTTTCTTGACAAGTGGATTGGATGCTGTGCTGAAATCATGTTAAATGTGTCTGGGCTCCTGTCTGCCTGTCTGCATATAGTATGGGCTCATCAGCAGGTCATGGAGAAGCTCCTCCTTAAATACAACTTGAAACTTTGAGAAATGCATATTTTCTGTTAAAATCCTTGAAATAGATAAATCCTTTGGGTGCAAGCTCACTTGCATTTCTTTTTGCCTTGCCCGTGACACTTTGGGGCTCGTGCAGATCTAATGATCTGCTCTGCCTCTCCTGCCCAGGACCCTGTGCTCTCCTTCAAGTTAACGGACTGGGTGTCTCCAGCCAACTGCAGCAAAAGCTAAACCTGCCTTTTGCAATGCTTGGCAAAGACTTCATTTAACACTAAATAAATATTGCAGTCTTGAATCCATTTCCCTTAAAACGAGCATCCTAGATGAAAGGCTTCCCTGCCTCTCCCAGTCACATAAGTAAGATTTAGTTTTTTTGCTCAGCTGAGCTGTGCTAGTGTGCAACCATAGCTCAGGTTTTCCTTCCTGCCTCTATCATGATGTCTGTTTATCAAAAATTATCACCTGTTTATTCAAGATAAGGAAGTTTGCTCATCCGAGGCCCCGTAGAGACATCCTATGGACAGCCTTTGTAGTCTGAACTGCACAAGGTGAAAACAATGGCCACACAGCCACACAACTCATTGGATTTGACGGTGCTTGGAGCTAGACCAGCTTGTATTTTAAGCAGAACCAAGGTAGAAGGTGGGTCATGCTCTGCATAGGGCAGTTGGCTGTCTTTGAAGCTTTAGCCCAGAAGGAGAAACCAAATACAGCAGAGAGTGCTCTTGCATGGTGCCTGTCTCATCTGTGCCTGATTTGGGACACAGGTTGCACCACGAAGGGAGAGAGGTTCCACAGCAAGAGCAACCATCCCAGGAGCGCTGGATCAGGGGAGGCTCGGAGAACCAGGGGGATACATTACATGAAGTCTGTGCTCGAAGCAAACATAGAGGATCTGATCTGCATAGGATGGTTTCAGGCCTCCGGATCTCCCCTGCAGCCTTATTCTTCCACCTCCATCCCAGGGTGTCTGCAGAGCTGGGCTTGAAATTGAGTGGAGGAGTCAGAGTGGAGCAGCCAGGCGTTAAGGAAAGCAATCCTGCGATTTATCACTCTCTGCACCAGCAAATCTCATCACTCAGAGGGTCTCTTCTGGGGCAGCGGAAGCCACTTGTTCTGGGACTGACAACCAGCAGAAGCCTTGATCCCGCTTCGTGCAGCAGCAGTGCTGCGTGGCGTGCCGGGACCACGGAGTGTCCGGAGCACATTGCTGGCATCACAGGGTGATGGGGAGATAAACCGCCTTCCTGGAAGTGCCCCAGGTGACAGCGCTGGGCTGTAAACAGCCCCTCCGCATCGGACAGGAAAGACGCACGAGGGCTGTGTCAAACCGGCCGCTGTTTCAGTAAACACAGACACGGGGCTCTCCTCTGCCTCAGCAATGCTGCCTCTGGAGCTGGACAGCATTGAGGTCCACTCCTCACTCAACCGGGGAAAAATAAGTGGTGGAAATGCAAAGAGCCTGGTGGACAACAAGATGGTTTATGCCCTGGCTTGATGCCCGAAGCCTAGACCGCCAGATCTCCTTGAGCAGTTGAGTGCATTTGTCGATACAAATTACATTAATTCCTCTGCAGAAAGAAGCCTTACCAGCTAATGTGCTTTTCTGCTCCCTCAGAGATGTTTTGCCAGAGTGGCTCTCACGGTCGTGCCCAAACACAAGCAGCCTCCATCCTGACCAACCTCCGCCCCGTGCATCAGTGGTGCCACATTGCATTGCCTTCTGCTTTGTGGCTCCAGGGCCAGGAGGAGGGCAGATCTGGAGGAGCCAGCAGCGTGCTGAGCTGAGGGCTGCATTGCAGATCTGGAGAAAGAGAGAAAATGGGAGAGGTGCCATGTTTGTCCAAGGAGGCCCCTCAATGTTGTGTCCCTTTCTCCTGCTGCCAGCAGGCTTGGCTCACTCTCCTGGACATCCAGAGAGTCTGTTTGAGTACAGGACGTTTTCCCTTCACATTCCTTTCTGAGGTTAGTATAGGGCCAACCCTTCCAAGCATACACTAGTCCCAAGAAATTTATCTGACCAATTTCCTTTTCGTAACAGGAAGGATAATGGCCAAATAATAATTGCAGGAAATGGATAAATGACCCAGGCAAAGGTAGAAAGTTTGCTCTGGATCAACCAGAAGGAAACAAGGAGAGAAGCCAGAGATGAAACCTTGAGGGTCTTCCTCACAAAGCATGTTCATTTTAAATTGAGAAGCGCTGTTTTGTCTCAATGAAAAGAATCATGAAAATGTGTCCACCTCCATAAAGCAAAGGATGAAACCCTGACAGGGCTATATGTGGAATGCCAGCTTCCTTACTCACTGCCTGAGAGTCCTGTCTGCACTTGGTGGTGCCTTCAGGTAGGTCTTGCCTGGTAGCTCCTTCAGAGCTGAGATTGTCTTGCATCCCTGATAAGGAGCCAAGACATCTTAGACATTTGGGATCCCCAGCAAGCAACAAAAACATGTTTCAGAACTCAGTGGAAGAGTCTCAGCGGAACCCTCCATTTGCTCCCAGAACTCATAATCTGTAAGTAGGAATATTTACCCATTTGATGATGGTGATCTAAGAGGAGAGAAATTATTTGAAGTCATTGGTAAACCTCAGTCTATATGAAATATTTTAATATTTTGGTTATTTCATCTCCCCCATACACCCTTTTCTCTAAGAACCACTTTTGGAAATTCTCCAGAGTGGGATATCATTTTTCCTGTATGTGACAACTTGCACCTGAAGGAAGAAGCCAGGCTTCCAGCACATTTAATTTCGACCATTTTCAGCTTCCATTCCACAGGCACTCATATCCATTGGACACTCCAAAAAGTTCATTTGGAGAAACAGAGTAGTTTATGGTCACATTCTACAGCCTGCACACATATCTGAGCCTCAGTGATCTGGGACATAGAGGAGAGATTTCACCAAAGTGCAGGGCTTTTGCCCCACTCTGTGTGTCTTAGTAAACTAAGAGGTATGCTAGTGCCAGTAGAATTATACAAACTGGTGTGCAATGAAATTCCAGATGAACATTTGTTGTCCTCTCATTCATCCTGAACCAGTGAGAAGGTCAACCCGATATCCAACGTCAGCTGAACCTACTAAGTGCACACCCTAATCAAAGATAAGGGTTTATTTTTCTGTACACAGTCCACTGTTGATATTTATTCTCCATTTTTGTGCTAATTATTAAGAAAGAACATTATTTGTGTTGAACTAATAAAAGGACTAAGTGCGCTGAAGGGTGATAAACAGTCCGAATGATTTCACCCATAAATAGCATTTTCATTATATGTCAAGCTGATAATAGTCCTCTATTTCCCCTTTCTCCTACATCTTTTTTTTTTTTTTTTTTTTCCCTTTGGAGTGCTATTGGGATCTGCATCAAGAATTTTTCTCCAGATCTGTTCTACAGGCAATATTTCTCTAGTGGGCTAGAATCCCACAGGTTATCCCACAGGCTTTCATTTCCAGAGACAAGATCTGAATGTCTTTTGTGAAAACAAGATTGGGAGGAATCACAAAATACACGCTTGCCCACTGAGAGGTGTAATCCTCAAGGATTTCTTTGGCAGACCCTTCACAGCTTCAAGTTCCATGGTGCAATAGAAAATAACACCACTACACACCAATGGTCCCAATTCTAGAGATGCTTCTGCTGGACCTTCATGTTTTTTCCAAAGACAAATCCATCCAATCTCAAAGCAATTATGCCTGTGCCTAAAAATAAGCATGTGCCTCAGTAATTTAATAAAGAAGAATATAGAAGAGTAAATAAAGAAGAAAAGACATGGCCCAGACACATTTTTCTGACCATTAGCATTACTCACTCAGCCTTACTAGCTCCTGAAGGTTTGAAATGTCTGAACAGGTTTTTTGTCTGTTTATATTCTCCTTTTGTACTTCAGCTGAAGTCTGAACCTGGAATGTCAGTTCACCCTGAGCAGGAGATCCCGAGCACCTCTAATGCCATCTTAGAAACTCACTGTCTTGCAGAAGGTCCTGGGGCAAACTGGGCAGCAAGTCCTGCAGAGCTCACGTGGCCTGTAACTCCATCTCACGCTATGCAAAAATTTTGTCTCCACTTACCTCCCTGTACATGGACTGTGTGTGAACGTGACCCAGGTTGAGCTGCTCAGGAAGGAGACTTCAGAAACCCACAAAGCTGCACAAGTTGATACCAGATGAGGGCTTAGCTATGGTACAAGGAAGCATCTTCTTCTACTACAGATCATTTCCTGGAGTCATACACTTGTCACATACTTCTGTGACAGAAAACAATGTATCTGTCATCGAATTCTTGGGTTAAGTTTTTGTTTTGTTAGTATTTTTTCACTCTGTATGACAACTGAGTGTTAGTAGAGCAGGAACTTAAATCTGCCGTTTTCTACCCAGAAACGTGTCTTAATTGTCAGGCCATGGACACACTTCTCTCACACACAGGTACTTTGTACACTGCCAAATTCAGTGGGATGAAGAAAAATGCATCTATCTCACTTGTGGCTGTTTGGTGTGTCCAACAAGCAGAGCTTTATCACACCATGACAGCCTCCGAAACGTGCTGCTCTAAACCTGCTGCCGCTGTCAATGTCAGTGAGTTGGCGAGGGCCCAAAGGAGAAACACTGATCCTTGTCTCGCTTCCCCTTTCACCCAACATTGGTCTCTTTGTTCACTACATGAAAGACTCCAGCACCCACACGGACTGCAGGTACTTACCCCCTATCAGGAACCACTATGCACCTAGCAGTCATGGGTGTCTGCAGGATTAGGGAACTGCTGATCGAGTGTTTGCAGGTATTTAATGGAGTATTGATAAAGGGCACTGATAAAGGGTGCATTCCTTTGAGTAATTAGTTGGCTAGGGAGTTTCCTAATTTCAAAAGCAAGGGGACTTCCCATCAAGGACAGTCAGTTGCTAGACTAACACATAGGCCATTTTTTATAATTTCACAAATACCGAAACAATCCTGAGGCACGGCCAGGAACTGTGAATCACTTGCATGAGGCTGAACCCCAGGGTTTGCCTCACCCGAACCTTTTCAGGTTCAGTTTGCGGTTGTTCAACAACATCTAAATCAGCTCTGCATGAATGACAAAGCTGGCAAGCACAGCCCAAAGACTAGTAGGGCTGCATACCTCCGGAGCATTTTTGGTGTTGGCAGATGCCAGCACTCAAGAATCCAAGCTGGGGAACTGACTACACCGATATGTCTTTTTCTATTAGTATATTACTCTGTCTCTCTCTCTCTCAATCCTTTTCTTTTTCCCTCTTTTTTTCCTTGGTGTAGAAAGAACAGCAAACTTAAGCTATTGATGCAACCTAAGTCCCCAGCTGTGGAAGAAAGTGAGAAGTGAGTTTCTGGAAGGAAGGGACCTTGTATCTATCAGGGCACAAGAGATTTGGTACCCAAATATAACTGTTTTCTCCTGCATTTCACTCTTGGCTCAGCTGTATAGGAGCATCAAGGTGACTGGTCCTCATCATGTTCGGTGCTGAGTTTGGCTGGTGAGCTAAGGGCAGAGTACTGCAGTAGCAACAGATGCTTAGAAGTGAAGTGCTGCCTTTTACTTCAAGTTGGTCTAAGCATCTTTGAGTTCTATCGATACAGCCTCATCTCTAGGCACCTTAATACTCTCAAAATCACGCTGCAGGGATTTTAGATGGCTCTGTCCAAGTTCAGGTCTGAAAAGATGCAACTGTGTCACCTAGGATCAGACTGCTGGGAAAACAGATAAGGTGTGCCTCTCTACGACCCCCTTAGCACAGCGATCCCCCCTCAGCCACATTTAAGCTCAGGCCTCTGCTCTTGGTCCTTTGCTAAGTTGCACTTGCAGGTCTGCCTGTCCCCAGCCTTGTATCTTGTCGAGCCCAGGCTTGACTCACTGACCTGACTTCCTGACTTGACCTTGGACCTGCATTTTCTCTTAACCCTGGTCATCATCACCATTCCTGCTCTGCTCTTCTTGTTCAGGGTGCCAAGGGACTGTGACTGCTGGTGAGGGTCTCACTGCCACCTCGCTGTCATCTTCACTGGCCTTGTGGTGCAGTCTTCTCCCACTACTTTCTGGCAAGAGGCTTCTCCTTTTCCTCTGCATTAAGCATCCTCCAAGGAAGTTGTGATCCTCACTCCATCAGTAGGCACTTTTCCACTAGATTTCCTGGGAGATAAGATGTTCTCAAGTATTTGGGACTCTTCCTTGGCAGTTTCCACTTGCAAGACAATTCAGTTCATTTTTCAGGTTGTCTAACCCGGTAAGCGAACCTTTGCTAGGAACAATGGGGAAGGAGAGTATTATAAAGAACACAATTAACGAAACAAGTTAAATGGAGGAACCACAAGTATTTGAATACAGTCAAGGAAGTGTCTACAAGGCAGCAGCGAGGGCAAGCCCGTCACACCCTTTCGGGTAAATCAGCACGCTCTGGTGCTTCTCTGAAGTGCTTGTATACTAATGCTTGGGGAATGAACAAGAAGAATTAGAGTTACGCGTGCAGTTGCTAGCATATCATCTCACTGGGATCATAGGAGGGTGGTGGGAGCACTTATATCACTGCAGTGGTGCAACGGGTGGAGGAAAGCTCTTTAGGAAGGTGTCACAGAATGAGGGAGGGTGGTGGTAAGTGATGCAATGCACTTCACTCATAAGACAGAAAAAGCAGTATATTTTGTTGTTATGGGTAGTAGTTTTAACTAGATTCAATGACAAGGTTATTTACTGCATGGAGGGCAAGCTCATGCAAAATTACCAGGAAGATTCTCCCACCGAGTCACAGGGTTCAAACTGGAACCCACCTTGCCTTCCAAACTCCTCCTCAGAGGAGTCTGCGTGCAGCTGGATCCAGTTTTAGTCTCAGATTTGGCCAGCAGTTTATTCCTACGGGATTATGTGTGCAATCAATCCTGGATACAATTTAACAGAGCTTACAAAGTTTAGAAAGTTTCAGCACACTATATTCACTTACCAAGGATCTATTGCTGATAAGGATCTCCTAAACCTGGCATGCAACCTGCTGCTCTGCAAGGAGACCTCGATGGGCTCTCAGGCTGTCTCCCTGGGATAAGTTGATTGACTAAGGCTCATTTTTGCATGTCAGCCAAATTTTACCTGGTACATGCTCAGTTAGCCCTTGTTTTCCCAGAATCCACCAGAATGTCCCTCAGCAGAATGAAGCCACCATGATTGTTACTGATGGTTATTGTCCCAGTGGGGGAAGAGATCCGGGAGGCAGCGACCACGATCAGATAACACCACTGGTGGTTACCACCTGAATCGGGCTACGTGTGAAAGATCAGGTCGGGCTGGGGAAGGAACATCTGTCACAGAAGAACAGGTCAGGAAAGCAAGGAGGGCGAATACCCTTTCTGTGAGCGAGCAGTGGGAACGCGTTGAGCTTTGCCTGAGGGGTGGTGCTGTACTTACTGGCTAAGAGCTTATGGGTAAAAATTAAGGGGCAGAACAATATGAGGATGTTTTCTATAGGCCACTTGATCAGGAAGAAGCAGATGAGGTTTTCTATAGATAGCTGGAAATAATTCACCATCACAGGTTTTGGTCTTTATGGGGGACTATATCCCAACACATGCTACACAAACAACACAGCACAGCACAAACCATCCAAAAAGTTCCTGGAAGGAATCAGTGACAAATTCCTGATCACATTTGACAGTTGAGCAAGGAGCCAACAGTGAGAGATGCCTCTGCTGAACCATGTGCTTACAAACAAGGATGGACTGGTTGGGAAGGTCATGATCAGCCTTGGTTGTAGTGACCGTGAGATGCTGGAGTCCAGCATTCTGGGAGCAAAGATCAGTGCAAAAAGCAGGACTTTAGGAGAGCAGTAGACTTTGGACTTCAGGAGAGCAGCAGACTTTGGCTTCTTCACGGATATGCTTGGAGGAATCCCATAGGGTAGGCTAGATGTGTTCATGGGCAACCTGCACACAGAGACTTGGCTTTGAGCAAGGGCATGATGTCAAAAGGTCCTTTCCAGTCTCAATCATTCTGTGACTATGCCCCTGTGTTATTCGAATGGGAAGAACCTAATGCTCTGATGAATATTACCAATCTGGCACAAAGCAAAGATAGTCACTGGGAGCTATCAACAATCGCAAGACCATGCTGGTGTAAACATTCTAACAGGTGATGGATAAGAAAAATCACAGGGGATGAGAAAGCTCTTGGGACATGGTGGTGTTCATCAGCATGCCCCTGATAAGCAAATAAATTCTGCTAGATTTCTTTCGTTCCACCCAGAAAACAAACAACACCCTTCCTGAATGTTATTAACAGACAGAGTTTCCCTATTTCACAGGTATTCAATGTCAATGAACAAACAGAGGAGTCTATGTTAGGAGGTGGGAATTCCAGTCATAGCTTGAAGACACATGGTGACATCTTGTAGAGGTGATTCAGGTGAAAATCTTACCTGCTTAGCACTGCTCTATAAAAAGATCAAGCTATTTTGCAATCAGTAAAACTAATTAAGATTTTTTTCCTTCTTCATACCCAACATCTGTTACTGCAATATCCATCATTCTCATCATAGTCTTTATAATACACATCATAACTACACTCAAGCCACCAAACCTTACTGCTGTACCAATTCCTCTGTGTCCTCTCCGTGCCTCAGGTGGGTCCCAGCTCTTTTCTGTATTTCCAACAGTCCTATCTCCTACCTCACTGCTGTGCTTCCCAGTTCCTCTCTATACAATTTTCGGTACATTTCTCTTTCTCTTCCTAACAACATTACATGTCTCCTACCTGGCTTAGCTTGGCTGCTGGCTGGATGGAAAATGCCAGCAGCAGTAGTGTTCCTTGGCTCAAAGCCACAGGACTCACACAAAGAAGAGGTCAATTTAGTAAGAAAATAAGACTGGGAATTGAATCTCTGTATCAGAGGGAACATATGATGTTGAAGAGGACTTATTAATGTCTGTACAGGAAGAGAATTAGGTCTGATTCACACAGCAAAAGTACCTTTCACTGGGAGTTATACCAAAACACACAGGTTTTTTATGCTCAGGAGTTTTTGTTGTTTTCTATGCAAAAGAGGAAATGACGTGCTGAATGAATGTAGTATGCAATGCTCTCTGCAGGCTAGAATTCATAAATCTTTTTTTCATATTTTTCTTTCTTTGGGGTTGTTGACTTCTAATTGTCCATATGATGATTCCATGGTTCCCATGGAGAGATTCATTTTTTTGCTATCTACAACCTACTTTGCAGTGAGAAGACTGTTATTTAGGGCACAAGCTTGAGTAAGGATTAGCTGTATGAGACCAGAATACTCCTCATTAGTGATCTGCATGATGCATAAACATGTTCTGACCAGGTCATAAGATCACTTTCCACTAGAAAGGCTATGCAAATCCACAAGTTAAATACACATGTAACCTACTAAAACATATAATAGCCAGAACACTTCAAAGGTCATTCATCAGTGAAGCAACTTGTATAGCCTATACTTTCTCTCTTTGGAGCATCTCACAGTCCTGAATGTGTTGTTCTCACAGCACTGAAGAAGAGCATCCATTAGCAGAGTTACTGAGGTTCACAGGTAGCAGAGCCCTTCCTTTACCCTTCCCTAGGAAGTTCAGCATGAAAAACACTCTTTAGGAGCTGGCCCAAGACATTGTGCCCTACAACCACTAATGACTTGTGTTGTCAGAGAAGAGTTTTAAAACCATGTCTTCCTAGTTTATTATTCTAACATCTGCATAAGCCTTCCTCTCTCTTGTAAATAAATACAGCACTTCACTACTAATTTAAAATAAGAAGGGCATGAGAACATAAGAAAGGCACCCTGTAGTCTCTCTCTTCAATATTGTGCCTATCGTGGGGACAAGCAGGGATGCAAGGCTCCCAGAGCTCTTTCCCTACTCCTTTCCCTGTGTACCAGGATGTGGGCCCATCATTGTTTGAATCGTTACCAAACATGTCAAATTTCCTACCAGGCTGAATCATGTGTCACTGAGACCAAACTTGAAAATGAAGCCTTTGACCCTTAAAGTACTCTTGGATGGAGTCTCTATTTGGGTCAAATTATTCCCACATGAAAATTTGAGCACCATTTGATCTTTAACTCTTCAAGTACTACCACTTGGGACCTGCCTAAATCCTGCAGGTTCTGCTTGCTACCACCTCCATGATACGCCCTCTTTCCTCCATCCATACCCAGGTTTTGACCTTCTTGCTAATGGCAACACTGTCGTGACCATGCTCATGAGGGCATCATTCTTCCATCCTCTTGCCCACCTTATGTCTAGCCCTGAATGTTGTCCTAGCTTTCTCTTTAACTTGCTTGGTTCCTCATTTTCTTGTCCTGTCTCATCTACTCTCAATTACCTGTTGTCCTACTCATTGATGTGGAAACTCCATGTCTGTTCACCATCAGAGCAAAGGCATCCTCCTGAGTGCTGGGCCTCTGTGTTAAGATACTGTGTTTTCTGTATTATGATAAAACTTATTCTTTTATACTTATAATTTATGCTTACACTTTTATATTTACAGTTTTTATAGGCAAATATAAGCAACAATAAGAGGGATTTCCAGGGTGTACCACATTGTATGGAGCTCTCCAATATTGAGTTATGCAGGAGGCAGCTTTGCAGAGCTCTGCACAGCCATATATGATCATTTCTATTTGGTATTGCACTTCCTTCATGGGTCATTTTCAGGAGAAAGGACTAGAAAACAGGCTACTACCTGCAGCCATCCTTTTTAAACAACGGTTTGCTAACCCAGAGGAAGCTGCTTAAAGTTTCAGAAAGGGATGGGTGGGTTGCGCTTTGTGGGTAGGGATTGAATCAAAAATCCCTTAAGGAACGACTGCCTGTTTTCTGTCTGGGAAAATCCAACAATTGCATGAATACAAAGGCTACCCAGTAACAGGCATTTTCCACTTCCTCTATTGGTTTTCAGAAGTGCTCAATGAGTTCTCCAGGATCCTGCAAAAGTTCCCACTTTGGCCTGTGTCTCTGCAGCAGGATTTCCTATCAGCTATGAAAGCCCTTGCTTGTCTATTGTCAATACCACTTTTAGCACGTACAGCTTTCTATAACCCTAACAAAATACTTTGTTTAAACCACAGTCCTCTCAAGAATCCACCACCCTAACTTAATAATGAAAGAGCTCCTGCAAGCCTAAAAGTTGAAAGAGTAGATTCTGTACTAAGCATGCCATAAACATCAGTAGATATACCTCTATACTGAGCCCAATAATTAAGAGAAAAGAAGGAGCTCATATAGGAAGGTGTCCAGCTGTCTTGTGATGGCATCAGTCAACCCCCTTTTGGTGTGCATGGAATTGCATTGATTGTTGGTATTATTAAAAGTGTGCACCTTCTATTTTAAATTTGACTAGCCTCAATTTCCCATATTTGCTCTTTCTGTGTTTTTCTGTAGAAGACTAAAGAACCATTTAGTTCTTTTTGCCTCAGAGTCCTTTTGAATAAATAAATCAAGTTGAAGCTATTGCAGTTTCTCACCCCGACGTGTGTTCTCCAGCCTTCACGTGTTCTATCATGATCTTTTCTGTAGAATTTTCTTTTTCAAAATATGGATATCAGAACTACGCATTATTCTGGTTGGCATTCCCTTATGATGAAACAAATCATATGAACATGTTAATTAACCTAGAAAATGCATTACAAACTGAAGTCATTTAAATGTAATTTAAATTTAAAAGAAAGCCATATAGTTGGAGGATGTCAGTGTGCACCTGAAGTCCTCCGGATATCTAAATTGTTTTATCATTGCAACAAGTTCCTGGTGCTTCAGAAAAAGAGGATATTATTTACCCAGACTAGTTACAGATGATCACTGGTCATAGTAAGAGAGTTCGGAACACATCACTCCTTTTGCTATGAAAACTGTGGAGCCTTCAGCACAACTACCAGTTCTAAATATATTTGTCAAGACCAATGTATAATGAAACATTTCATTACTTCCTTCCTTCTTAGCAGATTAGCACAAGGTCAATTGGGATTTGCTGTCCCAGTATGAGTAAAGGTTAAATTTTTGCCATCTGCCAGGATCGCCAGGACAACAGAAATAGTCTTTCGCTGCCAAATGCATGTTGGAGTGTTGCGGCTCACTTGATGGTCTTGACACTCTTTGATGACACCATAGACTTGTGAGATACCATCTGTGTTATCCTTCTAGTGACCCATGGAAACTTTGGGTTATAGTGGATATAGTCATATGCCATACAAACTGATGAAACTTTGCCATGACAGAGCAGAGATAGAGGATAAAAGAGGAAAGCACTTCAGCTGAGGTTCTGCAAGACTTTCTTTGTCTTCAACACAAATGAATCCAAATTTAGGCATAGCTAGCATTTATCCAGGTCCATATTTATCCTGCTCACCTATTCAGGCATTCATTTTGTTTAGTTGCTTAAAATTAGTTGCATACTAATAGTTGCATGTTAAGGTGGCAGGGTCTTTCTACAAAGGGTAGGATTCTTCTCATTTCACTGGAAATGCCCACAGTGTACATACCTACTCCTGAGATAGATAGTTTTCAAGGCTGCCATTAGTCCATAAAGAGCTGAAACACCCCTCGTCTGGACACATTTAAGTACTTCAGCAGCTCTTCTGAGCCACCTACCTAGACTACCCATTTCTCTTCAGTTTTCATACATGACTGATAAGTCTACCAAAGGTTTCCTTGAAGATTTCAAAATGATTGTGATGTTGAATGGGAACAACTGAAATGAAACTCTGGAAGCTATCATGGGGATAGAAATCATCTGCCCACCTGCTGCAGCTTTATCCTAAATCAGGATAGAGCTGTGAACAAAACTCAGCAAAAGAAGAATGAAAAATAAACATATCAGAGGTTTTTATAAATACTTTCAGAACAATCACTGAGCAGAACAACCACAAAAAAACCAAAAATCACTCTGTCACTAATCAAAGTAGACCAGCCTAATCCTCTTTCCTACCTATCGCAACCATCATATTTTACTCATGGCAATAAGAGGGAAGAGATATATAGAAGAAAAAAATCCACCTCTAGCTTGACAAAAGAAATGAAATCATAGATCCCACGGAAATTAATCTAGAGGGAATCTGGATCAAAGTCTTTAATCAAAAACACAGTCCACGGCTCCCTCTCTGTTTCTTTCCCTCTCCTTCTTTTGGGAAAAAAACCAAAAATTGTGATAAAGTAATTAAAAGAAAAGCCTGAGTAGAAATAGCAAGATGTTAAGATAAATTCTCATGGTGTCCAGAAATAAGGTTGTCATTAGATGCAGAGAATGGAGAGCTACAGACAAGGTCTTCAGCACAGCTTTTCCCACTGCTGGAGTGCGTCGCCTTGCAAGACCATCAGAGCACCAGGGCATCCTGGTGCAAAACCAGGAGAGACAAAAGCAAGGTGGCCACCAAGTGTCCTTGGTTTTCTCAGTGCATCACTGCACCAGGACTAACAGAGGAGCAACATGAGGCTGGTCTTCATTTCCTCAAGCATCTCTGGCACTGGCCACCCTCCCCACCTTCTCCCACCCCTTGCAGATGCACAGTTGTTTGGTTAGTGTAATCAAATACCCCTCTGTGATCCCTCGTGCGAGGCACTAGGACCTTTGCACGGCAATTAGGACTTATCAGATGGTAATAGCCATCCTTCCCAACTACTGAGCTGCCCAGATTTCTTAGGCACCCTGACAAAGGGCCCTTGTGTTACAGATGAGTCATTGGAGTGTTGCTGAATGCCAGCTCCATGGGGTAAAACTTTCCTATGTTAAGCTGTAAGGTAGCTCAGTGCCTCTCACATGAAAGGCACCCTACTGAAAGTCTGAAAAGCACCTGCAGGACTTAGCCTTGAGATCAGCCTGCTGATGATTGAGGCTCTCAGTTAATTGGGCAGTTTGTAAAAGTTTATATTATTTTTCTATATATATATATATAAAATCATTTCTTCTGCTTCCATACAACTGATGAACCCTTCAAAAGTGTTTCCATGCCTCAGAATCACCCTCTCCAGCAGTTCTGTGCCTGCTCTCACACAAGTGTCCCTTGCATACACCTCCCCGCCCTGCACTGGCAGGAAAATGCTTGAAAAATTATAGTTCCCAGGTTCCTTCCTGGCCCCGGGTCACCTCCGTGCTCCGGAGCAGCAGGGATTACCGTGTTCTCTCACACAACAAACGGAGAGGGAAGATCTGCCCTGCCCATTTAGCAGAGCGCTTTCAGGCTTGTGTTTTTCAGCCGTAACTCCATCCGGCACTGGTGGAGAGGGGACCCATTCCCACTGGTCACAGGAAAGGGAGGTTGCAGGGTTTGTTTGATTACGCCACTGCAAGCCAAACGTTTCGCTCTCCCACTCGCTGAGAGCTCCTTGCAGGCTGCTTCAGCTTGTTTGAAAAAGAAAAGCAGAGAAAACAAATCCCAAACGCAACAACTCACAACACACGCGAAGCAGCAGGTGTGTCCTGAGCACTTGGGAAAGCAAAGGGCAGAGGCTGAGGCAGCAGTTGGAACCGAGAGCTGGGACAGGAGGAGAAGTTTGGAAAAGACTCAGGCTCGACCAGCACTTGTCCTGCAGGTAAGAGCGATGCACGTGAAACGTGCCATGGGTCTCCACGTGCGGTTTCATGGTTTGGCAAAGGTGAAGGTGCCATCAAGGAATTTTCAGGGGCAGGTGTTGTCGTTGCGGTACAAGGTTTGCGTGTCTAGTAAATGTGCTGCAGATTTCCATAGGGAGAACTGCCATCAGCCCAGGGTTTCATTTTGTGGCGATGAGATGAATGGTCTCTGTAGGATGCTTTTGGCTTCACAGGTTAAGGATTAAAGCAGTAAATCTTCTGTCAAAGCGATAACCTCTGCTAGCCTGTTGAGTGAGTTCTAACTGAGGCTATGACTTATTTAGGTTAAACTCGAGGCTGTAGAGGGAAGGAAGGGAACTGCAAGGAAATACTCTAATCATCTGCTTGGTATTTGTTACCTCCTATAGTACTATGAGGCATGCTACATAGCTTTTAAGGGGGAAAAAAAAAAGAAAAAAGATTGACTACCAGAACTGCTAGATTTTTCAGGTTTGGGTTTGGTTTGATTTTATTTATTTATTTATTTTAAATTTATCTTATGCTTAATGTGGGCTGTGGGTGGATTTTCTGATTATGCAGTGCAAACAACTGCCATAATACTCATTTCAGGTATGCAAGTTTGCTTCTTTTAATCTCTTGCAACCCCATTCTACTTCATGCTAGATGACATTTGCTGATAGCATTGGGGTTCCAGGCTCAGGTACTGCTGCATCCTACCTTTGAGTGTGGTATTTATCTCGTTTCCATTCAGTGTTTTGAGCTGCTGTTACTTAAATCCAGTTTTGCTGTATCATTCTGGAATGCTGGAGTGCTTTTCCCAGGGATCACTGTCAAGGGGGATGCAAAGATGCATTCAAATGCTTTTACTTCTACTGACGTAAACAGATGCAGAAGTGCATAAGCATCCCCAAAATATCCCTGATGTAGCAGTATGCACCAGTTAGCTAAGTGACAGCGACTCAGAAAAAAACACAGCCACTATGTGACCTTGTACAAGCCTCTCTCTCTATTCCCTCTGCCCATCAGTGGGCAATTGAGGTAGACCTACTTGCCTTAAAGGCTGCCAGATTTGGGGAGAAAGGTGTTATTTTTCAAATGTCGTCACTCTCTGCTTCAGTGACACTTTTACGGGAAGCAACAAGTTTGGAAGTGGCAAGGAAACAGCAGGGGAAAGGATGCTGAGATCTGAAAGCTGGAGGCTCCGTTTCTCCCTGCACTGTTATTTGCTGTTGCACAATGAGAACTGCATTTTCTAAGTTATTAGATATCCCTCTCAGCCTCAAAAAATCCTCATCTGTTCCTGACACTTAGCCTGTCTTGGAAAGTCTGATAAACTATCCTGGAGTGAAATGCTGCCTAGGAAAATACAGAGGAAAATCTTCAGCCTCTGCCTCATAGTGATGCTTGGCCAAGTTCAGTACAGCTCAGACAGCTCTGTGGGGAATCTGGTGTGAGTCCTTGGCATTTGTCGTTATTTACCTTCCCTGGAGCTTCTCCTGCGAGTTTGCCTCCAGGTTTAGAAAACAAACAAAAGGAGAACATGCGTAGGCTACAGGAAGATATCTTTGCCCCAATCTGCTTGGTTATTTTTATTTTTTTAACACCTTAGGCAGGCTTAATAAAGCAGGTTTCCAAAGTCTGAATTGGAGACGTGGGAAATTCCTCAAACTAGGCAGAGCTTCCTCTCATTGTTAAAACACAAAAGGGCAGCATAGTCTTCACTAGAGTTGCTTTCTTTAACCCATTCATGTGGATCGCCAATGCCTCCGTGCTGCTGTATTTCATGGCTGCAATTCCTGGTTCACCAGAAGGAGCGAGGAATTACAGCAGGAAGTCTGGATGTGAATTGTTTCATTTGTGTGGGCATCATTACGTTTTGTGCTATATTGGTACTCTGATAATTTATGACATAATTTACTGATGTACTCAATCTCAGCCTTGTGTAAGAACTATGTTTTTTTCAGACCAAATGGGATGTCTCTATAAGAAAAGCAAACTCCTTCAAGAAAACCATTTGTGGTTTTGCAGGAAACAGTCTCTTAGGATTATCATCTCAATGAGGGGTCCATACTGCCATTTACGAGTGGGCAGGGACCACAGGGCCATAGCACCACAACACGAGGAAAGCAGATGAGGTGGAAGGCACATCAGGAGCTCAGGAGCTGGGGGCATGGGAAAAGGCTAACACACAATAATGTGCACTGGCTTGTTTCTCTGTGTAGGAGGGGTGACCTGCCTCGCATCCAGTGAGGGAAAGGGCAGTTCCTGCGGAACAGCTAACCTCTTGTAGCAGGATGTCTTATAATTGCAGTGCTGTTGTTATTTGCATGTTTTAATGCTCAACTTTTATCAGTGGACTTTGTTAAGAATTTTTTTGACTACATTTGCAGCCTACTCTGCGGGCTTAAGGTGGTGGCCTGTTACAAAGGTTTCACTGTGATGACCATCCGTGACAGCAAACGGATCATATAAAATTAATCCATCGTTTTTGCATGTAACCTCTAATTTCTGTCCAAACTTCAGTTCACCTCTGGAAGCCTATAACGAATTCTGCCCTGAGGCCCTTCCTGTCCATCATAACTCTCATCTCAGCACAGCAAAGGCGAGATAACTAGACTATCTTTTAGAGCTCTAATATACCTCTTTCAAATAAGCAGATTTTTTTACCCCAGCATGGAATCAAGTTTTTCCATGTATCATCTCAATCAGCTGGTTTATGTAAAGTAACATTTGCTTTAGTAAGAGATCTACGGTCATGTAAAATTGACCACGTCTGGCACTGAGCTCCTTACATCTGGCTGCAAGGGAATTCTGTTTAATTTGCCTTCTAGGTATCCTGCATATTTTGCTTAATCAGGCTGTCTTAGCCCAAACACTGATGGGCTATTCCTGCCCTATTTCTCTTTAAACACCCTGTTAAGCAGAGAATTAATGTCGTCCTTGCTTGGAAACTGAAGGACAAGGATAGTGAGAGTTTGTGTGTGTGGTTAGCTGCTGTGAACCCCAGTTGTGCTCAAAGCCACCTCAGTGGCAGGAGAGAAGATAATGTGGCAGGTTGAGACTGAGGATGACTGTATAGCAGAGGTGTGTGGATCAACCATTTAAATCTTAATAAGAAACATTAATTTCCACATGCCTTCCCAGCAAATGTAATAGAACCGCAATCTAGTAGGCAATTTACTCTCCTCGGAAATTCCTCCAAAAAGGCAGAGCTTCCTCTCATTGTTCAAGTGCAGAGGAAAAGGTCTACTAGAGTTCCTGCTCTGGCGCACTCCTGTGACTACAAACGCGGCCCTCGACAGCCATCAGACTGAATGTGTAAATATAATTTTCATTCCAAAGCCACCTCTACGTGCCTTATGACAGGCTGTTCACAGACCTCGCTTCTGAAGTCATTTTACTTTTCCCTCTTGAAGGAGAAATTCCTCAATTTACTGGGTGGGGTCTCTAACCACCAGGGGTGACTGATCCCATTGACTAAGATCCTGGATGTGCCTGTGCAAACTTCAAGCCTCTCTGGCTGTAAAACAGGAATGATGACATTTCCTTCCTTCCTCTCACTATCTGTCTGATTTTGAGCCTACTGCTTAAAGCATGCAGTGACTCTTTGTGACCAACAAGTGGCCTTTATCTCAGTTAGGACACTTGAAAGGTCCCATGCTATTAATGAGACTCTATCTGAAAAGGTACCCAGGCTCTTTCTAATTGCCTTATTCCACCTTGCATCACACTGGCAGTCTCAGAAGCTCTTAGTATTGTAGTACTGAACCCAGCACAGACCTAATGCATCTAACAGCACAGAATCCTTAAGGTTGGAAGGGACCTTTAGAGATCATCTAGTCCAACCCCTCTGCACACGCAGGGTCACCTAAAGCATATGGCACAGGATTGTGTCCAAGCAGGTTTTGAAGATCTCCAGAGAAGGAGACTCCACCACCTCTCTTGGCAACTGTTCCAGTGCTCTGTCATCCTCACTGTTAAGAAATTTTTCCTTAAGTTCCTGTGAAATTTTTGATGCTTATCTGTTATGGATCTGTTTGAGATCCATATCTCTAATTTAAGAGCACATATCTCTGAGGGTGCTGAAATAGGGGATATCCCTTCTAAAGCAAGCACTCAGATTGTCTGTACAGCCAGTGGAGACACAGGTGCCTCTGAAAAATTGCATTGGGAGATGCCACCAAAATTAGTCCCCAGACTCTTCCCATTGAGGCCTAAGGACCTAAATAGTATTTGTAATCCCAATAGGAAATTTCATAAAACAGGTGCATTTTACACGCTAGAAGAAGCTCATGGAAAAGTAAAGGGGCAGGAGGAGAGCCTGGAATTGTTCTCAAATACTGAGGCTACCTGGCAAGGCACAGTTCACCTCCATGTGTCTGAACACCCCCCTCTGCTCCAAAACCAGGTAGCTCAGGCAGTGCTGCTGACTGGGAGCACCCTCTGATCCTTTGAATCATTCCTGGGAATTTGGGGAGAGAAAGTTAGCTCGCTTTGACTCTGTCAGGGGATAAGCTGACTATTGAACTCCTAGAAAAAAATCTGTCAGGAAAAGACCTCAGAAAGTCATCTCCTGCAGCCCATGGTTATTATGGTACGGTATAATATGGTGCGTTATCTCACAGTTATTTAACCTCTCCCAAGACACCTCCAGGGCCAGAGCAGTGTTATTCCCCCCATCTAGACCAGAGGTGAACTTGTGGGAGCAAACCCACTGCTGGGTGCAAGGAAGTTGTCTCTGTGTCATCAAGCTTTCATGCTATGAGAGTATGACACGCACAATAGGGGTTGACAAACACAGGCTGGACCATCCCTGGTCTTAATTTGAAGGGATGCCATTTTGAATGTTTGAGGCCAAGCATCTAGCCTAATCTAATATGCCCTGAAGGTATAATATGATAATTGCAGGCAGGAATTATAAGTTATGGATCACAGAGACATGGCTTCACTGATCCAGGGGATTTGCCTCTACTTGTGCAAATCTGTGTGCAATATGTGGGTGCTACTTCATACTTTTGGATTTCGGTTGCTAGGTGTGACGGACTAGGCCATCATGCAGGAAATGCCTGCTGTCCAGGGCAGGGTTATGTAAACTCCACATGGCTGACACCTGCACAACAGGCAGTAGCTTCCTCATGCGGCAGGCTGCACTTAGAGCAATAACAGGAAAAAATCAGGAGGTTAATAAAACGAAATGAGCAGGAAGCACACAGTCATCAGACTTTCTAGTACTTCAGTCTATAGAAGTAGCTTGCGGCTGGCCTGAGCTAGGGACCTAGTCCAAAACTCATTGAAGGCCATGGAAATTTCACTTTGATGGATATAGTTAAACATTATTTTTCACTATATAAATACGGGAGTGAGTGCATTGAGCTTCCCACCTTCCCTGTACCCACACATACAGCTGAGCTCCAGATCTCTTGCTTGCTTAATGCTAAATCGGAGATTAGGGCTGGCACTAATGTAGAGGATCCAAAAAGGAGGAGGAGGGGATGGGAAATTTCATTGTCACATCATTTCTCCCATTGCAGCCCTCCGAGGTGAGCAAGTGCCTACTGACGTGTGTGTTTCCAGAGCCTTTCCAAAGACATGGCTCTCAGCTATGCACAGAACTGGAATAACACAGAGTTGAGCCCACTGCCCATTTGCCCCGTTTCTATTTTGTTAATATTTTTCTTTGTTCTTTCACACAGTTTCCCCAAAGCAATGCTCCAGCAGGTTCTGCAGACAGGCAAAACCTCTTGAGAGAGGTGATGAAGAAATGGTAGAAAGAGGGCAGGTGTTGGGCAGAGATTTCTTCTTTTTCCCAAAAAATGTTCAAGCTTAAATGCCCTTTGCACTTTGCTTTCAGCTACTACTTTGTTTGGCATGGCATATTAATGTGTAACATGACATGGGGTGCTTGTGCTTTTGCTCATTGAGACCCAGTCTATGTACGAACAGCAAAAGATAAAAATAAACAACTCCTCGCACTGTGGTAGACACAAAACTGGAATAACACAGTCCCTCAGACTCCAAAGAAGAAAGTATCTCACAGACTGTTTATCGCCTGCTTGAATCCTTATCACTAAGCAGTTGGATTTGGAGTTCTTGATTAATTTTTGTTTATTTTGTTTTTGTTCTCACTCAGATGTGTTATCTAAGGTCAGTGCAACTTCCCTTACCTCCATCCTTTCCCTTTTAGCCAACTCTCCCATGAAATATTGTTGTGGCTGGGTGTGTGTTTCTTAAAGTCATTGTGTGTTCTATGTTTGAAACAAACAATGTTTGACCATCCAACTTATTACGCAGTCCTGAAAGGTCATGTGTTATGCGCGGAAGGGAAAGCTCTTCTGTTGTGGCTGCATAAGAATAAACTAGATGGCCACAGTGAACTGCCACTGACACAAGGGCTTTAGCGCTAAAAAATCATATACTCAGTGACTGTTTGAAAGGATAGACCAGTGCCTCGTCTGCAGGAATAAACTGTGGCTCCCTGGAGCTAGAGTCTTGTTCCAGTTACCTATCTGCTCCCTTCATACCTTCTAATCTTCAGCTGCTCCCAGTTCCTCTCTCCATGCATCTTTTACTGCTGCAGATCAGCCTACAGCATCATAGACTTTTTGTAAGAAATGCCAGAAGGGAAGAGCGATTTAAGCTGCAGGAAAACATTGGTACAGAGAAAAATGGGCTTAAAACAGACAGGAATAATATGAGATTCAATAAAGATCTAACACAATTGTAAAAGTGCAGAGAAGATGAAGTGCAGAAACAAAAGTTAAAAAGATGGAATGACTTTGGGGCAAGAATAATGCCACAGGGTAGCTGCTATATCCCACTTTTGATGAAATGCTATGGGACTAGAGGGTCCTTCAGTAGGACCAAGTGTATTCATGATGTTGAACAATCACTAGCCATTAGATAGTCTGGGGAACATTCTCTCAGAGTGAACAAAAGAGGAGAGGAAAAAAAAACAGAAAAAGATTGCTTTTAAAGTATAGCTCAAGAGCCAACCATCATCGGGACAGTCATAGGCTCAGTAATCAAGGATGTGTCTTACAAGACTAGGAAAAGGCAAATAGCTTAGGCTACGGAGAAATATTCACCTTGGAAAGAACTCTGCTGTTAAAAAAGTATTCAGGCAATTTTATGTTTTATATCATCTTCCTGCTTCTGGTGGTAAAGGCACGCTCATCTCTGCTTCTGTGTCACTGCCATCAATTTCCAAGTAGGGGTCACATACCCAGACACAGAATATATAATTGTTTCAGCATAGAATCACAGAATCACAGAATGGTTGAGGTTGAAAGGGGCCTCTAGAGATCATCTAGTCCAACCCCCCTGCTCCAGGAGGGACACCCAGAGCATGTGGCACAGGGTGGCATCCAGGCTGGTTTGGAAGATCTCAGGAGAAGGAGACTCCACAGCCTCTCTGGGCAGCCTATTCCAGGGCTCTGTCACCCTCACAGGAAAGAAGTTCTTCCTCACATGGAGATGGAACTTCCTGTGTCTCAATTTGAAACCATTACCCCTTGTGCTATCACTGGCCACCACTGAGAAGAGTTTGGCCTCATCCTCCCTACATTCTTCCCTCAGATTCTTATACAGATTGATCAGATCTCCTCTCAGTCTTTGATTTGCAGTTGAGGGGGAAGGCATTGGCTCTAGTCATCCCCTCTCCCATGGAATCACAGAATGGCTGAGGTTGGCACCCCTGGAGATCATCTAGGCTAATCCCATGCTCAGAGCAGAGTCAACGAGAGCAGGTTGCTTAGAGCCATGACCAGTCAGACTTCAAATATCTCCAAGGATGGACATTCCACAAGGTCTTTAGGCAACCTCTTCCAGTGTCCGAACACCCTCATGGGAAAAGAAGTTCTCTATTAATGTAAAACAGAATTTTTTCAAAGGAAAATTATTCCAGATTTAAACCTCATTCATTGCAAATAAACAAAGCAACTGTAGAGAACCAGAAAGTTGTAGTTAAGAGAGGATCATAAGGGTCATGTCTTCCATGTCAGATGTGTTATTTCCTGTTCCTCTAAACCTCCATGGAAGAGATCCTTGCAGCCACTCTAGGTAGCCTAATTCAGTGCTTTTCTAGATTTTACAGTTACATATATTCCATAAAAGCCAGCATATTTATCTTTACTTCATATTGTGTGATTCCATGTCACCCTTCATTGAGAGCATTGATATCAGCCCTTGGAGACTCACTAGACCGTCACTGTGTCCTCACCTGGGCATTCTCCTTTCTAAGCTGAACAACCTTCACCTTGTTTGCATAGGTCACACTGTTCTCACCTCTTAGTATTCACATGTCTCTCTTTTGGATGCTCTCCAATATACCAACCTTTGAGCAGAGCACTCCAGACAAAGCCTCAAAAGTATTAAGTAGGGCAGCTAGTTATCTTCTAGGTCTTACACTCAGAATGTTTGCTGAAATATTTCTGAATGATATTCTCTTATTTGCAATAAATTATACTGACTGGATGTAGGCAGCCATATGCTCTGACTTCCTCTAGATTTTTTTTTTTCCTAGAAAGTCTGATGTGTTGAGGCATACATAACTGTCTTACATACAAAATTACACCATACAAAATTACTGGAGAGGGGCAAGAAATGGAGACCCAGGCCTTGCCATGTTCACCTCAAAACTTTTTGTCTCTAAGAAAAGCTGCCTATTAGTTCCAATAAGCTTTCTTTTCAATCTGCTCTTCTAATTGTAAAACACATCTATCTAAGAAGCGGACCATGAAATATTCAGACTGAAAAATAAGAACACCATGAGAAAATTATTGTGAGAATCTGCAGTGTATCAGACCTCTGAAGTGTGGTTCATTTCTCACATTGGTGTGTGTTGCATCTTGTTTCAGCCTGGCTTTTGGTGGCTTTGGTGTGTTTTTCTGAGTCTGGGATGAAAGTAGTGATGGAATATGATTCCACAAGCTGCTGATATGCTAGTTAGATCCTAGAGAGGAGGTTCACCAAAGTGGGCTTCTTAGTTACTGAAGTGTTAACAGCCTCCACAGGATTGGAAGGAAAGTGATGAGTTTAGAGGGCAATACCTTATTAATTTCCCTTCCAAGTTGTTTTCAAGTGTGCTTTTGCTCTGCGTGGTATAACTCAGGTTGCATCTACACTGGAGCACTACCAAATCCTAGTTTTTCTTGCACCAGGTGAAATGTGTCCCCCTGCTTTTGTAATGCCACATTCTCAGTGGATTAGCAGCTTGGCAAATCTCTGTCTTATTTCGGATAGGATGGTCCTAGTTCAGAGCAGATATCCTTCACACGCTCTCTGACCTGCCCTGGCTCTCAAAGGGCCAGCTCAGATGTTTAAAAAGTAACTGCTCTGGGGCTGGAATCATGATGATAAACACAGCTGATTTGTGCCCTGATGGGTATAACTGATGGCAGAAGTATTATCTGACCATTATCAAGTGGGCTGGGTGGAACCCCTGCTAGCTAGTGCTCAGTTGTGGTGCAAACCTAATGATGGATGTGCCTTTGGCATGGTGCAGGCAGGCAAGTAGCCTCCAGCTACCATTAATGGGCCCGTCAACACCATCACCTGGTTCTGCATTTCACCTTGGTTAACCTCTGTAAGGCAGATTTAATTTTTTTTTTTTTTTTTTGCTTATACAGCACCCAGGACATTCCATAACCTGCTCACCTGCCACTACTTTAAAAATGTATAAACAACAACAACAGCTGGCTTAAAAACAAGTTTACCTCTAGCTAAATCTGCTTCCTTCAGCTAATGAGACCTTTGTGGCACCTAGTGCTCTGACATTGCACAGTTTTCCTGTAAAGCAAACACAGATTTCTCATAGGCTATTGTTTGATGATACCCACTGTTTTCAGCAGAAACCCTTTTCTAAGGAGTCTCTTCCCCTTGCCACCATTTCCCCCCATTTCTATACTCCAAGGTACTGATGGTTAAAATTTTTGAAAGATACAGCACTAAAAAAAAAAAGTGTAAAAATTGTGTGTAGAGAGGTTAAATCAGGTTATTTCTCTAGGGTAGGGCTCGTGCTGTGGGAAGTATGGATTCACCACAGCTAGGCCTGTATTAAGTCAGGCTTAGTTTTCTGCAGGGACAGTGAGCTAAATCACTGAGGGGCCTGAAAAGCACTAGATATGGTATATGGTTAGCAGGAAAACTCCTCTCCAAGAACATAGGTGGTTGCGAACACTGCTGTAGCTTTGGTTTTCTGTGTGTTTAGATCCCTGAAGCAGCTCAGGCGGGCATCAAACAAGACCTTTGCCACCGCAACACTGGGTCAGGCTGCAAGCAAGGACATCCGCTGTGACAATTTAATCAGCTTAAAGTTGCTGCCGGTGAGCAGGGTGAGCACTGACTCAGCACCACGCAGGGAGCAGAGAGTGGCCAGCTTTACGGGAAGAGTAGGCTGGTTGTGCTGCCAAAACCAACGGACCCTCAAGCTGGCTTAGCAGGAAAAAGTTTACAGTCACGCACCACAAACACCCAGGGGAAATTCTGATAAATGTATTTTGCTTTTAGTGACTCAGGCGCAGCAAAGGGGCAAATAGACTGTGACATGTCTCAGGGCTGGTAGAACTTGAGCAAAAAAGCAGCCTCTTCACCGATAGCTGGTGGAGGGATGAAGGTCTGGTCTGAGTTCACTCTAAAATGAAATTGCAAAAGGGCATGCTGACAGCCAACTCTCCCGACCCAGTTCTACTAGGGTCAATACCATTTATCACAAACTACAAAATTCAGCTGGCAACATGACTTTACTTCAGCCCCCTGGGACCAGCCCTGGGGTCATGATCCCTTACTTTGGGAAGCACTGCACAAGTGGGGAAGCCCTGCCACCTTAACAGGGGACTTTACATTCACTTTCTTGCCACCATTATTCTGCAGAGCAACAATGAATGAGATTTATAGCTTGAATCAGTTGCCTGCCTTTTGTGATGCCTTGGTGTGTCCCACCTGGCCTTCCACTGCTGCATGGTGGCCCTGGAGATCTTGGGGTGCACCTGCCCACCCTGCATGTATATTGCCCCCAGAGCAGCCCATCCGAGGCCTTAGGAGAAGACCTCCAGAAGGCCTATTCTCAGTCTGTGGAGGAACAGAACTAGCTGCATAGACTCATCTGCTGAAGAAATTGCTGCTTGAAAAAAAATAATAATCCCATATAAAATGAATCCCAGGTTCTTCTAGACAAATTGCTTGAGTTCAGCAAGTCACTGCTTCATCTGCACCACTACAGGTGCAAACTCCACTGGTTAACTGATTACGATTGAACACTGTAGGGACAAAAACTCCATTGTTATTTGGACGTCCTGTGTTTATGCAGAGGGCTCCCAGCTCTTGAAGGTTCAAGGTAGAAACACAGATAAGAGCTCGGAGTCCCTGCCCAGCTTAGGGTATTTCCTGCTCTTCACCACCCACCACAGTAGCCTTCAGAGCCCAGGTCTGAGTCTATGCAGCTGCTCTGAGGGCACAGGTACGTGTGCCCGGAGCCTGATCGTGCATCTGACAAGTTCAGCATGCTGCAAGCTCAGGTAGGAAAGACTTGAGGTTTTCCCTCCTTTGTTTTTTAAATCAGAGCCCACAAATATTTTGCCCCAGCTATACAAACGTTTTACTGACTATGGTTCTCAACTCCCTTTTTCCATTAGAACAAAGCAGGTGAATAACAGCTGTGGAACAAGTCAGTCCACGTGATAAAGTAATTTGCAGATAAGACACTGAAGGACTTAGACCAGCACAGGGGGAAATAATGCAGCTACCTGATGATTGGTATCAGGAAATATCTCCTCTTCAAATTCCTTGTGTTTTTACAGCGGAATCTCTGGTCAGCCTCACACTTGAAAATCAAGGGCAGACTCCAGAGACAACACGTTCTCCTGGCAGTAATAACATGCTCAGTTAATCACACAAGCTCCTATGAGCTTATTCAGTTTTAGAGAGATCAAAGCAACCTGGGCTGCTGTGGAAAGCAGAGGACTTTTAAGATGGCACGGATCTAATTAGAAGACCATCTCTTGGAATCATCTGAAAAGGTAAACCATGTTATATCTTTGTGTTTCTTCTTTGTTTTCTAAAAATATGGATTGGTATTTTTTGTGCTAGGTGGATTTGTAAGACAACGTGTCTTTTTTCTTTTTTTTGCAACATTTGTGAAAAAGAGAAACTAGGAGGAAAAAAATAGGACATGTATATCATGTGTGTTCTGGGTTAAAGGGAGACTCATCTACTTAAAGAAGGGAATCTTTTGTATTTTAAAATTAACTTCAGATAATCCTTTTTTTTTTTTTCCTTGCCAAATGCTGTGGGGAAGAAGAGATTTGCTATCAAGCTCTGGTTTCCTTACTTCTCCTAGGCTTTTAAAGTCAATGGTACTTACAGCCTCCAGGAGATGGTCTATATCTAGAATGCTGAACATGTCCACATAGCTTCTGATTTTCCAATTATGTGTACATATATAATGCAGAAATTGCTTGCTACAAAGTTTTCATCACATTTTTTTTCCAACAAGGAATTAAATGAATGAACAGCTACGTTACTCAAAAAGTAGTTTAATATTTTGTCTTTTTTGCAATTTCTGGTCAGTTCTATATAGGAGCATATAATAGTCACACCGGCTAAGCTCAAAAGTGAAGACAGTACAGTATGTTGTCTATGATATTTTTATTTAAAAGAGTGTTAAATCAGGGCACGTATGTAACTTATCACAGAGTATATGACATCAGGATCATTCCTTTTCGTGTACCTTTTATCTGTCAGTGTTGAACTTCATCTCTCCATTTAATGGGGTCCCTACAGAGAGCTTCAAAGACAGTAGGTTTGTGTTAATCTCAGTTACTTAATGTTTTCCACACTGTCTTTTCCTCATCATTTGAAAAGAGATGGTAAGAGACAGGTTTATGTGTGTGTTCCTGTGGAGCTCTGGTAATGACATCTCTCCGTTGGAAAAACTGACCACTTCTTCCAACTCTTGTCTCCTGTCTTTTAACCAGGTCTATATCTAGGTGAAGTCCCACAACAGATGAATCTCTCCAAGAACCCCCGTTGCTGAGGAACGGTGACAAATGCCTGCCAGGGAAATCCAAGTCAGTGACTTTCAGGGAGTTTTCTGGTTATAAGCTCACTGCCCTCCTCCCTCCATTCCCAAGGTGAGATCACAGATCATGCTCACATTACATATACATATTTGTAACAGGGCATACTAATCAATGAAGTACCCTCACTGCTTGGGTGCATCAACTCTGACATGCAGTGTCACCCACTGCCAGTGTTCAAAGTTTTAATCAAGTTAATCTTATCCACTCCAATGCTATTCGGTGCTATTCTTAAGAATATTTCTCCAGTGCTTGTCTTTCATAAAATGATTTTTGTAGTCTGCTTGAGTTCTGCCTTTTTCCATTCATTCTGGAGCTCGATATCCCTAGTAGAGCAGTTATTCACAAAGTATACATTCATAGCAAAATACAAAGCTTGCTGCATTCTTCAGCTCCTTTTCTTCATTCCTTCTTGGTAAATAAAGTGTGTCAGCACCTTCCTTAAGAATCCATGCACGGCTTGCCTGCCCTTTATGTTTCATTATCTAATCTAGTGCATGAGTAAATCAGCTTAGGTATTACTGACAGGAAAAAGATTTTTTTTTTTTTTTTTCAGGACTTGTTTTCACATGCAACACTGTGTTCTTGCATATTGTTAATGGAAGCGTATTTTAAAAACTTAAATTACATACTTTCTCCCCCCATCTCAGGATGTCTTGCTGGCAGTGAAATCAGGTCTCTCACTTATAGGCCTTTCTGTTGGTGTCATTGTTTACTTTAAACTTCACAGAAAGATGATCTGAAAATGCTGAAATGCATTGACCTGGAAGGGATCACTTAATGCTTGGGTGTGGAAGGAATCACTTCACCTGTAATTTAAGACAATCACGTAGCTGTAGAAGAAATAGCTGTTAATTTTTTTAGGTGAAATCACAGAATCACAGAACAGTTGAGGTAGGCAGGCAGCTCTGGAGATCATCTAGGGCAACCCGCCTTCTCAGAACAGGGCCAACTACAGCAAGTCATTCAGAACTATATCAGGTTGACCTTCCTGGGCAGCGTTCCCGGTGTTCCAGCACCTTCAAAGAGAATAAATCTTTTCTTATGCTCAGATGTTATCTCCAGTAGTTCAGTCTTTGCTTTCGCTTCTCATCCTGTCACTGGGCACCACTTAAAAGGGTCTTTACCCAACCCCATCTCATGAGACATTTATACACGTTCACAAGATCCTCCCGAACCTTCTCTTGGTCCCAGCTAAATGGTCCCAACTCTCTCAGATTTCCCTCATATGACAAATTCTCCAGACCTTAATCACCTTCATGCCCCTCACTCCAATATGACCATGTCTTTCTCGTATTTGAGATCCAAGACCTAGACTCTACACTCCAGGTGCTGGACCTCACCTGTGCTAAATTGAGGGGGAAGATCACGTCCCTCAATCTGCTGGCAATGGTCTTTTTAATGAAGCCAAGGATGCTGTTGGTCTTCTTTTCCGTGAGAGTGCAGTGCTGGCCCATGTTCAACTTGCTCGTCAGTACCTTCCATATCCTTCTCTGAAAAGCTCCTCTCCAGCTGGTAATCCAACAGCATCTACTTATGCAAGAGGTTATTTCTTCCCAGAGTAGAGCTTGGCATTTCTCTTTGTGGAACTTCATGAGGCTCCTGTCTGCCTATTTCTCCAGTCTGACAAGTTCCTTCTGAACTTGTAACATAACCATCTGTAAATCATTCCTCCACATTTAGTATCATCTGCAATCTAGGAATTTTCTCTCAAAAGGCCGGTTAATAAAAAGGGGCCAATGATGAAAGTGCAGGATGGCAAAGTGATTAAATACATGGTATTTTCCAGGCAGGCCCAAATATTGTTCCTTTACTCGTTTACTATGCTGAAAGCTGAAGCAGTTCAGGAGCTCCAATGGAGCAGATCAGACACCCCTGCTCAGGAGGCTGGGATGTCCATGCAGGAGGCTGAGCACATAACCATTTCAGCCATCCAGTTTTAATACACAGCTAGAAGTCCAACAAATTCATTAACATTGCTTATTTTTTTAGCTCTTGCTGAAGCAGTCACCCTTCACAAAAAATCAACAAATATCAGATGGCCTCAGAGAAGAGATTTCTCTACCCAGTTTAGATGCCTAAAGGTGTGCACATGGGCTCTCCCTTTAAGAGGCTTACCCTGTTGACTCTACAGAGATTTTAGGAGCTTTATCTCTTTTTATGTAAGTCTGGCTGAAACCACATTTACCCTTGTTGTTCCTCTTATTAGCCAAGGAGCAACTAAAGCAAATCAGTTGCTGAGCCTGCAGTGTTCCCACAGCCTTCACCACAGTGTGAGGTCGCAGGTAGCAGAGCTATCCCTGCTGCAATGCAGCAGGTCCTCAGTAATAGCAGCACTTCTGAGTAATTCCCCATGTTCTGTCTGTGTATTTTCTAAGTGCTCCTGAGAGGAATATTTACAAAGCCAAAAATCAACTTTTATCATGGGAGAGGAATTTTGTCACTTCTCCTAATGCTGTTAGATGCTTGGATTCTACTTTCTCCAAGTACTTTACTTCTCTCTCCATTTGAGATGGGCATAAGGACATGGAAAAAAAAAAAAGATGAGAAGCACTCTGAGAGTGAGAGTGGAAGGGGGGGGAATAATTATAGATTTTGTTCCATGTTATGTTTTGTACAGAGCAAGTAGGCTATGCATACTGAAATACGCTGAAAATACATTTTTTGTAGCGTGCTGATGCTTCCTATAGTGTGAGTCAACTGAAAATATCCTGACCTTTTTGCTGCATTTTGCTTTCACGCTGTACAGCAAAGATGATGAAGAAAATGCCATCTTGGGATACTGCAGCTCTTTGCTGCTTATTTCTACTTGTTGCAGAAAGGTGCCATATATCACAAGGTGTGGACTTTGACCCATTCGTCCAATATGAAGTGAGTATCCTTTCTCAGCAACACTGTCTTTTACTTGATTTTTGCTTATAATGACTGTGCTGCCCCCCATAATCTTCCTTTACATCAACAAAATCTTAAAGGAAGTCAGTATAAGATCAGGTAATGAGACTGAGGCCTTAAAATTTTCCCAAAAGGTATAAATGGATAAGCCAGGATAAGCCAGGAACCGAGCTGTTCCTCCCACTCTCTAAAGATGGCTGAGCAAAATTTCTGTTTCCTCATGTTAGTCTGCAAGGGTTTTTAATTGCTCTCCCCTGAGTTAAGCCTAGCTAAGTTACGTGGACACTGCTCCTGAACGGGGTTCACCATCCTATGGCAAAGACCCAGAACGGGACAGATGAATCTTGCTTAGAAGTGTGAGGTTGATGGCAGCCAGTGCAGGTGTGCTTACATGAAGGTGACAGGAGTCTCACTGGTGTCTTGACCATAGGACGTGAGTACACATGAATAAAACACTGCTCCTGACTGACCTTCTTTTAAGATACTGAGGTTGGACCTGGACTTTACTCCAGTTCCCTGCTTTTTCACTAATCTTTCTGGGGTAATGATTCATACCAGTATTCTGTATCATGGAAACCCGTTTGTGTTCAATGCTATATATGTGTTTGGTAGAAGGTAGTTTCTGCACAAAAAGTCCTAACTAGAAGGGATGAAAGAGAAACAGAGGAACAAAAGGACTGACTGACTGACTCAATATAATTTCATAGTCTAATAAAAAAATCAGTCTACAAATCTAACAATATCTAGTCTATCACAGTTATTAGACCAGAAAATGCTTCTGCATTATAAATCATTTCAAAGCAAAATGGTCCCCACTGCATCTATGTTCAGCCTCTAGGAACAGAGGATATAACAGAATACAACTGCAAAAACAAAACATTTGTAAGCTGCATTCCTTCCCTGGTGTGGTTCACGGCATCCTGCTGTGGTTGGATGGGCACATCTAAGTGGACAATGACCTTGTTTTAATTAGGCTGAAAAGAAGCAAGGAGAAGTAGTGAGGAAGATGGGAACTCCTCACGTTGTTGCTGTCACCAATCCCTGCCTTGGCAAACCAAGACAAACTGGTTCCTGCAGCACCTTCTGACCTACTGTGGATGCTTAATAGGGACCAAGTATCATGTTTGTTCTGTGTCTTCAAAGTGCTTCCAACTCAACACTTAGGCATTTTCATGAAAAGAAAACAACCACATATTTCCTAGCATCATTGAGCCATGATACACCCTACGAATGAGTCATTACTTACTAGTGTGAATATGGTGTTAAGTATTCAACAACATAAAAATACTCTGCGGTTGCTTGGGACAACAATTAGAAAAGGAAACCACCTTGACCAAACCTGGAGGAAGAAGTGCATCACAGAGGGCTGTTTTTTTGGTTTTTTTGGGGGGTTTTTTTGTTTTTTTAAAAAATTTCAGCTGACTTCTGAGCAAGGTGAAAAGTAGCACCCCGGACTGTCTAGAAATGCCAACGCTCCTTGGAATCTCCACTGACAGAACGAGTGTGATACAAAGTCCAACTCTAATCACACACCAGATGGTTCCTTTATGTAAAGAGACGACTTAAGAGTTGCCAAGCTATTCACCCTTTCTGTAAATAAAGATTTCAGTAGGGCTGAAGAAACTGGCAAAGCTTCAAATTTCCTGCCTGTGTCTGCTTGTTCTTTAGCCTTTAGTCCTAACAATGATGCCAGTTTATTTTTAGTATATTTCTAAAAAATAAGATGACCTGCATCTCATTTGGCTGCATCCTGCACGAACCCACTCACTCTGAAATTGTGCCCCCACGACCACCAGTCATGTACTAGTAATGGCCCATGAAATAGCTATTTGTCCTAACATGTGAGACAGAGTCAAGGCTTTTCAATCCTCTTTCCACTCCTCCTGCATTTGCTTTTGCCACTTTGGAGCTGGAATTTCAGGGCAAAGAGGAAAGCAAAGGGCAACATTAGTTCTCTGCGTGGAACTGAGTGGAGATGACTGAGTGGAACTCATTTTCCCCAAATCCCACAAACAATATCTTATCTCAGCAGGAATTACGCCTTCCAGGACAGCAGCCTAGGTATATTACCTACCACACATAGGGTAGGGTGCCCAAACAGGGTGCAAGGGGACAGAGTGGGGAGAAGGGCCAGATGCATCCAGAGTGGTTTGCAAAGCTGCCAGAGAGCTCTCCCTGCCCGGGCAGCTCTGTGGGCAGTTTGTGGCTTAGCTGCAGAGTTCCTACTAAGCTCAAGCATTTCACCTTGTGGAGGTATGCAAAGAGGCAGATGCGAGCTCCGTGCACCCCTTAGCCAGTGCTTAACATATCCCCATTCGGAAGATATAAATATTCTATTTAAAGAGGATGAGTGGGAGAAGACGCGTGGAGGGAGCATTCTTATTTATGCCTGTATTTTCTTCACTGTTTTTCTCATGATAGCAAGAGCAGCTATAACTTTCTTTTGCTTTCTCCACCAGATTGACAGTACACTAGAAGAGGAGCATTTCTACTCCGAGTGGCAAAGGCAGAAGCGAAATGGTATGTGCACAAATGGATGGTATCAGAACAGATCCTAGCAAACCACAGAGGAAATGACTACTGGAGACAGCATGTCTCTGTGTAGTGGGTTGTCGTCAAAAAGAGGGAGTTAATAAAGGCAGAAACCACAGCGGTGGAAACATTTAGCTGGTCAGAGATTGAAATATATGAGCACAACTTTCTCTGCAAGATGAAACACATAGTGTAAAAAAAAGAGATTTTTGGATGGAAAAATTCACGTGATAATCCTATGACAACCTCTCTGTTTGCCAAGTTGAAGGTGAGAGGAATGAGGCAGCTTTTTTATGCATATATAATACCACTTATATCAATTTCCTATTGGTCTGAGTTGAAATAAATATTTGTTTTGTTTTGTTTTGCTTTGTATTTGTCAAAGAAGCAACAGATGGGACACATGTGCAGAATATCTACTGATTAGGAAATGGGAAGCAGAATATCACATTGAGCTAACACTAAACAGCAACAAAGAGCCCAAATGTTGACCTGGAAGCTATCAGCTTACGACTTACCCTAACACATAACTTTGCAGTCTCATCCGATTTCTTTTTCAGTGATTACTTTTGACTTGCCTGCTGTGGAGTATACCGTTGACATTGAAGTAAGCCTTACGGATTCATCCTTTCTGGAGCCAATGAAGGAGTATTTCAAGAACCTTAGTCTTCCAGTTACAACAAATGTTTCAAACGTAGAGATGACGGTTTCAAGCATCAATGTTACAACAGGTGGGTTGGCTGTTTTTCTAGTTTCTGGTAAACATCCTTGTTTGTCAGTATTTGATCTCTCTTGTCTTTACTACCCACCACCCTTAGATGTCAGCAAAATTGAGCTCTCTCTGCTGCATACTGAAAGGCCCAGGACCAAATCATCAGCACACAACATGACATTGTGTTGTGTCATCTGCTCCTTTCTCCATGACATTGGCGTTAGGAGTAGTCTTGAGTTTTTGGGGTTTTTTTTGGTTTTTGGTTTTTTTTAAGTAAGAGAGAATGTGAGAGATGCTGAGCCAAAAGATTTTGCCACAGCTTGAAAAACTAATAGTCTGAGTAACTTTAAAGTTTCAGGAAGCTGTAAGAGCAATTATCAGTGTTCACTTCCCTCAGACTTGCATTTGGAATGTAAATTACTACAAGAGGTTGTACTCTGTCCCCAACAAGGACGTGCATCATGAGATGCCATCTTTTCCTGATGCAACTCTCTTATTCTTACAGGCCAAGGTATTGGACATATTTTATTATCTGAGCTGTCATTTTGCAACATCATATCCACATGATTAAAAAAATACCGTAGAGGACATATAAACACACCAAGTATTTACAATAGTAGAGCAGCGGGATGTTTTGTGCTTTCTTATCACTGGACTGAGACCAGTGAAAGGAAATGTCCACCAGTTCTCAAAACAACATGCAAACTGCTACCTTAAGGGCCTTCAGGATCATATGCAATATGAAAAAAAATGTTTTGTTAATATTTTATTCTTCGTCCTTGACAGTTAAATTTATTTGAGTAGTCAATAACACATCAAAAACAGAAAAACTTACACTGAAAAGGAGTTTTTTGATTAGAGAATGTTTGTTTTCAAAGAACTTCCTGAGAAGTTTTTTCTCATGCAGCACTCAGATGTCGAGACACACAATCATTATACAAGATGTCAGGATACAGAGTGACACAGCATCTCACTAGCCATCAAGGCCACAAATACCTCTGAAGGCTGTTATTACTTGAAAAGCATATATGATGTTTACTTTTAGCCCAGGCGATAGATTAAATATCCAACCTTGAAACTATCATAAGGCCTTGGCCAATATGCCAGGGAAAATTTTAGGATCAGGTTTCACACTTTCATGCATGTAACACTTAAAGATAAATGGTCAGACTTAGCCTTGTGTAAGCCTACATGGTTAGTGTTTTATGACTAGTATGGCAAGCTTTGCAAGGCATCAGATCATCACATTTGCATCAACTGACTGAATACACAAGAAAGGTAACAGCTACTTAAAATCACTGGCATAAAAATACATCGAGGTAAATACATATCATGCAACATGTTATGCTCCATTTGGCATTCTCATGTGCTTCTCTCTCTGTCTGATGCTAGTTTGTCTGCCCTCTGGAGAGAACAAGAGCTGTTGCTCCTGTGAACATGGATACGCATGGCCAAGATCGGTTTGCGGTGACTTGATAACTTGCCCTGCTGTCGGTCTAACACCCGTACAGCCCTGCAGCTACATCAGGCAACTGCCTTTCTATGGGCCTTACTGTGAGCCTCAGACAGCAGGTAAGGAGAAATAGTGCTGAATTTCATCATTGTAGAACCCACTCCTGGTTAGAAGAAATAATGTGCAAAGTCTGCAGAGATGCTCCGGAGCTCTTATTTCACACTGTGATGTGAGCCCACCTTGAGCCAGGTACCAGAAATATTTAGTGTCCATGCTGGATTCCCAGCTCACTCACTTGCTTCTCTGAGACTTTCAGCAAAGCAAGTCTTGTGTCCTCAGACTTTGAATAGAGGAACTTAAAAATGTGACCAAACTGTGTTTTAATTCTTACAAGAGAGGGAACAACAACAAAAAAGCATATATCTTTTGTTTATTTCACAACGCTTGTGCCAAGCTGCCCATGGCTTTCTATGAAAGTCACTATGACTAGAGACTGGACATTTAGGTTTGCAGTGCTGCAGTGTCCATTGCTGTCCACTGTACAGACCTGTTGTAGCTGCAGTCCAGGGCAAACTCCATACTCCACTGCAGGGTATGGACATGCCCTTAAATGGATCCATCTCAGAAAACTCTCATAGTTTTCTAACCATTTTCCCTTCTCTTGTACTCATTGATAAGTCTTGACTCAAAATCTTGCTCTGAAATCACTGGGGATTTTTCCATTCATTTCAATGGAACATTGTCTGGTCCTATGGAGGAGATTTGTCTCATCTCATTTCAACTATGTAGAAGTCAATCATCTGCTCAACGTTAGTCATCTGAACACCCTCAACAATTGGAAATCTTTATTGACAATTCACCCATTTTAGGAAAGCTATCAACCACTTTTTGAATATTTTATCACATTCTGGAAGTATCTACAGCTTTGCATCTCTCAGATAAAGAAATTTGGGAGGATCCTACTTTTGCTGTCATACAGTTGAATCGAAGAAAGTTGTAAGGTCTGGGTTTGACTAGAAAGTGGATTATGTTAGAACAAAAAGCCAAAAAATTACTCTTAAATTATAATGTTTAATTCTACATTCATTTTTGTGCTTTTTTTTACAGACTCTTGTGGTATGGAAGAGCCCCTTGTAATAAATATTTCAGTCAGTCTTGACACAGTCTTTTCAAATGATCTCATGGATTCTTCTTCCGAATTATACAAAAAATATAAGGGCGACCTTGAAAAAGCGGTAAAGATTTTTTTCCCATCTCCAAAGGCACCTAGTCACCTCAGAAATAGGGAATTTATCCTAAGTATCGGTAGCTTATCTCAAAAACAGTGTGTCCTGTCTGGGTCCCAGTGAGGAGCAGTGAAGCATGCAGCAGTGGCAGCTATGAAACTAGTCTGTGCTGGAAGACATTAACATCTATGACATTAACAACATTCCCATTCATTTTAATATGCAAATAGGCAGGGAAGTAGTTAGGATTTTTTTTTATAAAAAAGCATGAACATTTTCACTATATTGGTCCCAGTTTGAGTCTCTATGCAAACAATATAAATTTAGAATGAGACTATCAGCAGATATTTATCCCAGTGAAAGGCAGAAGGCCCATTATACCAGCATATGTATGCTTTTAATTATGTCCATGTTGAATTCTATTCAATTCTAGATTTAAATTCCAGAATTCTTATTCTTCCTATTTTAAGCAGCTTGAAGCAAGATGTAGAGGATTCATGCCATTTAATATCTCTCTTTTTTTTGCAGTTTAATGAAAGCTACGCATGTTTACCAGGCTTTGTATCAGCAACGGTAACCAGTTTCAGGTAAGGAAGCACTTTCTTCTGAAATAGACCTCTTTCTGTCCTGTCTCCTCAATTAGACTCAATTAGGAGTAGGTCATCAAAACCAATATTCACTGTGCTTAGAAATGTACTGTTACATACCTAGCAAATAATAGTACAATAGAAGCAAAGGAAAACATAAGTATTAGCAGGAGAATTTGTTAGAAGTTACTGCCATGCAAAAATTCACATAACATAATAACTCTTCAGGTGGTTCAAAGCCTTTCACGGACCTTCTGAAAAGGCTGAATTCCATCCGAAAAACTAAAAGATGCAAATTATAGGAATATCTCCCAGGCCATTAGGAAGATGAATTGGCTCTGGATGGACACTGGATATCGATACAAAGAGACATTACTTAAATCAATGCATATTTAAAGGCAGCCGCATTTTAGGATTTCTAAGGAGAGTTTGCTAGAAGTAGGCATCCAGGCTAAGGAGTGTCCTGCCTTGGAGAAAAGCTGTAGCACAACCTTCTTGTACACCAGAACAAGTCTCGTGTCACCGGAGGAGCCTTTCATGGGCTCACACATTCCTAGCCATGGAAGACGAGTCACCACAATAAATAAATCCACTAATATGCAAGTTTGTTTATTTTTGATCCTTCTTTCATTCTCATACCTGCTCAGGCCTGGAAGTGTTTCTGTGAACTATGAAGTAAAAGCTGCATCAGCAACCTTCAAGCAGATAGAAGATTCTAACAGATATGTACCACAACTTCTAGATACCTCGTACAGGTTAAACCCCACCTCCTTTACCACAGAAATAACAAGTAAGTTTAAAGCTTTCTTGATATTTCTCTCTGTCATTTTCCTTGGAAGTGCTAGACTTATCCATGCAGCTGCCTTAACAACTTGGTACAGGTCCTTCAGTAACGGTGCATTTCTCTGACTATTTCACTTCCTCTCATCACACACCATCAAAGCTGAAGAATTACAAGAAATGATAGTCATCCCCCCCAGTACCTTCCATGGAAAACCCAGTCTTTCCAGCAATTCCACTGAAACCTGATGCAATCTCTCCAGGAGGGAGAGACTGAATACCTTTGAGCTCAGTACAAGAACTGTGCCAACCCTTAGCACATCAGGTCAACAGCATTTCCCTCTCAAATCAATAAATCTCTTTCACTTTACATAAGAGTGGGTTCCTTCTGGTTCCTTTGACACATTTCCATGCCAGTGTTGGAAGATCTGGCACACTTCAGTGCTGTATTCTCCACACACTGAGCACTGGACTGTCTGTCCTTAACTTGGAGGATTATCTCAACCTTCTTCCCAGTTTTTCTACTTATAAAGTAGTGGTGATGATATTTCTGGGATCTATGGCGGACAAAGACAGCAGAAGAATCTCTCATGGAAAAATGACATCTCTTACATCAGAGATGGTCTGTGTAAATGATTATGAGTATATATATTCCCATGAGATGAGGGATGCCATAAAGATGTGAGCTGAATGACAATAACACTGAATGCTGCTCTTCATTTTCCCAGATCAGACAAACTTCACTGTGCATCCCGTGGATATTTTTGAAGGTGATACAATAGCACTGATTTGTGAGACAAGTATAGTTACTGAGAACGTGACCTGGTATCATTCTGGTCAGATCATCTCAAACAGCAACCGGCATTCCCTGACGATAAAAGCTATGCAAAGTACCACACAAGCAATTCTTAAAATTACTAACGTTACAGCGATGGATTCTGGTATGATTTTCTCTCTTGTCAAAATAGCATATGAAATATCTAGTGTGAGTGGTTTTGTATACATGTGTTACAAAAATGCAGTGACTGCATTTCACCTAACTCAAATGGAAAAGCATATTGTTCCTCATAATTTATGTATTTGTATCCTGTATATGTTCCTGAGTGTGGATGATGGATTTTACATCTGACTTCAAAAAGCCTGAGTACGATGCAGGATAGTCTGTGGGAAATGGAGCCATTTGGGAGGTGGGAGTTTTGTGTTCAGATCTCCTCTGGCCAGACCAAATCTCGATGTCCCTGCTCCTGTGAAGAGTGGTCTGCTCACAAATCCCCAAAAAAATGTGTGCCGAAAGTAAGGAGGAAGGGCTCTGAATGCCTGTTTCAAAGGCACCCAGATTGCACGCAAGGGATAGATGCTTAAAAAAGTTCCAGTCCTGTCCTCCTTGACAGGACCCCCTGAGAGAGTAGGCGGCCACACTCTGATTGCTTGCTCTTGTGGATTCTGTCCTACACACCTCTCTCTCACTCATTCCCTATATCTTTGGCACAGTCCTACTATTTTATTAGCATGACACATTGCTACCACCTGGATTCAGACCCCAAATTCCACACCACCTGGATTTTAAGCATCACAGTCCCCTACCTGAGAGAAAAATTTGACTAGCAATAGTAGTCAGTGCAATCAACACAGTGACATTGTATTGCAGTGTGATGGAAGATGTGAAAACTGGGACAGGAAAAGGCTTCCAGTTTCTAACTCTAAATTTAGATGAAACATCCAGTTTCTAAATATAGATGAAACAATGGTAAAACATGTTCTCAGATACTACCTATGCTTTACAGGTTCCTACATGTGCATTCTCACTAAGAGCGGTCCATACTACAAGCTCATATATAAGGCCACAGAAGCAATAGATGTCTCTCCACTACACATCATTTCACACTTAAATGACATTGATGTCACATGTGACAGTCCAGAGATGCAGACAAACAGTCCTTTGCTGTTCTGCTGTATTGACAGACAACTACCATCACTAACTGGTGACTGGAAAGTAAACAGACCTATCAATATTACAGGTAAGATTAACTAAAGGTTGCCTTTAGCCTACTTGGTTTGTTTGGTTTTCTCCTTTTATTGGGCAGCAGCACCTCCAAAAAGACCAAGTTAGAGGATGAATATTGGCTATGCGTTCCAAAGAGGAGGACGAAGCGTTTCATTTGTGCTGTCTTGATCCTAGTCTGATTTGGGGCATATTCATGCAAATACTGCTGCTCAGAATTGTGCCATCTTGGTTGGAAGCCTCTGGTTGGACCAGCACTATACCGAGTTTTTCCAAACAGCTTTTTTTTTTTTGCACTCTCTAGTCTTGGGAGCAAAGATGGTGGATCAGCCTCTAGGAATATCTCCAGAATCACTCATGGTTTCTGGAAGCCTCTGGGTACCACATACAAAATCTGACAACCAAAGGAGCAGATGATACAACATACCTGCAACATAACAAAAAACTCTCCACAGTTTCCCTTTCCATGGGCAGCTGAGATCTATGACACGATTGCTCAGCCAGACTTCCCGTAAGGCCTCTTTTATAACTCATAAAGAGTTAATACAGCTCCAAGAACAATGTGCTAGAGGTGATTACCAGATAGCATGAATAGAAACCATCATAAATGCCTATAAAGTATGGTCATAAACAATCTATGGCCTTGCTGGACTCTTAAATATTTTATGGCTATCAGTTAACTGTTTATTATTAACTGGTATAAACGAAACTCCAGCAGAGGGTGGGATAGCAAAATGAAAGAAAACCTTCAAAGTTCCTGCACACAGTCACTTCCATCCCCCTACAGCTAAACCTGCACTCTTCAGATTCTAAGTTGAATGTTCGTCAAAATACTCACAATGTTTATTTCAAAATAAGATGACCCTAAAATCTGCAGTATTTCCTCACATTTTACTTATCTTACTCATCCTAGATATGATAGGCAATAAGGTCAGGCCTGAACTACAACATTCTTCATTTTGACATCTTGAGATATCCAGGCAATACTGTTGTTTCCCATGGGTTGTTTTTGGATGATTGTTGGGCTTCTGGCCTTTGGAGATCACTGCAAGTGTTGCCAGAGCAAAGGGGTGTGCATGGATTTGAGCACTAATGAGCTAAAACTGCCAGGCTACCAAAGATTACACAGAAACCCACAGGGTTCTTCTTAGCTATTGTGATTGCTTGTGATTTTCAGAGCCTGGGTATTTGAGGACATCCCTAGGCCCTCAAGGATTGCTTATTTCACTGCAGGAATCTCCAGTTCCACGGGAAACTGCACTGAATACAAGCTCCAAGTCAACACATTGCTGTGTCCACCTGAGAAGTCAGGTACAGTGACAACATACACGTGTGAGCTGCAAACTGGACACGGTGCCATCACCAGTGAAAACATCAGAGTGACGTATTTCCGGACAGGTAAGCATCTTGTAACACCAACCGTGAGCTCTGGGATGCCCAGGTGGCATCTGTGGCACGTGCCATTAGGAAGTGACCACCTATAATGAGTGACTGTCAGTAACATGCCATTTATCTCTTGTCATCTCAGCAAATGTAAACATAACTTCAAGCATAAAACCATTTGTTTCTGTGGGAAAATCATTTAATCTAACATGCACAAGTGATGTGAGCAATTATGACAGCGTCGTCTGGGAAATCCAGCATGGAAATAACATTAAAACCATAGACTGTGCTATGTGCATCAACAGCAGCAAATTCCCAGCCAAATCTGTGCTCAGCGTGAAGACTGCCACCGAGGACTGGAACGGTGAGTAAATACAGTTTGTGGAGACTACAAAGGCACTGAATTCCCTGTACCAGATCATCTGCAGTTTCCTTAATCTGGCAAATTACTGTTTTAATCTGGCAAATTTCCTGGCCACAGGAAATAAAAGAATTAAAATCAAAACCCCTGGAGGACAGCAAGGGATGATGCTGCCCACAACGTTGTCCTTGTTCAGAACTCACGACCAGACAAAAGCTGAGACACTCTTCTGTTGTCTGAGGCCATTCCCGTGTCATTGCTTTCAGGCACCTACGTCTGCACGTTCTCCCAGAAGAATGTAAACAGTTCTGCCAACATGACAATCACAGTTGTTCCCTTGCCTCTGAAGCAGAACATCCTGCTCGACCCCATCACAGCATTTGTACAGAGCGATGTGCCGCAGCGCCTCAACTGCTGCGTAAATGCTGAGGCCAGTGCAAATTATGATGTCACGTTTGTGGTTCAACAAAATGAATTTCAAGCTGGTAAGTAACTATGAACTTGTTGCATTGACACTTACACTGAGTGCCACAACCCCGGTCTATAGGTCTCTTTTCATGATTTCCACCACTAGTGAGTTAAGAACTGCAACTGTTTTTCACATGATTGGGTTTTACACATCATGTTCCTTTTCACCCTTTCTCATGTCCAGTTCCTTCCTGTTTCACTGTTGTTTATTAGCCCATTCTCCTTACTACTAGACATGAGAAAGCACCAGATTTTACTCTGACCTATGCAGAATCAGTCAAAATGTGATTTTTAAATTTAAAACAAAATGTTTTACAGATTTTCATAGAATCCTTCATTATTCCTACCAGTGACTTTTACTCACCTGGACATATGCACTTCTGAATGTTTTAGTGTCTCAGGGTTTGTTTGCTTGTTTGTTAGTTTTCAGTTGAGTCCATGTAACCAATTCATATTTACTGCTATTATGACCATATACAAGGACTCTCAAGCATATAAAAACACTTAAAAACACTTTCCTTAAGGAAAAATACTGTTTCCTTAAGGGAGGCTGCAGTGCCTGGGGAACATGACTAACATTAATTAGAGGAATATTAAAGTCAACTGCAGTAGCAATAAATATAGATATGGGTAAATTTGATGTCCTTTCCCAGGCAGTGAGAATAAGCCTCCTCATCAATGTTCAGATTAGAAACTGGTAAATTCTGTATATTTACTTTTATTTTCCTTTCCCAAATTTTCTGAATTCATTATTGAGGAAATGTTACCTATGAAGAAGATCTACCAAGTCATAGAAAAGGTAGAATAATGTACTAGAAAGCAATTCAGAAAACTATCCTATATTCATCAAGGACACGGGTAATATCTAATTAATACTGCAGAAGCCTAGGATTCTATGTTTTAAATTTGGAGCTGTTGTGTGAGTTCTTTGGCATGTTTAATATGCTGGGAGTTGTCAAGTGGTTCACAAGACAGCTAGGTTAGAAAAGAGCACAGAAAAGGGTCCTAAACTAACTCAAAAAAACCACACACACATATACAAAAATGAAACAAACAGAGAACAAAACAAAACAAAACACTTGTAGGAGTACAAAAGCAATAGGATGAAATATAAGGCAGGCTGGTAGAGACTGAATCTCCGGCTTGCTAAGGAAAAATGGCAGGATCCCTTTGGAAGAAGTTGCAGTCAGAGATCCTCAAACACTGTAAAGCAATGGGAGTACAGGGAAGATGTGGAGTTTGAAAGAATCATGTATGAACAGGAGAAAAAAAAAATCTCAGCCTAAATCAAATGTCTCTGATAGAAGCAGAAGCAATAAGACCATTCATCAGAAGTGTTTTGAAGGCAAATTTTGGTTCCTGCATAGTAAGATGGTTTGGGCAGGGTTGGATCACACACCAACAACTGAAAAGGATGCTGATCAGACAGTGGCTGCCAGAAGATTTACTGTCTAAGTAAATTTTCAAACTTCTTAATAATTTTAATAAATCAGCAACAGACAAATCAGCATGTGCCGACTCTCCATAAAAAGAATCTCCTTTCCTCTAGGACACAAGGAAAAAATTTTTACAGAATCTCTCTGGAAGCAGATTGACCTCCAAGTGTATATTAACCTATCTCATTTTTTTCCCTTGTAGCAAAAAAAGAAGAAGGAAATTTGCTGTGCTATTACATAATATACAATTATACGGCATCAAAACCAGACAGCAACACAGCTTCCCTCCAGGCATATTGCAAGTTCGTGAATCACATTGGAGATGAAGTCAGGAGTAACAGTATAACACTGATGCCAGTATCTGGTAAGAAATTGCTACCATTTAAAGCTGTTAAATAGGAAGTCAGAAGCCATAAATTTATTGCTCGTGATATGTAACCAGACCAAGTTTGTGCTAGCCAAGAGTATTTTGTCTCTTTTTTTAATGGGAAAAATTGAAATACAGAGGAAAGAATGGGTTTTGCAGAAACTTGAAAAATAATGTTTTCACTGTATTTGACAGTGGCCCAGTACGTTCCTGAGCTTTCACAAGCTTTCCTAGTTCCATAGCTCCACTGGGTTCTGATTCCCATGTTGGCTGGGCACCTACTCCCACGTCCATAAACATCTCCACTTGCACCAGCAGTTTAGCAAGGGTCAAAGACTGTGGTGCCCCAGGAAGAAGCTCAGGCCAGTCTGTGGGAGAGCGTATCCACCTTAGACACAAGAGTGGCAATGCCTCCAAGACGTTGCAGAGACCTGGGCAGGCCCAGTTTCCAGTCAGCTCTGGAGGAAACACTGCATAGATAGAATACAGCATTCCTAAATCCAGTTTTAATGGTAACATTGGTTCTGATCAGAGTTTGGATATTTTAGCTTCTTATTCTGAATTAGAAAAGAAAAAAAGAACCATTGCAGAAATTGCTTTTTACTCCATAGTATAAACAGTGCTGCCTACCATGGATTCAAGTGTATTTGGCCAGATTTCACCGTCTTTGACAATAAACACAGTGTGCATTAAGATAAGACTGCAAACACTTTATTTACTTATTCAACAGCTACTTAATTCTGTGACTAACTCAACCGAAGTCGATTAGATTATTTGCAAGAGTCACAGTTCATGAAAAAGGTGCCAAGGCCTCACTAGCAAGGTCTAAATGAATTTACTGTTAGTGCTGCAGCAGCACTGAGTCCCTCAGCAGGGTAAGATAACCCTTGGGGTAGAGATGTCTGTGTAAATAAAAGAATTACAGTTCATAGAATCATAGAATCATAGAATGCCTAGGGTTGGAAGGGACCTGTAGAGGTCATCTAGTCCAACCCCCCTGCACACGCAGGTCCCCTAGAGCACGTGGCACAGGGTGATGTCCAGGCAGATTTTGAAGATCTCCAGAGAAGGAGACTCCACCACCTCTCTGGGCAGCCTGTTCCAGTGCTCTGTCACCCTCACTGTTAAGAAATTCTTCCTCAAGTTCCTATGGAACTTTTGGTGCCTCAATTTGTGACCATTTCCTCTAATTCTATCACTGGCCACCACTGAGAAGAGGCCAGCCCCCTCCTCCTCACTCCCTTTCTTGAGATATTTATATACATTAATCAGGTCCCCTCTCAGTCTTCTAAGTTCCCAGATAGTTCCCACAGTGATCAATATAATCCCATCCACAGCTCTATTTTCCAAGGTAATCTAATACACAAATTCTAAAAGTTTAGGTGTGGTTTTTGGGCTTGGTTCAGTACTCCAAAACAAGAGGTTTGACACAATTTTTTTTTGATTTTCATTATTCCCCCAAAAATGGACTGGGAATTTAAAAGGTGTGTTATTTTATTTTATGTAAGAGATTTTGCTTCTTGCTTTTGTTTGATCTGCAAAAACATAGTTTCAAGCACGTTGCTTCTGGTACCTGACAGAATCAGCAGGTGTTCAGACCCCTGTAAATCAGCATACATTTTACAGTGCCCAGAGAATTTTCCCAGCCTCCAAGAAAGTTCATGCTCAGGCTTCAGAGGAAGATTTGAGGATATAAATACATGTACTTTAGTTTTATTACGGAGAGTAGAAAAGGCTTGGTAGTTATTGCAAAACCCACCTTCCAAGACATATAAACACTCAAAAGTCTTAGCTACCAAAGATGGCAAACTGCAATGTTAATATGGAATTTAAATGCTGAAGACCTCTGAACTTTGGGAGCTCACAGGTCTGGTAATATGTTTGTTTCTCGGTTTTTCTGTCTCTTTTTCTCAATACAGGTGGAAAAGTTCAGTGCTCAGACAGTTTGGGCATTGGAGAAGAAGGGTCCAAAATAACGAAGCCGTGCACCGAGTTAAACAGTGCAGATGGCTTTAACCGAGGCACTGTAACTTACGAGTGTATTAGCGGCTCCTGGGTGGTTGCCAGAAACGACTGCCTTTCTGTACCAATAAACAACCTGCTTCTGGGTGCTGAGGTAACATTTATGAGTTTTTCTGCCCTATCCTTCACCCAAGATGATCTTATTCATAGTGTCCACTGGGAAAAATCCCTGGCCTCTGAGCCACGCTCAGGCATTGCCTGGGTGAGCTGGCACAAGCCGTGTCACTGAGGGCACTAACAGTGAAGCAGGATGGAGAGCTGTGAGCCACTGACCAAGCTGCCTATGGGCAGCTCCTTGTTAGCACGTCCCCTTTGCCACTGCCTTTCCCAAATATGTGCCGAGCTCAGGCTTTGGGGCTGAGGTTTATTCTAATAAATCAGACAGAGCAAGGGCCCAAGCAGAAGTACAGCTACTCGATCATTTATTATCTTAACTCTTTCCTAGGCTACTCCCTGGCATGGTTTGGGCCCAAGTCAACTATTTTCTCCTAAATAATTCCCAGAAACAGCCTAGGAGATAGCGCAGGCGTGAGACCATTCTCAACAGGCAGTCCGGATACCCCAGGCGGGAGGGACAGAGGGCTCAATACTATCAGCGTGGACCAGGTTCTGTTTATTTTATTAGTACAGATATGGCCATTATGGAGGATCAAACCCAAAATAAATTTCTTATATGTAATGTGTTATCTTCTATTCCAGTCTTTGGTCAATGATCCTAATGGAAGAACAAACCTACCTCAATATCTTGAGGAGCTTCAGAGAAAGACAGCAGAGGAGCAAAGTGCACTGGATCTTTCTGCAAACCTAGGTGCAGTTGTTACCATCCTAGATTTGGTCTCCAGTATCCCTGCAGATGCAAAGACAGCCACCATTACAGTAAGGTTTTATTTAAGTCTTACCAATACTTACCAATCCCTTTGGCCTCTGTGTCACAGACAAAGAAATTCTTCTCAAAAAAACCTAACAGTTAAGAGTCGTGAGAAGGTGGGAACTGAGGGAATGAGATAAAATGACAGAAAGAAACAGAAGACCATATGAAAAAAACCAAGATGAAGACTATGCATGAGCCTATGCATCAGATAAGACAAAAGAACTTAAGCACTAGGATGAAAAAGTATTGCATGCTTAAAAAACAGAAATGTTCTAGAGTTCCTTATATGTCTCCATCACTAAACATCTGAAGGAAAATGAATGATGGTCTAGGAGCATGAATACAAAACAGGAAAAGGTTAAAATAAACATGAGGAGGGATAATACCAGGGGCCATGATGAAGTGAGGAAAATCAACTGAATGTAGCAAAACATAATGGCAGAACATATCTGAGAAATGCTTCAAAACCTTAAATGTGAGGTATAAATCTGAGAATAGAACTGCTTTTCTGAGCAGAAATGTGCCACACCTGATGTTCTGTAGCTGCAGAACCCTAAATGAGAGACAGAGGAGTCAAAGACAGCCTATAGAGAGCCCATACTCGAACAGAGACTGGAAAAGAGAAATAGTAAATAGTATGTCAAGAAAAGCCAAACAGCTCAATTTTTCAAAAATTTGGCTTGAAAATAGGGCATACAGAAGGGTAATGACTGAATGTTTCGTAAGGCTTGGGAAAAAGAAGAAATGATGGGGTTTTCCAAAAGGCAATTCTAGTACCACACAGAAAGTATCACCAGAAATAACAATGATTTCTGTGGGATTTCAATAACACCATTACTTTGCTGTCATTACAGAATTTCCTCTCTACAGTGGACACAATCGTTAACAATTCCAAAATAGAAACTTGGGAAGCACTGGATAAGCAGCAGCCACATAAAAGTTCTTCGTTACTGCGCTCAGTAGAAAGATTTTCAGAGCAACTCCAACCAGTTAATAATACCATTCCTTCTGTAAAAACAGACACCATTCAACTAGGTGGTACAGTAGTGACAGAAAACAGCAAGGCAGACTATATTAAGATCTTCACCAGCAAAGAAAACCTCACCGTTAACGTGCTAATAAATGAAGGTGAAGTTCAGACTCTGCCACAAAACTCAGCCATTGTCAGTGTGGCCTACTCTACCCTTGGACATATTTTACCCCAGAGTAAGTCTATGCTTGTGAATGGCTTACTGCTAACAACCACTGTGAGCAGAAACAGAAGCCACAGCATCTCTATTAATATGACTTTTGCAAAGAAAAATACTTCCCTAAAGGATCCACAGTGCGTGTTTTGGAGCTTCAGTCCCAATAGCAGCGGAGAATGGAACAGCAGTGGTTGCATAACCACGGAGACAGCAAATGATGTCACTTGCTCCTGCCATCACTTGACATCATTTTCGATTCTCATGTCACCTGATGAATCCTGTCAGGAAGGCACCGAAGATTATATTACCTACACTGGCCTGGCCATTTCCATCTTGAGCTTGGTGGTCTGCATTATAATTGAATCCTTAGTCTGGAAATACGTGACAAACAACACAACCTCCTATATGCGCCATATCTGTATACTCAACATAGCTGTGTCACTCCTGCTTGCTGACATTTGGTTCCTTGTCACCGCTTCCACTAATAACAACAAGCGTGTCTGTATAGCAGTCACCTTTTTCGTCCATTTATTCTACCTCAGTGTCTTTTTCTGGATGCTCAGCCTGGGCCTCATTCTTTTCTACCGACTGGTCTTCATCTTACACAACACAAGCAAGACGGCTCAGAAAGCGGTGGCATTCTGCCTGGGATACGGGTGCCCTTTACTCATTGCAGTCATCACCATCGCTGTCACTCTGCCAAGGGACGTTTACACCAGAAGGAAAGTCTGCTGGCTCAACTGGACGGACAGCAAGGCTCTCTTGGCCTTTGTCATGCCTGTCCTGATCATTGTGGTCATTAATCTCTTCATCACTGCAGTTGTCATAATAAAAATACTGAGGCCAACCATTGGAGACAGGACAAACAAGCAGGAGAGGAGTTCTTTGATTCAAATTGGCAAAAGCATGGCCATCCTGACACCACTATTAGGCCTCACCTGGGGATTTGGCTTTGCCACCATAATCAGAAGCAGCTCTCGAGCATTCCACATTCTCTTTGCTCTGTTCAATTCTTTTCAGGTGAGTTACACTTGTGCACAGTATTGGGTTCTCCATGACCATTTAACATGTTACTAACATTACTAACCTTTGCTGTGCATGGGGAGAATAAACACAGTCTTACACATCCTTATTCCCAAAGGGCTCTTTAAGAAACCCCTTCTAGCAGCATCATGTGTTCTCAGCTGCCTTCGCATATAAGCCTTACAAATAAAGCTAACATCAGTTCTGCCCTTGCCAGTTGCTTTGGAAATAACTTGCATCCCAAAGATGAGAAAAATAATCCTACAGCTGGCCAAGCTTCAGCATTTCTGTTCTCACTGCATCTAGAATTATCATAGGACGCTCTTGTGTGGTTGAAGTAATGAGGGAGTATAAAGAACAGGAAAGTCACCAAAACCAGTAGAACATTACTAAGGAAAAAAAAAAAAAAAAAGGATAGCTAACCAAAATCAATGAGATTTTTGTAATAACATACTTAACTGACCACCAGTATCCAGATATAAGAGGATATAAATTTCTTAGTGACACTATAGCTATGTTTACTCTGTCTCTTAAGGATGGTTTCAAAATTGCATGTTTCAGATCAAATTCACCTGCCATTTATATTGTAAGCCTTCTAGCTTACCTTGGGGGGCACAAGTAAATCACATCTTCCATACATGAAAGGCTATGCCACCAAATATACTTGGAGATCTCTACCACATCAGTGGTATGTTAACTGAGATGAAGTAAGAAAAATGCCCTCTTCTATCAAAGACATCACAGTAAATAGTCAACATGGACAGTGAGATAATCCTGAGGTACTGCACTTAAAATGCTCATGACATCAAGGACTGAATGTAATTATCTGTCCCCTAGGGATTATTCATTTTGGTGTTTGGGACTCTCTGGGACAAGAAGGTAAGAATTCAAACTACTAATTATACTGCATGAAAAATATAACTGAAATTTGAACATAATTGCTGTATTTACTGTATTTTTTTTTGAACAAATAGATACAAGAAGCGTTGCTGAAGAGGAATTCCCTGTCCAGATGGAGTTCACAGCAAACAAAGGTTAAATCCCTTCCCTAAGAATGTACTTCTTAATTACTATTGAATAGTTTAACATATTTCTTGTGTTTTTATAGACAAATGCACTTTTTTATTACTAATTATTTATATGAACTTGTTACTGAAAGACTGGTCGGAGAGATTAACAACATTAACAAGAAAAATGCCACCTCTCTCCCTTTTCAAAGTTATTTCAGCTACGGTTCAAAAATGAGAGAAGGTTGGGAGAGATTCGATCACAAGAAATTTATAAAATAAATGCTAAAATCCATAAGAAAAAAATGTAACTGAAAGTTTTCTTAAGTTAGAAAAACCAGAAAATTTCAGAAAATGCTGAAAAGAGAGGGTGGGAGAAAGTAGAAATCTCTTGCCAAAACTGTGTCCATTTTCTTTGATCGTCTTCCTGCTTCTAGTAGAGACATGTTCCACTTCTGCAGTCACTGCCATCACATCCCACAGGAGGGGTTCATGTTGTCAGACACAGAATACATAAATGTTTCAGCCAAGCGGGAAAACAAAAAACAACAAACAAACAAAAGCACTGTCTCAAAAAGGCTACAAGAAGATGGATATTTCTGAGTGTTCGACATCATTGCAATACATTTCACTTCACATTTCGCCACATATCTGAATGTAAAAAAATGAAAGTCCTACCACATTAGCTCGTGAAAGAAGAATAGTTAACCTCTGTTATTCTGATATTAGAGCAGAGATTACAATGGTTTCCTCCAACATCATCACCTATAAATCTATGAACTCTCTCTTGCTCATCCCTTTGCAATAAATTTGTGAGTGCCATGGTATATTCTAACTTAGCAGGGCTTTCAACCAGGGAAATTATTCCATTGTCTTCTTTATTTAACCCATGGGAAGCTCTTCTTGTCAGCAAAGCTCCTTTTGCCCCTTTTTAGTTTCAACTTACTACATCTGGTTTCATGACCTTTGCTACCCATCAGTGTGTTCTCTTCCCTTGAAATCTTGGTTTCAGTTTACACCTTTGCATTCATGACCCATCACCAAAGAATCCACTCCAGGCTTGGCCTGGGATGAAGGTATCAGAATTTAATCACTGGGGCTTGGCTTGGAAAGAGAAGGGTGAGAAATATTTGCATCTCTATTGTATGATGAGAGTTTAGGCTGGTATTTGAACTGGCTTTGTTCAGAAGACCCTGCAGATGGATTGCTAAAGCACTGGAAAGCAAACTTGGAAGAAAGACAATGTTAAGATAAAAAGGTAGGTATCCCCTAAGAAATGACGGAAAGCATGGCTAGACTTTTTTATTCAAAACCCTCCTGGAAGAGATCCTTGTGCAACATGCTGTAGGCGTCCCTGCTTGAGCGGAAGGTTTGGCCTAGATGATCTCCAGAAGTCCCTTCCAACCTCTGCGATCCTGTGACTCTCAGTTGAGGGGGACAGCATTGGCTCTAGTCATCCCAGATCCCACAGGATCACAGAACTGCTGAGGTTGGTGCCTCTGGAGATCATCTGCACCAACTCCATGGACAGGGTCAACAAGAACAGATTGCTCAAAACCACATTCAGTCAGACTTTGAATATCTCTAAGGATGGTCACTGTACAACCTCTCTGGGCAACCTCTCCCAGCACCTTCACAGGAAAAATGTTTTCTCTTACATTGAAGCAGAATTGCCTGTTTTGTACCCACTGTCTCTTGTCCGTTTACTGGTCATCACTGGCAAAGACTCTGACTCCACCTTCTTTAATCCCCTTATCAGGTATTTACACACATAAGATCCCCCTGAGCCTTCTCTCCTCCAGTCTTAACAAGACCAGCTCTCTCCTCCTTCTCCAAGCCCTCCAAACATCCTAACAGCCCTTTGCAGGACTCAGTCCAGTAGGCCCATGTATCTCTGATACTGTTGAGTCCAGAACAAGGCAAGTTGTACAGATGGATCCAGAACCAGGAAATCCTTTCTGTGCTAACTCTAGTATCAAATGAGTGTGCATGTCCTAGAGACTCTAGAAAGGAGGTGTACTGGCCACACTTACCCCAGTGGAACAAGTGAGAGAGCTGTTGGCTTTCTTTGTATCAAGGGTCATGGTCAGCTTATTGAACAAGGGCTCCCAGAGGCTTTTCTGCCAAGTTGTTTTCCAACCAGTCGCTCCCCAGCCTGTGCTGGTGCATGGGCTTACTCCTCCTCAGGGACCTGACTTCACCTGAAGGTCCCTTTGTTGACCTTCAGGGCATTCCTGTCAGCCCAATTTCCCATCCATCAAGGTCACTCTAAACGACAGCACAACCATCTGCTATCAACCACCTCCATTTTTGTATTATATTTGCATCCCTAATGAGGATGCACTTTTTCTCATTGTTTAAATCATTAAAGAAGATGTTAAATAGTACTGGTCTCTGCACCATATTCCCCCTCAAGACGGACCCAGGAGGAGGCAGCCTGTGATCATGGCAGAGTAGCAGTGACTTTCTTGGGTGCCTCAGAGCTTTGTCACATCAAGGCTCTGGGTCAGCATGAGACAGGGATGACAGAAACTCTGCCACACTCACTACACTTGGTCTGGGATCCTCAGAATCATCCGCTTTTATATATATATTTATATATATATATATATTCTGTTTTTAACTGTCACTCCAATACCCAGCTATTTCTGCAGGATTGTAAGTGCTGGAAATTTGGAGCTGGGAATATTTGCTAATGCATATTAAAATGCTGTTCTGTATCTGTGGTTTGAAAATGGCAGCTGCTGGATATGGTGCTATTTGGACTGTGGGAATGCTTCCTTTTTCCCAGGAGGCTGAATTAAGTCATTCCCAACCCAGAACAAACAGAACAACTATCAAATAAAAATAAGCATTGAAGTTCCTTTCTTCCCTCCTTGCAGAATAGAGTCACTTGTTTAGTCACAGGCCTCAATTCTGAATTTCTTTTAGCAAAATCTTCTGGGCTGGACACTTTCAGCTGTTTGATCCTGTTGCAAGTGCCCCAGGCAGTGTTCTTATTTGCCTTGGCTGTTCTGCTGATAAGGAATAAACAAAGCATGATCAAAATCTTTCATCAAACTTTTTAAACATGATTTATTTACATTCTTCCTCTATCACATTATGAACTAGGTGACAGTGCACAGAACTAATATTTCACACTGCATTATAACCTAATGAATAGCAAATAACTGAACAGAGATTTGTTTTCCATACTTTTTTTTAAAAAAAGGAATATCTTGCAGGAATATCATTACATTCTCAAACCTGATTGAAACATTTCAGAGCCAAAGGAGAAACTTCCTTTGTTTTCAGTAGCAAAAGCCCCCTTTCTTCCTGCCCATCTGGACTGTATAAAGCTGTGTTCGATTGCTCTCTAGTGGATAGAGTTAAATTTACCTCCGATTATCTCAGCCTATTGGCCTTTTATGACCACCCACAAAAGCATAAATACATATATATATATATATACACACACACACACACTACCTTTATGGATATTCTTCCTCCAGTGAGGGACTACAATTCTGTGCTGTCTCGCAGGACAGACTCTCAAGAGAAAGCTGTGCTTCCTGGTCAGCAGTTAAATACAACCTGGTTTTGGTTGTTTGGTTGTTCAATGTTGTAGTTTATCACCCTCACTGCCATCATAAACACGAAAATGTATGATGCCCCTTTTTGGACTGCTTATACTGCTGATCAACAGTTCACTCTACCTATTTTTCCCCTAAATGTGACTACAGAGAAAATCCAATGTTTTTAACAACAAGCAATTTCTCTTTTTCAGTCAACCTCTCTTATCCTGGTCACTCCAATGTTCTCTATGAGCTATCCATTTTCAAGAACTTTCAACAACTTATGTGGCAGAACAGGTACGTGATGATTTATTTCTCCTACTGAAGTTCAAAGCGGAGGTTGCCTGAGTTCTAATTTCCAGGGTGTTTCTATCTCAGTATCTATCTATCTGTTCCTCCATCCATGCATCCATAAGTAGCAGTGTCATTTTCTAGGATGAAAGAACCATAATAACTCAAATCATCTCATGTGATCTCATGACAGAGTGCTCCTCAGTTTTGTGTTCCTGTACTCCCTACCACCTTGGAGCTGTAGCTGTAGGTATTCAAAGGTTCCCTGGTAGTTATTTTATGGAGGTCACCATTACAGATTTGACTTTATTTTATAAGAAGCAGTAATGAAAATATGAATAACTTAAATCCTAAACATGTGGTCTTCGTGTTCAACTGCTGCTCAGAGTAGGCAGTAGGTTTTGTGAAAGTGTGGGATATAAAGCAGGTTAATATAAAGGTAAGCAACTGCTTTTTAAGAATCTGGTTATGAGTTATATACTGGAATGAGAAGTTAGTCCCTGGCTCTGCCAGAGCAAGTTTACATGAGCACACTACCTGGGTATAAAAAAGCCTCCCATCACATGCTACTACTGTGCCTGAAACTCCTGCACTATGACCTCGTGCACTTGCTTTGTGTATCTCTCTTAAGAGCCTTGTGGTCACAGGAAGGAGGGAGCTGAGGCTCACCTGAATAATATATTTTCTAGATGGTCCTCTGTGCTCAAGAACCACTCAGCTGTTCCATTTGTGTGGGTAAATTACAACCCTATAACAGCACCCTCACATCAAACTGACAGCTGTAGGCTGTGCTACCCAACACATGAAGTTTATTTTATTCTCTGGCACTGCCGTAACCCAGAAATGGAAGTTAGCATCAGGGCTCAAGGGCAAGTCAAGGCCTCTGGGCCAGGTCTCTTAACTCTCCTTATTTGTCACTACCAACATGTCTCACACGGTTTGTCCTCATGTTTAGTCACTTTTTGCTTTGCTTTGCAGGGAAATACAGAGTATCTTCTTCAGAGCCATCCACCTCATCCTCTGAAAACACTTCCAAGTCATATTCTTTGCTGAACTGAGGCACTATCAGTGCTAAGTAATAAACCTGTAAAGGCACTTGTGCCCTTTCTGAGTCTCAAACAAAAGCATCTGCGGGTCATCAAGAAGTGACCGCTTCACATTGACTAAACTGTTCATTGCTGCATACTTCTGTAATGACCCTTTTTGGTTAATGTGTAAGGCGGGCAAGCCTTTTGAGGTGGGATTTCCTGTTTTGCCAATGCCAGAAGAGATTACAAGACATTGCAAACGTGGAAGGATTTGAAGGCCTTCAAGTGTCAGTGAAGACATTGGGACTGAGGAATTCTCAGCCTCTACGAGGGTGCTTAGCGCTGCGCAGTACTGAGCCACAAAGCGCAGTGCCATCACAGCTGTCGTCCAGCAACTTTAGTATTTCCCATTGCCAGTTTTCTGAACAATGATGTCAAAAGCCTGTGTACATACACAGATACCTCAGAGCTTCTCATTCACCCTCCTGTTGGGAGTCTGAAACAGCTGAAGGGGATAATGCTCTGCATTTTCTGTTGAAAACTGTGTGGAAGCAAAGATTCACAGCTGAGAAGGTCCATTCTGGATCTTCACTTTTGAGTCAGATAAAAATGAAGACCATGATGATTCCTGCATGGCCATCTTTCAGACGGGATACACTGCAAACCCCATGTGGCATGTTTTTAAGATAAGGAAGAAAACTTCATAGGCAGAACTACAATTACTTCTCCCTTAATATGTAATGTGATGAAAGATAGTTGCTGCCCTTTACCTCAGAGAGGACTGCATTTATTTAGTATAACATACACGAGGACTCTCACATAAAATCTGTATTTTTAGGTTGTTTGTCATTGCTCACCAGAAGACTCACGCTTGGAGGGTTCAGAGAATCAGTTCTGGAGTGAACAGAAACCATCATGTGCCAGGCAGGATGAAAGGTTCTATATAAATTATTGCTCTCATGCTACATTTGTGGAATCAGTTATTTCCAAGTATCCAGGCCTCTAAAGGTAGGGTTCAGAGGTCTTAGGCAAAGTATTATGAAAGTGCCTGCAAAGTTTTTGTAGCACAGACAAATGTTAAGGTATGTGTGAAATGTTGAGAAATGTGCAAAATAGGATAGAAGGAATTGCACAAATGATGATGATTGAGAGCTGGGGCCAAAATGAAGGACTGTTGTCAGGTGGTGCAGCCCCATTTGATTCCTGGGAACACCAGGCCTGTGTTCTGCAGGGGCAAACTCATTACTCAGACTTTGGGGGAAACTGTTTTTAGTTACAGGTATGTATGGCAGTTTGAGATGGGCAGGTGCTGATGGCGATGATGACTGAGGACAATAAACAAGCATCATTTTATTTATAAGGAAATCCTTTTGCTATTGTTGTTATTGCATGTAATTATGTAATACTAGAACACAATTACAGATTAGGAGTTACTTGAAAATCCAGAATCTCTGAGCTGCGTGGGCAGTGAAACATTGAACATCAGACTGTCTTTTCAGAAAAGCCACTTACTCATTATTCCAAGTAGAATTTGAACTTGGGACAGTCGTTTGGTGTAAAGAAGCAGCTTGATCTGCTGCAGATCATCCCACTCTTTCAGCGGGTTAAGCCACTTAACTGTGTGGTGCACGCGGGGTGGGGTACCCGGGCAGGCTGGAAATGCTCCATAAAACAGGAGGGCGGAGCCTGTGCTTGGTCCCATCATACTCCATATTTCATATTTCACATTTCGAACTTCATATTTCAGTTACAGCATTTAGCAGGTGAAGTTCTCAGTGGCTTTACTACCTAACCCACCAGCGACACAAGGGCTCTGGTGCGCTGATGGAGTTTCTTAGCAATACAGTAGTGCCAAACCCACAGGGACTCATGGTTGGACCTCTGTGTTTGACTGGTGTTTAAGGGAACTGGTGTTTAAGTTCCTCCGTAAGCTCTCAAACTCATTTTTTTCATACCGTTTTCCTTCAAGCCCAGCACTCCAGAACTGAAGGACTCTTGTCCTCGTACCTGGGAAGTGAACAGCAGCAGCAGGTGCTCTGGAGGTACCGGTGGGTGCCCAGCCCTCTGCTCCATGAGGCTGTCTCCTCCTGCCCATGCAGAAGCTTCCCCTCTGCAGTCTTGCGCAGAGTGGAGCAGCCTCAAAAGGCTCTGCCAGAGCCTCGTTGCACACAGCATTGCACACAAGCTCAAGGCTGCACTGGGCTGGGAGGTGTCTGTGCTGGTGGCAGTGAGTGAGCAGAGTGGCCGTGGGTGGGCGGAGGCCCCTGTGTCCAGCTCTGTGCTGAGCTCTCCCTCTGGTGGCAAGCGCAAGTCCCGGGTTGCTTGGCACACGGAGCCCTTTTGGCTCACTGTTCCTCTCACCCTCCTTCCCTTTCCCTCGCTGTGCCCACAGCACTCCCTGGGCTCACTGGTTTGTGCCCAGGACAGCCCTGCCTTCTTCGCCTCAGACATCACCAGGGCTCCTGGAGGCTCATCGACTCTCACCTAAATGTGGCCATTCCCAAATGTCCCACAGGCAACAACTGTGTCCAAGAGCAGTTGTTCAGGTTGGTCCTGTCACAGTGGTCCCAAAGACTGGATGGGCTGCTGAAGGCAAGAAGTTCTGGGGGCAAAGCAGAAGCACAGGGAGAGGCCCATCTCTGATACTGCTACTACAGCTGCCCCTGCTTGTGGTTCCTCCTGCCCTTGATTCGAATCATAGAATCATTATGATTGGAAATGTCATTTAAGATCATTGAGTGTAACCTTAAGCCTTTCAACATCATGCCTGTTAAACCATGCCCCTTGGCACCTCACCTACATGTTCCTTGAACACTGCCAGGGATGGTGACTCCACCACTTCCCTGAGCAGCCTGTTCCAATGTTTAACTACTCTTTCCAGGTAGAATTTTTTCCTCATATCTAACCTGAACCTCCCCAGAAATGAAATGAGGGGAACTTGAGGGCAGACATTCTTTCATGAAGCGATGGCAACTCCTCTCAAAAATCTTGCAGATGGATAAGGAGCAACAACTTGACTTTGTTTCTGTTTCTCTACCTCACACATTAACAAGCAAGTCCTGCAATATTATTCTCTTTTTTTTTGTCATTTATTATATAACTCCGGACAATTTATGAGATTGACAGCTTTCATGGGGGGCTAGAGCACTCGTGGAAGGTAATTGGATCTGTAACTATCCTTTGCCCATGGTCAGATTATTTCTTTTGTTTTCAACATTCATATCCTGACTGGCCTTTTACAAATTCCATTTTAACTTTTTTTTTTGAGTGAAAACTGATGCCTTTTGAATTCTTGAAAAATACTGGGCTGAGATTTATCCTCCTACAACTCTTTATCTTCTAGCCATCATGGAAATGAGGACGATAGTTAAGACAATGGTTCCAGCAATTCCACCGACTGTCAATCCCAGGATGTTTCCATGGACCTGCATTGACTGACATCTTTCCCCAGTAAAGAAGAAGGCTTGTCCTGATGGGCACCTGAAAAAATAAACCACAGATTGAAGCACTGCAAAGGAGAGGGTTCCTGGGGCTGCTAGTAAAAAAGCATCATTGCAGTGAGGTGTTTTGTTCCTGCGGTTGTCAAAAAATCTAGTAGCTGAGACCTTCTTGGAGAATTGTAACTCTCAATACTTATCGTTTGTGTTACTTAGCTCATAAGAAAATTGAGGCTGACAGAGGAGAGGTCAGTGGTACCTGCAGCTTGCTTTCCCTTTCATATTAACACAGACTCCATCGTTCTGGCAAGGATTTGGGTTACACGGGTCTTGCAGATCAGGAAGCCAGTCTTGAACAGGCTCAATATCCTGGGCTGCTCTCTTTTGCCGTTCAAGAATGAGGCCTTCCGTGATGGAAGATTGTGCAGGCTCAACAGGGACTTCGGTGTTACTGAGGTGAAGTAGGTCTTTTAAAGAAGGAAAGAGAGAGGACAGATAACAGTGTGTGATACTATTATATGCACTATTCTCTATGGCAGAAGTTCATAGACTGCTTTGTGGACCAGAAGATACCCCTTGCCCATAAATCCCTTGAGAGCTCCTGCTGTGCCACAAGAAGTGCTGTGAATTTAAAGCACAAAATAGAAAATAATACTGAATTTATGGTAGCTATTTAGGTGAATCAAAATCATTCTGTGCTTTGGAAGACTGTGCAAAGTACGGCTGCTCTTTTGAAAACGGACATAGTAGGAAAGGGGTTTTAGTATGTTCACATGTTCATATGTTCATAGAAATATAAATGAGTAGTGGTAGGGGTGCTTAAAGGTGTCTAAGACACCAAGCCCCAGTAAGTCACTGCTATTTAGATTTTTATGAACTCATAAACACCTCAGTTAATATTGCCTGAAATAAGGCAAACAATTCCCTTCTAAAGTTCTTCTTAAGAGGGCTTAGAGGGCTTCTTCCTGAGAGGAGAGGTCTTAGAGACTGGAGACAATCTTGAAAAGAGACAGTTAGGAAAGAGGTAGAAAAGAGTCTTTACCATGAAATTCTCCAAAAATAATCAGATCATCATTTTTCAGAAAGCTTCTCCTCCTCAGCTGGCTGTGAGATATGAAGGTATTCCACCCCCGGTCTACACTTCGATAGCAATTGCATGAGGCATCAAAATTTCCGACAAGAGATGGTCTGTCCCATATCGAGGTTGTGTTAGTGTCTGCAAAGAGAGAAATGGACACCATAAAATCTTCCAGTCTGAAATACAACATGACTTTTATCCCATGTTAAAACAGGATTCGTACTGCAAAATCAAATTCAGTTGCTTAAATAAGTCACAGAGCACTGACAAACTATGAGGGACAGCAGGTGCTTAGAAACAGTCTATATGAAGACTCTATGCCCATATGATGGCATTTAAATTCCACAGTTCTCCTTTCGTCAAGGGCTAAACTAACTTCACAAGCACACCACTTACGTATGGTGGAATGCTCATGTATATTAAAATTAGCTCAACTCCCAAAATACAGTTTTAATTTAATTATTGTTGAATTAGCACTGAAATACACCACAGTGCTGACATTGCACTGTCATGTGCTGACATAGCACTCATTGTATTGGGCACTAACATAAAGGAGCTTGAAAACTAGGAAATTCATTCTCAAACTGCAGAATAGCATTTAACAGCTCTTTGACACGGAAGCATTGGGTCAAACTCAGATAGTCAAATTCAGATATCCCTTAAATTCTTCATGATAAACTCAGATACTTCTTAAATTCTTTGTAATAACACCAACAACCCTCTGTGCAACACTTTTCACATCGGATGACCTTTAATAGACAGGAATTCCAAGAGAAAGGGCCCAAATCAGGAAATGTAGACAAAGTTGCCCAACTCTGTGTCTTGCACTCAGTCCTGTGGCTCAGATTCCTTCAATTTTCACCATTTTTTTTCATTTTCATGCAAAGGTTACTTACCTGAGAGAACATGGCTTTTGTCTGTGGTGAAGCTTCTGCTTGCAGACATCCTTTTCAGGATGTCAGGATCCTGGTCCAGCACCGTGAGGGTAGCCTGGCGGTTCAGAGCTGGCCACTCCATAACACCATCATTCTCTCCACTGCACAAGTGAAAGGCAACGCGACTGTAGCCACTGGTGCTGGACTGGGGATACAAGCTTATGCCAAAGGCATAACCCTCAGGGCTGTAAAACCGAGGGCTTTGAATAACACTGATGGATGTGTTTTGGAGGATTTGGCTGAAATTCCGAATCATCCACACAGCCGTGGGACAGGGTGTTTCTGCAAGGCTCACGTCATCAATAGCAATCCCACCAGATGAAGAGCTAGGGTTGCCCTTTAGCCCTTGGAAGAGATACCGGAACTTCGTTTGAGCGTTGAGGGTTACATGGCCAATTTTCCAGTTATTGTCATTATCCGCTATGGTAAAAGAAAAATAAAACATCATCAAGGGTAGTGGTATTATGAAACAGCTTATTCCTAACCATGCATGCATCTATCCAAGCTGTATTATTAGACAATTGTTTTTCTCACAGAGTCCTGAAGGTTAGAGAACTTAAGTTGCTCTTATGATTATAACATACTCACATTACCAGATGTTATTATCTGAATGCCTTGGATACATTGCATTAGGAATTATGTAATGTTAGTGAATGACAGTCTCTAATTCAAGGGGCAGGATACTAAAGGTCAAGAGATAACAGCAGATGTGAATAGGTATCCTAGGATGTTGGAATCAAATGTCACCACCAGTTTTTCAGGAATTTGTCCTTCTTCCATGAAATTCCAGCAACTTGATAAAGACAGATCATCAAGTCTTGAATTTCGACATTAAATAAATAGTCCCTTGGTAGCTAGATTTGTCCTACAGTAAAATCACCCAAAGACAGAACTCCTATTTCCAAAATTACATATATATTATAAGTGGCCACATAAAAAAAACAGCCAGGGATTCTTACTGAGTAATGAGATAGTTAGTTACATATCAGCAAGCCAGTATCAGATCATCTTGTATCCAGTAGAAGTCTAGACTGAAAAAACTTCAACAGAGTTTGGGGTCCCATTCATTAAGTACAATATAATATCAGGAAAGTAAGGACTTTGGCTGTGGGCCACATACACTTTTTACAATATCAAAATCACTAGTGGGATTGCAAGATATTCTTCTGGTAGGTTAGGGAAAACCTTCTGACATCTGAGCTTCTTTGTCACGGTCCTGGACTCACTAATTAACATTTCCTCCTGCAGTATTTTGTATATTCCTTATATTTTCAGAATTACCTTGAAACGTTTGGATTTTCCTCATTTTGCGAACATTTCCAGTGCCATCATCTTCTTTAATCCATATGACTAGCTTGTCAGAAAGGCTTCCTGTGATCCTGTAGAAGAACTGGAGGCACTGCTGAGTCCTCTTTGGATAAAGGATTCGAGACTCTAGGACAGCCACCTCATCTGCCTTGCCAGAGCTGGTGTCGAAGTACATGAAATAGCCAGCATCTAGGAAGAATAAATAAAGAGTATTGGTGTGTCCTCCCAGCTTTCTTACTAGCTGCATAGTATAAACCCATCATTTCAACCCCACTCTTTTAGTAGGCCTAAATGTGGTGACATCAATAGAAGGAAACAGTATATGATAAACAGCAAGAATTGGTCCAGAATTTTTGTCCATCTAATTTACTTCAAGAATCACAGAGAACCACAGAGTGGTTGAGGTTGGAAGGGACATCTAGAGATCATCTAGTCCAGCCTCCCTGCTCCAGCAGGGACCCCTAGAAAACAGGGCACAAAGTGGCATCCAGGTGGGTTTGGAAGATCTCCAGAGAAGGAGACTCCACAGACTCTCTGGGCAGCCTGTTCCAGGGCTCTGTCACCAATGGAACTTCCTGTGTTTCAATTTGTACCCCAGGACAATGTCACTGGCCACCACCAAGAATTTGGTCCCATCTTCCCTACATTCTCCCCTAAGGTACTTATACATATTGATCAGATCTCAGTCCTCTCTTCTCTAGGCTAAACAGGCCAAGCTCACTTAGTCTTTCCTCATAAGATAGATGCTCCAGTCCCTTAATCATGAAGTTCTGTGAGTTAATCATGAAGTCACTCTATGAACCATCTTTGTCACTCTAATTCCCCACTAATATTTGCTGAAACAATCTTTAGAGTGGAAGTATCTACCCTTATCCTTATATTTACCTCTGTTTTTGTTTGACATTCACAAACTCACCATTGCACACATTTCTTATCACACGCATTCTTATTAAACGACCTTGTCACATCTTATCTGTATTGCATCACTCTATAGCTACTCATTATAGTCAATGATTACACTATTAAGTGATATTCTTTTAATGATTGTGTGAAAACCTTCTCTTCTTGGGACATGTTTCTTGGACTCTCGTGTTCCAGTGCCTGTGATGTCACCAGTCCAACCTGCAGCTGTATAACAACAGTACAGCCTCCTGTACATCCAGTGGAGCTCTCAGAGCTGTTCTATGTTTCATGTTCCCTCTAACCAAGTCTGGGAATATTCTCTGCTGTCTCTCACCTGGTACATTCAATGCTTTGACCACATATGCTGTGGAAACTTTGTCATAGCTGCATTCACATGTAAGGCATTTCACTGCTAAGAAAGTAGAATCTATGACTACCGTTGGTCTGCGAGGGCAGACACCAATCAAGTAAAAAGCCTTGCTGCTAGGTCCTCTCCCTGACCATTAAGCTGTACATCCCCTCCCTCACTCAGGTAGGCTATGAAAAAGTTAAAAAAAAAAAAAAAAAAAAAGATTTGCAACTATTTGAGCAAAATATAGACCATCTGTGTTAGAAACCTAAAATTAGCCCTTTAAAAGCAGTTCTCCAAGAGTATCTAAATTCCTAAAGGAATTAATGGACCTTTGAAGGCCTTGAAAAGGGAAGGCACTTCCCTACCTGGAAATTCATTTAGGCCCTTGAGAGGTCCCCAAAGGCACCTACCTTCTCCATTAACACTTCAGGGAACATGATTACTTATTTTATGCTAACTGAGTCACTAGATGTTAAAGCATAAGTACAGGTTGTTTATTTCAGACAAGCTCATACCTGATAATAATGTCAAACAAGTCAACTAAAGTATTTTTCAGCAATAATCCTATCAAAAAAAAAAGAAGAAAAGAAGAAGAAAAGAGGAAAGAAGAAATAATATCCCAGGGGGAGTTTAGAAGCATGCTCTTGTAAAAGATGTCAGGTGGTTTTCTTGAGTTACTTTGCATTCTCACATCTGATCAATAACTACTGGCCTTATGAGAGGCCGAGGCTCTGTTTTTCTTCCAGTGACTGTTTCAACATGAGGGGAATATTCCCTCATCCTGATGACAAGTCAAGTTCTTCCTTCATCAAAGATTAAAAAAAGCACAACCAAATGGTTTTGTGGCTGTGATTCTTGCGTTCTATACTTAAGACACTTTTTTTCCACTCAAGTTTCATGACAGCTGACTAAATAATGACAAATCATGTCCTTTCTTAATCATTACTCTCACTTGTAAACTACAGCCTGCAACTGTGGCTGGGTTTGACTCCACCTGATTGAGAATCTCTTCCTTTGAAAAATGTCAAATTAACAGTTTAAAATAACATTATAATGAAACGTGACTTTCTTCTGTCTTCAGAGTATGTACTCCTTAAGCTTAGTTTATTGTTCACTTTGCAAAGGCAAATCCATCAGTGGTTTATGAGTGCTATTCCGTGCACTTCTTATCATGTAGCAACATAATTCTTAAGCAGACTTTGAAAGATGCAGTAAATCCTCTTCCAGGTTGTATTTAAAAGGACTGGTTAAAATGGTTTGTTGTTCACTTTTATACTGCCGGTCTGGAGAACATTCCACTAGCTTCAAAAAGCTTAATGACAACACTAAAGAGACCATAAACTCGGACTGGCACTGCCAAGACATGTGAAAAGGAAGTGCAATTTTTCCTTAGCTACAAACATTACAGCTAAGCTGTCTGCTGGGTGGTCTTCTGAATGTAATCATTTAATCTTCTGTTTTCAGAGTAGACAGTGCTGGCATTTCTACGACAACATCTTTAACAACTTCTCTAAACCTTCCTTTAAACCAGACTGCCCAGCACAGGCATGCACAAGTGAGTATTACCCCAGCTAACCCCTGTTTTTCTGGGTAGGTGCTCTGTTACTTGGTTTTACCTTTACAACGCCCAGAAAGTGTGTGGTCTTCTTGCCCTGTAGCACTGCTTTGTTGATGGACCCAGTCTAGGTCATCTCTTGTTCCTTGAATCATGCCACAGATATTTTCAAGCTCAAAAGCACACTGGTCCAAAAGAGTGTGTGTTGAAGCTGAAAGAAAAATTCCTCAACGGTTATTTCTGAAGAAGTATTCCATCTAAAACAAAATGTGGATATTTCTACTCCTGTTCAGGTTTTTGCTTATACCAGTATAGATATCATGTACAGAAGACCTGATCAATGCAGATTCAAGAGAAAAACAAAAAGGTTAATTCTTAGAGAGATTCCCTGCATAAAGATACCAGCATCCCACCACACGCCACAGTTGCTTTGTGAACAGTAATGTTGATTAAAGCTTTTATTGTCCCATTCCTTTATTTAACTGCTGGATGTTATCCCTCAGCTCACTTGTCTGCCTGGATTTAGGAGCATGGTTTAACCTACTTGCTGTAACGTCTATCCTGTTAGGTTAGGTCAATTCAGCTAAGTTTGCCTGTAAATAGATGTTCCTGTTGGCAAGGCTGTGAGGACAAAAATTCCTTGCTGAAAAGCACAGGAATGATAACATCTTTAACCAGCTGAGCAACCAAATGGAAAGAATGATAGACTCTAGATTCAAGCTGTGCCAGGTGCAATGTTATGCATCTGGTCTAAATTTCAGTAAAAGAGAATCCCCAATTGCATTCATCTCATACTAGAGACCAGAGAAACTGTCCACAAACAGCAGAACACAGCTGCATGTCTGAGCCCGGGGAGCAACATGGAAGAGAAGATGACTTTCCTTAAGCTGACTTTCATTGACAAATTGCGGTGTTTACAAAAGTCATGACAGCAGAGCCAAAGAGAGGGTCAAGGAAAACATGAACAGTCTAAGACTCTGTACCACAGGCGCTCTTCAGTATTGTCTCAAGCATATCTGAGAAGAATTTTCTTTTTAGGGACTTAAGAGAAGTGAATCAGGAAGGCTAAGGTATAAACATAAAAAACAGTTTGCCATCCTTAAATTATGACTTACTGCAGTTATACATGCGATTGAGTCTTTCCAGGTCAATGGAACTGAAGTCTAGACGCTGTCCAATGATGTTATCAAATGCAGGTATCTTTGCTGTAATTGTGGGGATGCTCTCATTTTTGTTGAATGAAAATGGTGCATAGTGCATCACGGATTCGTAGTCATAGGGGGTGTTCAGGTCACTGATGAAGCTGTCATCGTACTTCAGAAAATTATGTTCCCTGCCTGCAAAAAGAGCATAAAAGTGGTTTATCCGTAGACTAACCACAAAAGAAATGGATTTAGCAAGGCTCTTTGGATATAATTTTCTGAGGTAGAATTGATATATCCAAAGCAATTGCCTTTTRATAGATGGTTCAAAGTCCATGTGATTTGTTTATGAGGTAATTTGGACAACAAAGCATCTTTAGTTTGCAGTTTCCTATCCCACATGAGCTGTGTAGGTTCAAAATAAAATATAAGCCAACTGTAAAGACCTACGGTATCTTGGAAGTCAAATTAGGTTGCCTAGTAATCCCTGGTAAGCAACCAGAAGGATGCATTTAGAGATATATGCACTCCAATTCAGACTCTGTGAACAATGATGCAAACATTTTCAAGGACATTAGATCCCATAGGAACAAAGAGAAGCCCTTCCACCATCAAGGGGACAGGAGTGGCTGTTCTAGAGCACTCTCAATCTCTGCTGTTCTTCAGTGCAGAGAACATGGTACGAATAATGTGCCAAAGTAATGAGGTTTTACCCTAGATTGATCGTATTGCTACAGCCACACCAACTTCCAGAAACATGTTTCTTGGTGATATCATTTCTTCTAAGAGAAAGGGTTCTTTTTTTCTTTTTTTCTCCACAGTGAAAGTATATCCTCTGAGAGGGAATGCTTCACACATGCTTGAGTGTGGAAGTAAAGTGAGATTCCTAACATTTACCCACATAATATTTCCAGAATATTTGGGTTTATTCTCTCCTGAGTGACGGTACTCAGAGGACAATTACTTCTTTGCTGTGTACAACTGCCCTTGCTTTACAGAAAAGCCCTATACTGGGCGCAAAGGTCTTCAGTCCAAGGCTCAAGATTGGAGATTTCTTTTTTTCAGATTCTTGAAATGGACCTTTTATCAGAAAGGGTGAGAATTTTGCTAATCAAGCACTATTGCTTTTTATAACTGGGAATAAAATGGTGGCAGAACACAGCCTTGTGTAATAGTGTTGTTCTTTAAGGTCCTTATCAGGAAAAGAATAACCTTAAGATGTTTTTAAAAGAAATAAGCCATTCAGTGATAAGGCAATTTCATTTCCTAGGCTTTCTTGTGTATTGTCTCTGAAGCCTAATAAGCTTGTTAGCTTTTCTGTCAACAGGAACATAAATAAGAGATTTTTTTTTTTCTCTAACCCACCAGCTATTTGCATTGAAATTAATGGAAATGCATTATGGTCAAAAAACGTTACCACACTATTAAATTTGGGTTTTCAAGTCATTAATGAGGAATTTGTTGGGCAAACAAATGCATGTACACCAACCTTACTACCCTTTAAGGGGGCAAATAATGTTTTAGGACTGGATAAAAATAAACAAACAGGCATACAAAGGCTAAAGGGCCTTGCCAGAATGAAGGCTTTATTAGCTGTTTGTGTTCTTTGGGTTTGTGCCTTCCTCTGTAGCATTCAGTAAGTCCAGTCTATGCTGACTCAATTATGGTGGAATTCATCCAACCAAGAGAGACTCATGTCATACTAACGCAGTCATCTATGCTTAGACATACAGCTCATAGGCAGACATATAGAGATAGCTGTCTATGCTGAGATGTGTAAATCTGTGAGCTTATTTCTAAACAAAAAAAACACAAGACATAATTCTGCTCATTGGTTAAATCTAATACAAACTAGGGAATCAAATTAACCTTTCTCCAATCTTCTAGTTCTTTCAGAGATTTTCCGTTAAAGTTTTCTAGCTAGTGTATATTCCCCACTGGAAAATACAATGATGTAGTATGGATGGAAACCTATAGAAGGTAAGAACTGACTATTTTGTTGAGATTTTCAATAGCTGTCTATAACATGAAACTCATAACAATCCATTATAAGACTCTTGGTGTAAGAGTTAGGTAGTTACAGAGCACAGTGTAACAGGTCCCAAAAGTCAGGCTGTAAGTATTATCATCATCACCACCATTATAATCACCATGATTCAAGCTGATACCAAGCTGGTAAATTGGTAAATCAAGTGAGTTGTTGTTTTTAGTGTTTTTCGTAACAATAACAATCATGGTCTGCAAAACCATGAATATCCACATCCCACCTAGTGCTCAGCCACCCCGAGAGAGTGCAGTTACAGGGCAGAGGCAAGTGTGAATGCAAAAGGCCTTATAGCTTAGCACCATGATGCACCACTACTGGGAGCAACAGAGTTCACATTTGCTACCTTTGCTGGCATGCCTTTAAGAATTTATTACAGACTACCATCCACTCTGTTTCAAATATTGTATTAATAAATAATAAGGGAGACAGGCCTCAGAGGAGACAGAAACACTGCCTACGGACCAAGAGGACTATGGAGATCTTGCTGAAACTCAAAAAGTTACCAAATCTGGTGAAACTAAACATGAAACCAAGGATCTACAGAGACACAGTGGGCAGGGTAGAGTGGGAAAGAACCTTATTTTATGCATCCCATCTGATCTAGTCTCTTTGAAGCTTCTTTATGTACAAAGTGAATCTTCTCAGTTTCTGGAAAACCTGAGTCTCTGCATATAAAACCATTTCAGACTTTGAAAGGACCTGATAGTAAACATGTTTTTATATTACATAGCAAGAAAGGAAGCAGTCTGTTAGAGGGAGAAAGCATTTTGTTCAAGAGGGCTACAGTCCTGTAACTAAGGGGCAAAACAGCCTCCTAACTGCAAGGAATGCTGCTGTCCTCTGGGCTTAGATTGATCCTTATCTTCCATGAGAGAAACTATATGGAAACTATGCGTCATCTGCAGACTGATTTACAGGGGGCCTGAGGTGTGATCCCAGATCACTGAATTCACATCTTTAAGAAGTCTTTAAAAATTGGGGGGAAGATACCATCTCTCTGCACATGTTAGGGTTTAAGTTTAAAACCGACCTGTAAGAATTTCATCCCACCAGATTGTCACGTAATCATCCCGGTCCATCCTTGACTGCTCATGGTAGAATCCCAAAGCATGCAGGATCTCGTGTTCCACAATTGCTTTGTGGTCACACCCTGACCCAATGGAGAGGTTCTGGCCAGTCTTCTGGTCTCCCACCATGGACCAACACCTGAAAAAGAGATTTCATTGTTTAATAAGTATTCTTTTCTATATTTAAAGGTCTCAGTTTGCTCACCAGACTTAAAGTAATACCAAAAAAGATTTCAGTACAAAGCAAGTATATGCATTATTATTTAATTGTGGACCATGTGCTTTGATCATCTGCAGAATGAAGGCAATCTAAGCCCTGAAAACTCATGGACTATCATGTGCATAAGGCTGGCCTAGACTAAACGTTCATACTGCAAAAGTAAGATGAGATGAATTCCAAACTGATTCTGCAGAGCAAAACTAAACCTTACCCACTTTCTTTTCTGAAGAATATGTAGCTTGTCTCTCCTTCATATGGCTTGAAGTCGATGCAAGACTTCAGGCGGAACATTTCAAATGCTTCAAGAATGACTCCTTTGGCATTCAAATCTGCAGAACATATTTCAAGATTGACTTTTTAGCATGCTGCAGATCACTCACCCACATAAGTGAGAAATATGCACATGAAAACAAAAGAAAAGTGTTTGAGTTTGATTAAATTATATGTTTTTATGACAGATGTAGAAGAGACATTTGGTTTTCAGATAAAGGTTCAATGCGGTTATTAGTGAATTTTAATGTGGGAGAGCCCTCTGAAAAAAAAAGTTTTTTTTCCTCATAGTGATTCCTGTGTTTGGACTTAAAATATGAATAAAGTATCTGCTTTACCTAGGTTATCACCCAAAATATAGGGAACAGGGAACTTCCATCTATACATGTCATCTCTTAGGGCATTTCGCTGTTTGTCCTGAAAAGGGAATTAACAGATGATGATGATACTATTGTAGGTAGAGGAGTTGATTTGTGCTGAAAATACAATTAAAACAATATATTACAGCTACAATAGTTTGCATTACTTACTGGGAGCAAGATATCCCCCTGAAAGAGGTCCAGTCCAGCAGCTGAAAAGCAGTTTAATGGAAGATAATTGAAATCAAATGTAAAATATATTTCAATTCATAAAGCATTGAATCTATTTATAATGTGTATAAGCTTTATGTTCTCAGGTATTTACAGAGAATAAAGAAGGATTTGCCTCTATCTGCAGCTTCTACCCAATATTTACTACTCAGCAATGGCTGCATTGTGGGGTGCAGAAATTTGGTAGTCTGTGTGATAACCACTTGCATGTGATTACATGATGAAACAATTCTGTAGAGAAGATAGCAATTTGTAATAATGTATCAGGAAGCAATATTGTGTAGTATGCCATCAAAGGACATGTGGAAATTTGCATTACAGAGCATAAGAAGATAGAAAAAGAAGGTATAGTGTGTTGTATTTTTTCCTTCTGATGAACTGACTGTTCATACAAGCTCAGCGAAACGTTTAAGCTATTATCTGCTTTTTGAAACTTTATAAAAAACATGTATAGAGATAAGGAAAATCCTAGACTCCAAGGCCTTTCCTACTGATACAGCATGTTACAGCCTCAAGTGGAAGATATCTGCATCCCTCCTTTATGCAGAGCTACAACCCCAGTTTCACTCAAGCCTTGAAGTGCTCTGAAAACTGAGATGATTTCAAAATTCTATGCAAAACAGTCTGAGAAAGACAATTTGGAACCCCCTGCATTATATCTGTTTGTTTCTCATGTTACTACAGTCTTCTCTTCCTGACCATCACCTTTCCCCTTTCTTTACAAAGCTTCAGCTTTCTGCTTACAGCTTTCTCAGAGGGACTGCATGAAAATTTAGACATTACTCACCTAAGTTTATCTCTGGAATGTCTTTTATTGTCTCACTAGCATCAGCATTTTGTGCTGTAAGACAGACAAACAAACATCATGCATTCAGAGGTGGTGGCACACAACAAGCAAAAGAAACAATCTTCAGTACTCAGAGCAGCTCAGAGGGTCCTTACCAACTTCACTGGAGAGATGCCTGAGCTGAAAGAGAGTAAAATACAACTTGTATAAAGTACAAATAACTCTGCAATGAGAGGGAACTGTAGAAGACTGGTTTCTACTTACAGAGATACCATACGCATAACATAACAGGAGAGCTAGGCAGGACAGGAAGCTGGTGGAGCCCATTTTTGCGACGGAAAAACAAACTGGTCCCTTTCTTTTCTTGCAATTTATAGGGCATGTCACTGAGTTTTCCACAGAACGTCAGCCAACCAGTTTGGAGCTTTCCACCTTTGTAGCATTATTAAAATAGCAAGGTTCCCCTGCTAAAGGACACGTGATGGCATTGTTATTATCATTTATCTTAAAGTCCACTTTGAAGGAATGTTACAGAAGGGAACGTGATAACTTTTGATCTTCAGTCCATGTGGTAAAAGGCCAGTCCAGGATTCATGTAAGAAGATCTCAGCCCGGTAGAGAGTTGCTGACTCCTTCTGCTATGTTCCTTATCTGTCAGCACTATGGTCTTGGCTGCACAGGCCAAAACGCACATGCTTAAGCAGAGCTGTCCTGGGTTTATTGGCATTGTAGTGGTAATAGCATTTGGACCAATACTGTTTTCAATTAATAATTAACATCACATTATAAACTGTGATCTTAAAGATAAGAGAGATATAATTATGAACTCTCTGGCAGTAGTTTCTCAAGGCTGATTCTATACCAGGACTGATGCCCCAGCATGTGACATGTCACCCCTGCCTTCCAGAGATGATTGCATACACCAGTAGCTCCTTGGCCATTCAGCTTGATGCTCCTTTCTTTCCATAAGAGTTTCAGAGAGGATTTAGATCTTACAGATATGAAAGAACAAGTAATCCCACTCCTTATTTTCAACTTGAAAGATCAAAAATGTTTGTTCTGGAGTTTGCTGTATTCTCTTTGTGCAGACATAGGCCAGGGAGGGCTCATGGACTACCTTAGGCCTGAGATCTGAACCTGCAGGATAAAATGTTATTGATGAAGAAGTTATAGACCTAACAAGGTGAATCTGGTCTGCCAGATCCACTGTCCTCCCACTACTGAGGATCTTTTCAACAGTGGCATCATTCATTTCAGGTAACTCACACATAGGTAATAGGAAATTGGTTAGTTTCCTTGTCCATCCATTTTCTTCTTTGCTCTGTTTTAGTCTCCTATTTCTTCACTTGCTAATTAACCCTTCTGTTTCAACTGATAATCAACCAGCATCAGGCACTGTCTATACAGATGATGTTCATAAAGTTTTACAAAGTGGGAAATAGTTTTATGTAGCCCAACCATGCCTTCAGGTGAGTTGGGCAGGAGCTCTGTCAACACAGAAGAGTAAATGGGCTTGATTCGCAGTCAGGGCGGCCTCTCACACCCAGTCTGGTGTGTGGTGCTGTGCGGGACATCGCTGCAGCGTGGTCACCCGTGCATGTCAGCACCATGGGACAGGCCAGTTGCTGGGGCACCTGCGGTGCCACCAGCCCCGCTGCCGGCATGGGGGCCCTGCGCGGGGCGCGCGAGCCCGTGGCTCCTGCCGCCCGCCGTGGCCTCTGGGGCAGGGCAGCCTCGCCGCCCCCACTGGGCACCTTTGTCTCCAGCAGGAGCCCCCGGCTGCTCCTGGCCCTCCGTGTGCAGGTGACGCGGCACCAGCGCACACGTGACTGCTACCTCCTGCTCTTTGCCCATGCCATCGCCATCGGCACCTGCAAGTATGAGTGAGCCCTGCAGCCCTCCTGCCTCCCCAACCTCGTCTCTGGGTGCTCGCATACCACAGCCTGTCTCCACGCGGGCTCCTGCAGCCCCTCTGCAGCTCTGGGCCCAGCTGCTGTGCAAACGAGGCCGCGAGGCCCTGCTCTGCGCTTCTGCCGCACAGCCCTCGCCCAGTGACCGCCGCCAGCACTGCCCTCCATGCTCAGTGCTGTCCCCACGGCGCAGCCGTGCCCCGGGCTGACCTGGTCATGCTGCACGGCGCCGCAGCCCTGCGTGCCACGTGCCTGGCACAGGGACACCTCCTGCTTTGGCACCTGCAGGTGCAGCTCCTTCTTCCGCCTCCAGCACCGCGTGCGGCTCCGTGAGCTCTGGGTACTCTGCAGCGAGGAGGCGGCCATGGACAGGCCTGTGCAGGACAACGAGCTCTCGGGCCTGCACTGCAGCCGCTGCCTCCCTTGAGGCGCTTGAGCCTCCCCTCATGGGAGCATCCCTGCACCCCAGCACAGCACATGCACCACCAGGGCCAGTGGCGCAATGGACAACGTGCCTGACTACGGATCAGGAGACTGCAGGTTCGACTCCTGCCTGGCTCGGCCTTTTCCTCTGCACAGGAAACCACAATGCAAGCCTCACAATCCCAGGCTGTGCTGCTCATGGGGGATTTCAACCACCCTGATGTCTGCTGTGACAATCACACAGCTGGGAACAGACAGTCCAGGAGCTTCCTGCAGAACATTCCAGATACATCCATGATGCAGGTGGTTGATGAAACAACAGGGGGAGGGGCAGTGCTAGACCTGATACTAATAAACGGAGATGGTCTAGTTGGAAATTTGAGGGCTGCAAGCAGTTTTGTCTGCAGTGACCATAAGATGCTGTAATTCACAATCTAGCGTGGAGGGCATCTGACGTGTCATATGTTGGGCAAGAAGTAGGATTGCAACCTGGACTTGAAGAAAGCTAATTTTGATCTCTTCAGGGAGATCTTTTGAGCAATCCCCTGGGACAGGCTCCAAAAAGGAAATCGAATCCAGGAGAGTTGTGTAATATTGAAACACCACTGTCTCCAAGTTCAGGATGGGTGCATTCCTACAAGAAAGAAGTCAAGTAAGGCCAGCTGGAGATCTGTGTGAATGAGCAAGGAGCTGCTGACAGCACAGCACCTCCAGCACCTCCCTCATTCTCCAGGTCCTTTCAAAGATGATGGCGAGTGGCTCAGCTACAACATACCTGCCAGCTCACGCAGCATTCTGGGGTGCCTCCCATCGATATGCTTTTATCCAGTGTAGGGGTGTGATGTCTGGCCTCATGGAAGAGAAGGCAAACAGTAAAAACTTTAAAGCATTTGTTGCTTCGTGAGCCTTTCCCTCAGACGACCATTTGGTATCATGGAGAATTTGGTATCATGACTTCTGCCCAAATTTTCTCTCATCTTATCCACTGGATATCAATTAATTTAGTATATTTACTTGGTCCTTGTCATTATGAGTCAGAAATGAAAACATTAAACTGCAGTTGAAAGGTCATGGGGAAACTGACACAAGCTTTGGATTGCTCATTGCGTGTCCTGCTGTCCCTATCCCCATTAGAAGACTGAGAGGGGATCTGATTAATGTATATAAATATCTCAAGAAAGGGAATGAGGAGGAGGGGGCTGGCCTCTTCTCAGTGGTGGCCAGTGATAGAACTAGAGGAAACGGCCACAAATTGAGGCACCAAAAGTTCCACAGGAACTTAAGAAAGAACAGTGAGGGTGACAGAGCACTGGAACAGGCTGCCCAGAGAGGTTGTGGAGTCTCCTTCTCTGGAGATCTTCAAAACCTGCCTGGACACCACCCTGTGCCACATGCTCTAGGAGACCCTGCGTGTGCAGGGGGGTTGGACTAGATGACCTCTAGAGGTCCCTTCCAACCTTAAGCATTCTATGACTCTATGATTCTATGATCCCGCCTCATGGAACACCTTCAGGCCTATTCTAAAAGTGTTTTTTTGTGGAGTAAAGGAAAGAAGTAATGTGCAGTTAGAGCAGATGGAGGCATCAGAAGAAAGGGGCACTGCAGGGAGAAGATGCAGAATGTTTTATTTTGAGGAGGCCAAGTGGTGACCGTGAGGGCAATACTGAACGGTGCTTTGGCAGTGCTTTCTACTCCAACACCAGCTGCTCCTTCACAACTGGTAAACAGTCCTCACTTCTGCAGGACATGTGCTCTCTCCTCTTCCCTTAACACCGGTGGGGAAGGAGAGATCCTGCTTGGAGCAACTCCGGACCATCCTGCTGCTGACGTTCATAGTATTTCTGCCCTTGGGGTTGCTCCAACTGCGGGGCTGGGGAAGTGCCTTCAGCCCCTGGCTCTGGGCGATCGCCAGCAGAGACGTGTTGTGGAGTCCCCGGATGTCCTGTGGAGAGAAAGAGCCTCTTAGGTAGTTGTTAGGAGATACCCAAAAACTTGGAAGACTGTTGGAAGATACCAAGGCACTGTCTCTGTGGGACCAAGCGGGCCAAGCTGATGCCATTGCAGTGCCTGTGCAGGTGCAGAAGAGCAGAAGTTAACCGAACACAAATTCCCCAAGGGCAATGTCCTTGCAGACGCAGGCCATGGGAAGGAGCCAGTAAGGAAGATGAAGACATCAGACTAGGAAAGGAGCTCTTCGGTGGCAGCTAGAGGATGTTTTATACAGAGGAGGCCATGGGTTAATGGTGAAGGCAACAGTGCAAGGGATTTTCCCAAGGGCCTCCTTCTGCAGCCTCAGCTGTTCCTGCAGAATGGGATAGTCACCCTCACTCATCCTGGGCTCCTGCTCCTTCCTCCTACCTTCAAAGCGCTTCTGCATGGACAGCTGCGGTTGGGAGAAGCACCGCACCATCCTGCCGGGGTCACCAGTAACGGTTCGCAGGGCAGGTGCAGAGGCACATCTTGGGAATGGCCTGGTGACGCTGCTGCTCCTCCTCTCCTGGGGCTGCTCCATATCCATGGCTGTGGAGCTGCCCTCAGTTGCTGGCTCTGGGCTGTCACTGACAGAGCCTTCATCTTCAGGAGTCCCTGGGGGTTCTGAGGAGAGAAAGAGTCTCTTGGGTATTGTTGGGGCACTCGAAGATACCAGGGGAGAGTGTTTGTGGGAGAACCCGCTGCACCTCTCTGCATTTCCAGATGCCTTCGCAGAGACTATGCAAACCTGTCCCCCAGCAGCCCTGCCTGTGACAGGCATCCGTCCATCCTCCTACCTGTGGAGATCTTGGTCTCCTCGGGGTACTCCTCAGCCGAGACATCCAGAGGCAGGGTGGTGTCCTCCTCAAAGATGTCTCGGTAGTTGTCAATGAGGAAGGTGACGAGCGCAGTCACCTGCACACACGAACCCATGGCTTTCAGAGATGTGCCTGTTCCCTTGCACGCAGTCCCAATGAGGGACGCCTCGATGCTCAGAGGTGCTGCTTTGCTGAGCTTTTGAAAGGGCAGGGGGATGTGTGGGGTGTCCAAGAGGTGCCCCAAGGTGGTCGCGAGGGGACCCACCTTCCGCTTGCTCTCCATGTGCTCTGCCGTTGGGAACACGCTGTCCCCGCTGAGGCTCAGCAGGCTGGGCCCCACGCAGGTGGCCAGGTTGGTGGCCCCCATCCTGCTGGTGTCCACGTGCTCACTGATGTGATGGAGCACAGCGAGCAAGCGCTGGAGCAGCAGGAGGTTTGCTCCCGGCAGGCGGCCAGCCACCCTGTGGAACACACACCCTAAGTCACCTCCCACACGCAGGGAGCAGGGGCCTCTCCTGCCACCCAACAGCAAGCTTGACTTGCACCCCAAAATATGGGGGCACTGCTCAAGGATCTCACTCTTTGAGCTGCTCAATCTTGTCCCGGTGGCTGGGCTTCTGCATTGCTTGCATCCACTCCTCGTAGAGGTCTTCCTGGAGGAGCTTGGAGGGGATGCTGCGCAGGAAGTCCTGCAAGGCCAAGGCACTTGGATGATGCTCTCCACACTGAGGCCAGTGAGCAGAGAGAGAGCCGGCACGTGACTTGATCTCACAAGGGGGCACCTTGCTTGGAGCTCCCGGCTCCCAGAGGGGCTGCGCAGCACAGGGAGCACAGGGGGCTGTGTCTGTGCACCACGTCAAGTGCACTGGTGTCCATGCAGGAGCAGGAGCCAGCTCCTAACCTAGCCTTTGCCCCTGCCCTGTGTTTCCATAGTCCTCAGGGAGGAGAGGAGGATGCTGAGGAGGGGCTGAAAGGAGAGAGTTTCCCCAGGGCATGAGGGAAATCATGGGAAGGGAAGAGCTGCTGGAGAAGACCAATGCCCATCTGTGGCCAGCCTGAAGCACCGAGTTTGGCTTCAGCAGGATTGTAATTGTGGGTGCCCCCCTGCTCTGACAGGGGGAGGCTCTGACGGGGCACCTGTAGGTGATCCCTGTGCACGCAGAGCTCCACGTGAGCACAATTCACCTTGAGCACCATGGCCAGGAGGAGCACAGGTTTGCTGTGCAGATCAGCGTCCTGGCCCTGGTTGAGGAGCTCGCGCAGCTCCTGCCGCTCCTTGTGGCTGCCCGCGATGCCGAAGATCTTCTCTGTTGCTGGTCCATGCTCGTAGATGATGTCCAGCATATCCTGCAGGGGCAGACAGACATATTTCTTTGGAGGTTGTGTGTGACCAAGTCTCTCGCTCTGGCTGCGTGCAGAGCACCCTGGCAACCCCGTAGCATTTCCTGATGCGGTCCCATTGCGGTGCCTGGCGGGGGAAGGCAGGAGCAGGAGACCTGTGCATCCAGGCTCGCTTACCTGGAGCGGCTGGGCCAGGTCACCGTGGGCCCCGCAGACGGCGGCCAGGGGCTGCCCAAAGAGGGGCAATGGCCCTGAGACGTCCCCGCTGGCAGCACATCCTGGCTCTGCTGCAAGCACAAGGAGAGCCAAGCTCAGCAGAGTGCCCGTGGTGCAGAGGCTGCCCTTGGTGAGCGTGCGGCCCCCTGTGCGGCCGCCTCTCGTGCAGCCTGTGCAGAGGCGCTGCCGAGCTCATGCTGCCTGCGGCAGGAAAACAGCAGCGTGGCAGGAGGCTGCTGCTCGGCTGCTCCTGAGACTTACCCGGCACGGGGCCAGGTGCCTCTGCCCTCTCGGAGGGCTCCAAGCGGGGAAAGAGCTTGGAGCCGAGCTGCGAGTGACGGGAGAAGGTTACGGAGCCGCCCCTGAGCAGCGGCGGCCACGAGGGAGTTGCTGGCGATGGCGGGAGGTGGCAGCGCCTGCCATGCCATGCTTGGCCTGGCAGCAGGGCCCTGCGGCCTCTGCAGGGAGGGCGCGGGTGCTGCCCCGCGGTGCGCAGAGCCCTCATGTACCCGCGCAGCACCACAGGGCCAGCGCAGCCCCGCTCACCTCTCCCGAGAGCAGCCTCTGCAGCGTGTCGGCCGTCACTGGCACCTCCTGGGTGAGGGAGCAAAGAGGCTGCGTGAGCCGCTGCGCACGGTGACTCTGGGGAGCCCCAGGGCTGCAGGGCGAGCGCGGGGTGCCAGGACACTCACGGGGCGCGAGGAGCCAACGAAGTCGCTGAGCAGGCGCAGGGAGCGCAGCCGGGTGAGCCTGGCTCCCGGCGCCGCCGGGCTCTGCCTGTGCGCAGGGCAGGAGGGGAGGGAGGCGCGGGCTGAGTGCCAGGCCTGGCCGCTCTCCCTGCTGCCCCCAGCCCCGCACTGCCCAGGGCCCGGCCCCACACGCGCGGTCCCTTCCCACAGAGGGCTCACCGGAGCAGGGTGTCCAGGCAGAGCTGCTTCTCCTCCTGCGACCTGCAGCGCCAGGGAGGGCCGGCGTGAGCCATGCGGCTCCTCGTGCGCCTGCAGCGCCGGCCCTGCACAGCTCCTGCCGTCATGGGCAGCGGTCGCAGGACAGGGCTGTGCCCAGGCAGGGAGCAGGACGGGGCTCCCGCACAGGCAGCCTTGGCGCCTGGGCCCCACTCACCCCAACGTCACCACGCAGCCGCCTGTGGGCCAGGCCAGGACGAGAGAGCGGCTGCAGCGCAGGCCTGAGAGCTCGTCGTCCCGCGCAGGCCCGTCCGCGGCCGCCTCCTCGCCGCAGAGCACCCAGAGCTCGCAGAGCCGCACGCGGTGCTTGAGGCAGAAGAAGGAGCTGCACCTGCAGGTGGCAGAGCAGGAGGTGTCCCTGTGCCGGGCACGTGGCGCGCTGGGCTATGGCGTGGGGCAGCGTGGCTGGGCTCGCCCAGGGCTTGAGCCGCGCTGTGGGGACAGCACTGAGCATGGAGTGCAGTGCTGGCGGCGGTCACTGGGCGAGGGCTGTGCGGTGGGAGGGCAGAGCAGGACCTGGCAGCCTCGTGCGCAGACGAGGGCCATGGGAGCCCGCGTGGAGACGGGCTGGGGCGCGCAGGCGTGCGGGGCCGGGGCTGTGGAGGCAGGAGGGCTGCAGGGCTCACTCGTACTTGCGGGTGGCGATGGCGATGGCGTGGGCGAAGAGCAGGAGGTAGCAGTCACGCGTGCGCTGGTGCCGCGTCACCTGCACACGCAGGGCAAGGAGCAGCCGGGGGCTCCTGCTGGAGACAAAGGCGCCCAGCGGGGGCGGCGAGGCCGCCCTGCCCCACAGGCTGCGCCGGGCGGCAGGAGCCGCGGGCTCAGGCGCCCCGCGCAGGCCCCCCGTGCCGGCAGCGCGGCTGGTGGCACCGCGGGTGCCCCAGCAACTGGCCTGTCCCATGGCGCTGACACACACGGGTGACCACGCTGCAGCGATGTCCCGCACAGCACCGTGCACCAGACTGCGTGCAAGAGGCCGCCCTGGACGCGTTTCCCCGTGCGAGCAGCAACGCTGAGCGGAGAGACACCTCTGTGCGCAGCATCTCGCTCCAGCACAGCACAGCGCGGAGGAACAGGCACCGCGCGCCCTGCCGGGGCTCTGTGCTGCCACGGAGGCTCCTTGTGATGCGACAACGAGACATGGCTGCATGCAGGGCTGCGCCATAAAGGGGTGTCTGTGGGCGAGGCCAGGGATGGCACCTGCAGCTCCCTCTGCCCCGTGCGGGCACGGACGCGACCGCTGCCCTCTGCAGCGCATCCTGGAGACTCAGCCACCTCCGAGTGTCTGAGTGAAGGACGCACACCCAGAGCAGCTCCAATAAAGCGACTTCCTTTGTGGTACACAAATCAGGAAACCAAAGAACCAAAAACACACCCTAGGTTTCTGTGTGGGCTCTGTGGCGCTCTGTCTGCTACCTGCCCAGAAAGCTCTTCCTGAGAGGACATTTCCCTCATGGATTTCCAAAGCACAGAATCCCAGGGAGGTTGAGGTTGGGAGGGATCTCTGGAGATCACACAGTGCAACCCCTCTTCTCCCTCAGTCCCTTTTAGATATGGACAGGATGCTATCAAGTGCCCCCAAACTCTCCCTTCTCTGGGCTTAGAGATAGTGCTCCAGCCCCTGGAAATCTTGGCAGTGTCTGTTGGGCCTGCTCCAGGTTGTCAACCTGCCTCCTTTGGTAGAGGCACTGCAAGTGCACACAGCTGGATAAGATGCTCTTTAGGAGTGGATAGGGAAGGGGAATAGTCCCTCCCCTTTCTCTGTTGGCTGATTCTTGGGATCATCCTGGCATACTCTTATTTGTCCTGGCTTCCTAGATGCAGCGCTGGCCCATATTTAACCTACTCTCAATCAGGATCCCCAGGGTAAAAACATCACAAAGACAATTCCTGCCTTTCTGGGGAGATGGAGCTGTCCTGGTCTCTACAATAGTCTCTTGTAGGCAGGGCCTTAGATGAGCTGGTGCCACCCTTTCTTTAGGATACTGGGCTAGCATTCCAGTTAACCTGTGCTCAGTGCTCAGTCAGTGCTCACTCTATGTCTCAGTATTCCTGAAACTGCACGGACAGCATTCTTGCTCAGACCTGAAATGCAGGGCACCCTGGCAACGTGCAGCAAATTTTTAGATTCACTCTTCCCTTTGTAGTTTTTGGATTTGGATCTCAGTCATCTTTGTTCTTCTCACAGGTATTATTGAGTAACCAAATACTAATAGTTGATAATATGTAAATGAGTGGAGGGGTAAACTGGAAGTCATGAATGGAAGTGAATTTCCTTCTGATTAATAGTATTTTTGTAGAATTCTTGCTTCAGGATCCTCCCATCTTTTCATGCCAAGTCCAAGGCTATCTTCATCTATGTGCCCTCAGTTACTACAGCAACTCTTAAGGAGTTGGGAAGGAGAGTATATGTGAAATCTTTAGCCTATTCCAATCATATGGTAGACACATGAGCATAAATTTGTTTTGTTTTCTCCCTTCCCTGTTGTCTCTTCTCCCTGCCCATTGTGACTTGTAGAGACCGCCTTGCTTTGTCTTTCCCCTTCTCTTCCTGGTAATCCATCAAGGGAACTACAGGCCTGTCAGCATGATTTCTCTGTCAGGGTAAGTTATGGAGCAGATCATCTTGACGGCGATCACACAATACGTGTGCGACACCCCAGGAATCAGGCCCAGACAACATGGATTCATGAAAGGCAGGTCCTGCCTCACAAACTAGATCTCCTTTTATGGCCAAGTGACTCGCCTAGTGGTTGAAGCTGTGGACATGGTCTACTTCGACTGCAGGAAGGCCTTTCACGCCGTCTCCCGCTGTCTTCTCCTGAGAAGCTGGCAGCTGATGGCTTGGACAGCTGGACTCTTTGCTGGGTGAAGAACTAGCCACATGACTGGGCCTAGAGAGTGGTGGTGAATGGAGTTAAATCCGCCTGGTGCCTGGTCACGAGTGATGTTCCCCAGGATCAGTGTTGGGGCCTGTCCTCTTGAATATCTTGAATATCCATCTGGATGAGGGGCCTGTCCTCTTGAATATCTTGAATATCTATCTGGATGAGGGGGGACTGAATGCACCCTCGGTAAATTTGCAAACAACAGTAAATTGTGAGGAAGAGTTGGTCTTCTTGAGGGTAGGAAGGTTCTGCAGAGGAATCCGGACAGGCTGGATTGAGAGGCTGAGACCAACTGTATGATGTGCAATAAAGCCAAGTGCTGGGTCCTGTACTTGGGTCACAGAAATTCCATGCAGCGCTACAGGCTTGGGGAAGAGTGGAGAGCTGAACGGCAAAAAAGGATCTGGGAGTGTTGGTCAAGAGCCAGCTGAGCATGAGCCAGCAGAGGGCCCAGGTGGCCAAGAAGGCCAAGGGCATCCTGGCTTGTATGAGGAACAGCGTAGCCAGAAGCAGCAGGGAAGTGATTATCCCCCCATACTCAGCCTCAGGTGTGAGGCCACACCTCGAATACTATGTTGAGAAAGTCATGGAGGTGCTGGAACATGTCCAAAGGAGGAGAAGGAAGATGGTGAAGGGGCTGGACCACAGACGTTATGAGAAGCAGCCGAGGGACCTGGGTTTTAGTGTGGAAAAGAGAAGGCTCAGGGGAGATCTTATCAGTCTCTACAACTACCTGAAAGGATGTTGTAGTGAAGTGGATTTCCATCACTTCTCCAGAATAGCTACAGAAAGAATAAGAGGAAATGGCCTCAACTTGCACTAGAGAAGGTTCAGTTTAGACATTAGGAAGAATTTCTTCACAAAAAGAGTAGTGAATCATTGGAACAGGCTGCCCAGGGAATGGATGAATTCACTGTCTCTGGCAGTGTTCAGGAAATGTGTGAGTGAGGCATTTGGGGACGTGGTTTAGCAGGCATGGTGTTGAAGGGTTTATGATTGGACTCAATGATCTTGAAAGTCTTTTCCAACCGTAATGATTCTATGACACTATGATCCTTGGAAATCTAGGAGAGTGAGATGAATCAGAGTCCTTGGTTGTGATTTAAATGCCAGACTGTACTTCCTAGATGTGGAGCGTATCTGTAACCAAGGCCATCCACAAGGATCAGGTTTGGCTTGTGGAGGAGAGGGGAGGGAAGAAAGCAGACATATAGAAGATGTCAGGAGAGCTTCAAGAGTCAATATGAGTGGTTGTCAAATGCTGTCTTGGTCTGGAAAACTGGTTTGAGTCAGAGAGGCCATAGTCAAAGTATTTATAATAATTGAAAAGGAAAACAGAAGGCATGCTAATGAGACAACTAACTGAGACAACCAACTAACTAACAACTAAGACAAAGCTTTGACGAGCAGCGAGATAGCTCAGGTCTTGTTCACAGCATTCCTACGAACAGAAGTACAACTAAATGTTCATTCCTATGATCACAGCGTGTTGGAGATCCGAGTCGACAAAGCTTATCAGCAAGCTGGGATTACCAGACTGAGACTCAATATGAGTTACATCTAGCTCCATTTATTGCCCAAAAAGCGCAGGTTCTTATACACTCGAGCACTAGCCTTGCGATCGTGGCGTACTATGATTGGTTGCCAAGCGTGTTACTAAGTGCCTAGCCGCATTCGCCTATCTGAGGCCTGTTCAAGGACACCCCGCTGTACACACCCCTGTACATCCCCCTGTACACCCCTGTGTACACCCCTGTGTACACTTCATTTTCCACAACAGCGCAGAGCTACGAGAACGATCAGGGGCCTGGAACATCTGTCCTATGAGGAAAGGCTGGGAGAGCTGGGCCTCTTCAGCTTGAAGAAGAGAAGGTTGAGAGGGGACCTGATCAGTGTGTTTAAGTACCTGAAGTGAGGGAGTGAGGAGGATGGTGCCAGCCTTTTTTCAGTGGTGGCCAGTGATAGGACTAGAGGAAATGGCTGAAAACAGAAGCACCAAAAGTTCCACGGGAACTTAGGGAAAAAATTCTTAACAGTGAGGATGACAGAGCACTGGAACAGGTTGCCGAGAGACTGTAGAATCTCCTTCTCTGGAGATCTTCAGCCTCCACTTGGATGCCACCCTATGCCACTGCTGTAGGTGACCCTGCATGTGCAGGGGAGTTGGACTAAATGATTTCATAGAATCATAGAATCATAGAATGCTTAAAGTTGGAAGGGACCTCCAGAGGTCATCTAGTCCAACCCTCTGCACACGCAGTGTCTCCTAGAGCATGGGGCACAGGGTGGTGTCCAAGCGGGTTTGGAAGATCTCCAGAGAAGGAGACTCCACCACCTCTCTGGGCAGCCTGTTCCAATGCTCTGTCACCCTCACTGTTAAGAAATTCCTTCGCAAGTTCCTGTGGAACTTTTGGTGCATCAATTTGCGGCCATTTCCTCTAGTTCTATCACTGGCCACCACTGAGAAGAGGCCGGCCGCATCCTCCTCACTCCCTGTCTTGAGGTATTTGTATACATTAACCAGGTCCCCTCTCAGTCTTCTCCAGGCTGAAGAGGCCCAGCTCTCTCAGCCTTTGCTCATAGGGCAGATGTCCAAAGCAGATTTCTAAAGGTCCCTTCCAACCTTAACAATTCTATGATTCTATGATTCTATGATTCTATGATTAAAAAGGTTAGGGGCCTTGCTAAAAACAATCAATGTTCTGTTTCAGCAGTCACAGATGTCTGAAACCAGTAGCAAGGAAGACTATTTTCCTTTTTTTCTGGACCAAAAATCATAGATGCAGGCTGTTAAACAGATGTATCCAGTAAAATATCAGTGTCAGTCTCTCTTCAAACCAGAAGAGGGAACTAGATGCCCACACACATAAAAGGGAGAGGCACCACTCAGGACTATGAGGCACAGGTGAGTCCTGTTTCACTCAGGACTTGAAGCAAACACATGGAGATCACCAGTCAGCAGAACCACAGTCCCAACCAACACAACCACAGTCCTGACCAACAGAGACTAAAAACGCTTCACTCTCAGGTGTTCAGAGCATCTGCTGCCATTTCTGTAGATTTATACATGTTCACTGGGTCCAAATATTAGTATATTTAAATACCATCTGTAGTCTTTCTCATATTTGAGATACAGACATGTAGATGCACTTCTATCTACTCCCTATGAATGACACTATATGCAGTACACCATAAAGATATCTTCTCGTGCCACATGCCATCTTGCATCCCTATTTCACTCTGCAGTGGCTTCCTGGTTTCCTGCAGTGGCTTCTTGGTCTTTAATCCACATCACAAGTTCTCAGTGACACCAGATAGCCGAAGTACACTATTGCTTTCCCCTCTTTTTTCTATGTTTCTGTCGCACACAAGGTGTATAGCTCTCCTGAGCACACAGCAAGTTTCTCTCTTGCTCTTCTTTCTTGAGCTCCCAATCTTCATCTTTCTGGTCTAAGTTGATTCCTTTCATCAAGGCCTTCCTGCAATAGTTTCTGCTCTCCACCTCTGCTCTGGGGAAGAAAGCAAGCACACAGCTTAAATACAGGGCACAGCACAGTTACAAGAAGTCTCAGGAGTAGGTCTGTCCTTAGGAACAGATGGGGCCATCGGGGTCATCGTGTTCAACAGATGAGTGTCAATAGGGTCAATGCAAAGCAGTTCCTGCTGCCAGCAATACTTGAGAAAACAAGGAGCCTCACCACAAAGTCCCAGAGCATTTATCACTCTGAATTACTCATTCAGGCTTGCCCTGGGGTGAGAAACTTTTGGTAAAGGCCTAAAGGGAGACTTATGCTCTCACTGTTGGAGGAACAACTTTTATGTATGTTCTTCTATTTTTGCAATATGCATAAACTTTTCATTGAACACACAGGCACCAAGATTGTCATCAAATGACACTGAACAAGCTGTTACCCTCAAATTAAAGATACTTCACTCTGTTTTTTTCTCTGTAACCTCAAATTATCAGTGAATTATCATTGCATTCATCATATGACACTTTTATCATTGACACGATCAAGGCAAATGAAGAAAAAAAAAAAACATTTTTACCAGAAGCAAAGGAATAAACTGCTTTGGGTACTGAAAAAAGAAAGAAATACTCTATCAATCATAATTTTAGTTTTGCTAATCAGAGCTTTCAGATATTTTTGCTACTATATGTTGTTAACTGTGCAGCTTGCACAGTGATGTGCTCATGTCTGCAGCCCACATGACATCCCAGAACTGCTGGGGACCTGTGACATCTCTTTGCACTGGCTCCCAGGCATGAGAAACTGCAATTTCCTCTCCGTATCTCAGCCACCTCACTGCCGCACCAGCACTTTACAGGTGGGGTGAAGACAGAAAAGGGCAGCAGGTTTACGCTGCCTTTGCACAGGGTGCAGCATCCAAGGTGAAGCTATTCCAGTGGGGGAAAAAAAAAACAAGATGCAAGATGCAATAGCAGTTTTCCTATTCAAAAGTAGCTCTGCTTTGATGCTTTGAAGCCTGTTTACAATTCTTTGCATGTCCATGCAAATCTCTGTGAGCACTGGTGATACTCTGTAGCAGAATATTTCTTGTATTTACATGACTAATAAAAACAGTCCTCAGCATAGCGCGATCATTTGGGCCACATCTGCAAGCAGCAAACCCAGCGCGCAAGGGTCAGCCTGGAATCTCCTGTCAGGGCTGGGTAATCCATGGTCTAACTCCCTGAGGATTCAAGGTCTTCTGGCAACAGTGCATACATTTCTGGGGACACACATTTAGCAGGTTCAAAGGTCTTCTGCTTGTGGAGACTTCTAAACTCCCACTTCTGGGTGAAGCACACTGTCAGGTTTTATACTACCAATAATAGCTAAAAGTTTGAGGCCTTTCCAGCGCTTTAGAGAGAGAATTTAAGACCTGAATTCAGTTTAAGCATTTAAGCTTTTCCATTCAAATCCAGATTACAACAGATGATTGTTAGCGGCCAGATATGCCAAGCCTCTGCACAAATGAACCTGCACAAGCCCCCGACTCAAGGGCACCCAGTGAGCACTACAGCTGTGTCTGGAGGCATCTCCTCAATTTGGACACCAGAAGAGGCTAGTGGCAGAAGGGGAGAGGGAGGACTGGGATTTAAGACTGATTTAGAGGCTTATACTCCTCTTAAGCTAATGCATTTCAACCCTGCATTTGGCACAGACACTCAGGCTCTTCTCTTAATTTTTTTTCTCTCTCTTCACACATTTATGCACAACAGGCAAATACCCAAACTGACAGTGATGATCCATAGCAAAGTATTCCTCATGTTTACATGGTCCATACAGCCTTGCACAGATAGGTTTACAGGGTGTATGGAAACACCAATTTCTGAAAGGCAATTCCGATTGAGCACTGGTCTTCTCAGGGCTTAGCATGGGCACCATGCCTGATTTTGAACTTTGCTGCTCTTGGGCTGTGTTCCTCAATAACGCAGATATGGCAAGAGGTAGCCCCAAGCTCGACAGGATTGAGAAGGTGAAGTGTTTTAGAATGAGCACTGTAAGTGCCGAGCCTCATCTGTCCTGCTAAACTGTATGTGAGGTTTCCCTGCAATGTTCAAGGCAAGAGGAAGGCTTGGAGATGGATAATATGTACATACAACAAGCATCCACTTATATGATGCTCAAATAGTCCTGAAAATATTGCAGAAAGGAGGACTCAGGAACACAATGACATTGTAAAATCATAGAAAGTGAAGGGAAACCCTCAATCTCGGCTGTTTCCAGAGCCTAGAAGTTGCAGTCATAACCCACTGGAGGACTGCAACTTAATCCAGAGAAAGAAGAATGTGATTTCTTGCCAAAAGTCCCACGCTGGGCACGCTGTAGAATCTCATAAAAGACTTAAGAGTCCAGCTACCCAGAAGAAAGACCTACTTGTTATGCAAAGTGAAGTTATATAAGCCAAGTGAGAGGCTTGAGATTTACTCTATGCCAGTACTGCAAAAATGGAAAGAGTGTAAGCCACCTTAGCAGGGAGAAAATGCTTCATTTGGAAAGCAGGAATAGTAATGGAGAATCCGTCAAAAGCAGTTTACTAGTTGCATATAGGGGAGTAACAATACATGTTTAAAATGAATGCCTAATACATATTAAAATATATGATAATAAGCTAAACATGAAAAATAGAAAAAAATTTATAGAAATAGGTAAGAGTTAGAAACTATAAATACTGTTATGGAAAGTAAATAAAGGAAAAAACATTCAGAAAAAAACCCAATGACGACTATACTGGCTAAGACAATAAAGAGTTTTCAAAATTTGGAAGCAATAACTTTTAACAACATTGCAAAGCCTATTAATAGATTAAATGGTATACTTTTCAAAAGCTTAGGAAATGGTAATATATTTTGAAGACCTACCAGGGCAATATATATAAGACAATGGAATAAAGGACTGTTTTCCCACTGGCTTCCTGCTGTGCAAATGGTGAGAACTGTATTTTTCACATCTCACACCCAACAGCTTTGCTAGGTCTTAGGTGGGAAGAAGGTCCACATTTCTGTGCAGTGGTCAATTTGATTCCCACTGCTGCAGCATCCAGTGCTTTGGTCAAGCATTGGAACAGGCTGCTGAGGGTAGTGGTTGGGTCATCGTCCCTGGCAGTGTTTAAGAAACGTGCAGATGAGGCACTCAGAGACATGGTTTACTAGACATGGTGGTGATAGATTTACAGTCGGACTTGGTGATCCGGAAGGTCTTTTCTATAATGATCCTATGGTTCTATGATATTCAGCTGCTTCACCACTTGTCAAAACAGCGTTGGGTACTCACGTTTCTAAGAACCTGAAGCAGTCCTTGTGCCCGTAGATTTCTGCAAGCCGCTTAGGGGTATCGCCGAAGAGATCGGCCTCGTCCATGGCGGCGTGCAAGGCGTGAAGGGTCCGCAGCACACCCAGGCGCCCGGCCTCGGCGGCAAAGTGAGCCGCCGTCCAGCCCACGTCGCTCCTCAAGCACAGCCGAGCCCCGTGACCCACGAGCAGCCGAACCAGCTCCGATTGCCCTGGCAGTATTGCAGAAAACCCCAAGGAAAGATGCACACGTATTAGATTTTATACCATCGGGACACGGAAGATAGTTGAAAATTTTTATTCAGGCCTATAAAAGCCTCAAGTCTTGTAAAATGGGCTAGACTGTATCCACAACCTAGCAATTTCCCGTATCAGGTAGATATGGGAAATCTACCTCAGAAAGATTTTCTTTCCTCAGCAAATGATGATTATTCAAAGCAGACTTTTTACTGAACCATTTAAAATAAAGAAGGAACAAAGTCAAAGAGTTTTCTGGTACTTTCTGAGCAGCACATATCAATTACTTAGGCATTGAGTATTTCATTGTTTCAATCAAGGTTTTAGACCAATGTAAAATAAATTTTAAAAATCTATCAATTGGAAAACTTGTGAGTATCTCTACTAAAAGTTTGTTTTATATGAGATGTACTGAAATTCTTTTTCACATAGCTTCAAATTTCTGTAACTTGTAGAATTGCTTGAAAAAAGTAAAACCCAGTTATTTCTATTTTCTATTGCACAAATGGAGAAGCAGACACCCTACATCTGAATATTGTGAAAATTTACAGCTTTCACAAAAGGTAGCAAAGCGAAAGATCTCTTTGGATGTAATGCCCCAAGTTATTTTGCAAGTAAAACCCTCACTGAATATGTTTTTTTTTTCCTCCTTATTTCTGACCAAGGACAAAAGATAGGAATTTTAATCATCACCTACATTGGCAGTCGTCAAGGCCAGAGATAACCATAGTCTGCACTGCAGAATGTGTATAGTAAGCGCTGCATTTTGAAACATCACTGCTATGGTTTGCACAGGTAGCAGAGCACGGGGTGACCTTACCTATCGCAGCAGCCCAGTGCAGGGGGGTCCTGTCGTTCCAGTCGACATCTTTGCAATTCGGATCACAGTGCCCTTTCTTCAAAATCTTCTCCACGAGGTCGTAATCCCCCAAGGCTACAGCTTCGTGAAGCTCTGTCATGCTGCACCTTTCAGAAACTACCCGCTATAAGTGCAACTTCATCTAGAGGATGTTCCCCAACGTAACAGCTCCTCTGTTCTTAAGAGGAATCGTGCAGTGTCTGGATTAAAAATGAAGCACGCAGTGAAAGGCAGGATTTAAAAAAAAAAAAAAAAAAAAGTGATCGAGTTAAAAAAAAGGAATTACTTAGTCTTAAAACCAATGATGACAGACTAATAACAAATGTAGTTTATACATACAGAAATCTGAAGCAAGAACACAGGGCTCTTAGACAAAACCACTTGCACTTCTCGAGGATGTTGCTAGAGAACAGCCAGCCTAGACCAAACATTCGCCTTTGCTCTGTTGTTATTCACTTGCCATAGAGACTAGCTCCTCCCTCGCACATGATACAGATCTAGTATTGCTATTGCTTTATTAAAAAAAAAAATGGGGCTTAAGAAAGCTCTTTCCCATGGCTCTACTTAGCACTTCCTAGTCCCACACAACAGACTCTGATCAAAAAATACAAGTAGATTTTAAGCCCCTGCAAGATTGATTGGAAGTACTTGTGTTGGAGAAGGCTTCCTGCCAGGCAATTTAATCCATTTCAGGGATCATGGTGCTTTCCTATCATCGAATAGCCCAACAATGGAAACCTACTGAGATGTTTTCTCTTGTCCGGCCAAATAAATGGGAATAAGCATCAGCCTGCTTTTGTACAAGAGCAAGATGAGACAGAGGGAACCATAGCTCCTATCCTTGGTGGTTTAAACAGCCCATCAAGTGGATTCATGTGCCCCAAATCCAGGTGCTATTTTTAGGCGCCACTCCACCTTCTTCAGTGTTGCCAGGAGCACATCCCACGTCCCTTAGGAGACTCAGCTCTCTCTTTCACCTACATGCAGAGGATTGCTGCTGCCCTAGCTGTACTTGGCTGTGTTTCCTTAAGAAGTCTGGGAATCCATAGTTACCCTCTCTTATTTCTTGGGTTCAAACGTCAACAAACTTTTGCCAGAGCAGCACTGGGCATTTTCAGCTAGAGCCTGCATGCTGCAGATTAATTAATAAACAATTATTTCATTTGACACCTATTATGTCCTTGCAGTTCCTTCAAAGCACGCAATTTGCATGCAGAATCAGAGACATATTAAATCCATATTAAAAAAATAAAGCAGATTTTGCTGTGCCTTTCTGGTTTACAAAAGCAGGCTCGGTTTTGGTACGCAGTGTTAATTTAACCACTTGTACCACTGGTACACCTCTCATCTCCACCGTTTCCTCCTCACTGACCTGGAAGAACCTGTTCCTCAATTAAACAGCTCCTCAGCGTATTGCTCCAAGGCCTTTCATCATCAGCATTAAAGTTACTCTGGAAAAGCATTTTTCACAAGTGATGATACACTTTAATGCATCCAGCCCTTCACCGAGTAGTCAAAAATAAATAAAAAGATTTTAGATGCTTTCATGCAACGTGCTTGACTGTTTTCTGAGGAAGCGCCAGCAAAATTCAAAGTTTAGAAATACAGCTGAGCTTTCCAGGGGAGAGGGAGCAACCGGATGATTGCACCCCACGAGCCCAGCAGCTCTCCAGGGCACAATTCCCCCATGAGCGAGGCCCAGCTGGACGTTACCCTCCCTGCCTTCGCCCCAGGCCCGCGGAGCCGTTTTGGGGGCTGCAGCATCGCGCTGCTCCCCCTCAAGAACCGCCTGGTGCTCCTGTTGCGGGCGCTGGCGTTGGCGCTGCGCGTTGCCCTGCGCAGCCTCCTGGCTCCCACGCTCCGCCGCCTGAAGCGCCTGGCCGGAATCCCGGGAAAAGGGCTCTCCCGGGAAGGCGCCTGGCGTGAAAACTGAGGCAAAGTTTGGTCCCTCCCCTCGGGAGAGCGTCTGCCCACGGGAGCGGCGGCCGCTGCGGAGGCGCCCGGGACGCCGCGCGCGAGGTACGTGTGGTGGCGGGCGCTGGAACGGGGAGAGAAGCCCTGGGAAGCGGGTGGGAAGAGCGCGGGGCGGACAGGGGGATCTTGGGGAGCTCTGGGAGTGACTTTCTGCATGGTCGCTTGCTCCGCTTGCCGGCGCTGCCCTTCCCTGCTCGCAGCCGCTTGGCTCCTGCCCCCGCAGCCTTTCCCAAAGGGCATCTCGCGCCCTGCCAAGGATTTGCTCTTTTCTGGGCCCTGGTGTCCCTCTGGGACACGGGGGCCGCAGCAGGAGGGAGAAGGTAACGCTGCCGTGTGCCCGGAGCATGTTAAGGGGGAAGGCAGATAAAACTTCCCCGGGGGAAGAGCCCTGCCAGCCCGGACCCTCCTGGAGGTGCACAGTGAAAGCGGGGGAAGCTGCAAGAGAAACTGAAACTAGATGAGAGAAAAAAAATATTTACACATATATATATGTATTTATATGTACGTCTGTGTGTGTGTATCACAACAAAGTCAGTTAAACCCTGGGACAGAGTTGTGGAATCTCCACGTTAAGCTACTCAAAACGCAGACAAGGGGCTGAGTGACTCGCCCAGACTTTGACATCAGCCTTGCATTGAGCAGAGGTTGGCGTCATGACTTCCAGAGAGGCTTTCCAACCTAAATCATTCCATAACTCCACATGAAAGAGCATATGGTAGCACGGAGGGCTTTGGCTCGACAGCCAGCACGAGTCTTCTCACCCCCGACAAGGCGGCATGTCCACACCGAAGCCCTCATCTTGGTTGCTGGCAGAGATGGTGCTTTGGGGACATTAGTGCCCTGGTAGGATTTAAGCACAGTGACCTCAGATATATTGAGCCTAACGCATAGTCACCTATGATGAACCCAATTCCAGAATCAGCCTGTACTTTACCCCTGTGACAAAGCATTTAAGTCATTCCTGGAACAGTAGCTATCAAGTCTCCAGAGGAAAAGGAGGAGATTATCCTGGGTAGAAATGAAGGGTAGAATTGCACTTACCTGTCCTGCTGATATGATTTACAGCAGCTGAGAAGCTCTTGTGGCTTGCTGCTGTGGGAGAGAAACTGCCCCTATCTGCCTGTGATTATTGGTTGGTCTCCATTTTTCTCCACCTGATAGAAGCTGGAATCTTTTTCTACTCAAAATCACCTATTAGTGTGTATATGCATATGGAGGGGACCTTTCTACTGGTGGAGGGATACTTGTATAGAAGAGCACAGGGACTTTCCTCATGGAGAGGGAATGCTTGGACAGTTGGACGTAGGTCTTGGATCTGTGAGAGTCTAGGCATGTGACTTGGGCCTAGGAACATAGGAATATACAGGGATATACGTGCTGCAGTGGCACATTTTGGGCTTGTCCATGGAATTAATTCTAGGCTTCCCAAGTAACATCGGGAGCAGAAGTCTTAAAAAAATAGAGATCACATGGCAGCACGTCCCTGCCCCAAGGAAATGCCACATGTGCAACTCCAACCCAACGCATCAGAAAGGTTAACCGCATTTGGAAATCCCCTGAATGTTTGGGGCCCATCATGCTCTGTACCAGGTGGTTTCCACACTCCTTGATGGGCACCTAAAGCGCCTCCTCCTGCTTACTCCGAAGCCACAACCTGCTCCTTTGGACCAATGTCACCCATGTTCCTTATGCTGCAGCAGAGAAACCGTCCAATGCAGATGGGCAACGTCAGGCCTGAAAGAGCGAGCAGCAAGCCAAGACGAGCTTGGGGAGCGGGGCCTACAGGCCTAGCATTCCTCAGAACGGGGACCAGAACCCGCGTGTCCCTGATGGAGGTCGTCCTAACACTAGGGCTGTTCTTTTCCAGGCCCTGTGAACACTGAGTTGTTTCGTAAACACGTGGTAGAGATTAGTGGGCGATCCCTTCCCCCAGCAGTGAGAATTCCCTCCTAGAGCCCATCTCCAGTGCCAAGTCTCACAGAGCAGCACTTTGATCAGGTCACCAGACTCAGGGCTCAAAAGGAGGACAGTGGCATCTCAGTCTGGTGGCATCTCAGTGGGACCACCTTTGTGTTGGACCAACACAAGTGAAGTGCTAAGAATTGCCCAGCTTCGCCCAAGTTGCTCCCAGTTCTCAGTTCCTCATCTTCCAAACAGGGTATAAGGTACTTCCCCAGCCTGCAGCGCCTCTGTGACCACAGGGATGTTGCCAATAGAATTATTCAGGCAGGCACCATCTCTTCACTAACCCCTGCCTGGTGCTTTGAAAACACCAAGCTGAAGCAACCTTTAAAACATTATTTTCTACAAAAAGTGCCCAAAGAACGGCACATTTGCATTTCAGACAGCACCTCTGCTAGTTGGAGCCTGCAAGACAAAAGTCTTCAAGCCAAACTCATTCCCATTCCCACTTTGGCATTCTCCAGCCTGGCAGCCCTGCTGACTCAGTCCTTCCTCTTTGGCAGGCTTCAAATAAAGTGCAGGCTAGTGTCAGAAAGAAGCAAATAAAAACAAGCAAATAAACACACACAAAAAAAGAAAAAGAACAGGCATTGCCTACTTTTAAATTGAGAGCAAGAAACTTCTCCCAAGTTGTGTTCACATGTGAGTTGTTTTCAAGCACATCACATAGTTCTGCTCTGCACGTGCTTCCTCCCACAACAGATACAATCTCCATTACATTGTGCACAGGATGTTTTAATTTTGCACTAGTTAAAAAAAAAACACACGAAGATAAAAAGTCGACTTTCACTCCTGCTTTCTCCTTTGCAAGGCAGCAGCGCTCATTTGCTCGTGCAGAATAGCAGAGGTGCCAGTAGTTTTCTGCATCTCTGGAGATCCCACCAGGGCAACTGGCCTGAATGCCAATGTTATCTTTCTAGACCAGTAACTGGCCCCACACTCGGAGACACTGCAGAGCCTGGCAATAACGGCACAGCTAACACGCTCCAAGAGGCTCTGGGAATAAGCAGGCAGCAAAACTAGTCACGGAGACCGCCCAGAACCTTTTTCTAACTTGCAGAAAACTCTTGCTATTGTAACCCAGGGCAGCTCTGGAGACAAGAAGGCTGCAGGATTTGGCACAGAAAAGCACAAGGGCAGATTCTCATGGAAGTCGATGTTGATTTATACTGGCTTTGCATCTTGCCCTTGGAATCAGGGGGGAAAAAAAAAAAAAGAAAACAAGCCTTTGTTTCTATTTAACAGCGTGGCAGGGAGAGCTGTCCTAGCTGCATTCCGGCTTTTCCTTGGCTCCAGACTTCCCGTGGGCTCTGCCTTGGATGAAGCCCCTACAAATTTAGCAGCTTAACACCCATCTCGGTTATATCTCAGCTACTGCATAACCAGCAGGAGAGCTGACTTCCTCACAATAAAAATACATACATACATGAAAGCATACATTTTGTAAAAAATCACACTTTTAATGTGCTTTTTTTAAAAGCACATAAGAATTTTATTTCTGAGCAAGGAGATCAGAAAGCAGCAGTGTTGGATACTATCATAATCCCGCAGCACAGTTGTAATAGGGAAGGCCATTAGGCAGCCTTTCCTCCCATTAATTTGACTGGCTGCAGGTGTGTAGAGCTCTCCCCACCCAGCCCCTGCCTCAGTGCTCCCCAGGATGATGTCTCCAGCTCCCCAGACACCTCTGAGGGCGTAACCGGGACTGCCAGCCCAGGCATGGGCTCCTGGTACCCGCAGCGTTCGGGCAGCAATAAGCACTACCGTGTCCTCCCATGTCGTGGTTTTCTCCCTCCGTCAGCCTTCCACCTCCGCAGGCCGGTTTTCCCCTTTTGCCCATTCCGGGGGGGGTTGCATGTGCTGGACCGAGGCAGCATCAGCTTAGCGAGTGCGCGCTGCAGCACTGCGGCCCGCGGGCCATGGCCGGTGTCACCGGGCTGCTCCTTACGCTCCCCCAAAAGTGAAGCGGGACGAGCGCGCCGCTGCAACCCCCCTGACTTACGCACCTTCTAAACCTCCCAAGAAAAGATGGCATCACTTTGGATGAAAGCTGGAAAGGTGTTTATGAAAAGCCTTGCAACAGGTATGATATATATTTTTTCAATTTCTACTTTTTTTTTTCATTAAAAAAGTCCTCAAAGCAACATAAGCAAAGGATTTCCCTAGGGAAAAGATTTTTTCAAGGTGTTAAATATGATGTTTTATTCAAAAAAAGAGAGTATAAATAGGAGTAGCTCATCTTCTAACCTGGGGCAAAAAGAGGGAGGTGTTGTTCTCCAATCTTTTTTGTCATCCTATTTATATATTACTTTTCTAAAATTAATGCTCTGCTTAATAGCACTGGGGTAGTAAGAATGTTAACATTTAGCTGCTTTCAGGAGCAACTGCCAAAACACCTGCTGGATTATTGAACTAGGAGCAGAACTGACCTCAGTGCCTCTCTTTAGCAGGGCTGCACTAATGCACCCTGGCTCCAGTGGGAGCTGCAATCCACCCTTTCAGACCCAAAACAGCATGTTGGAGCTTCGGAAACTCCTCTCCTAATTTGACCAGTTCCTTTGGTAGCTGTGGTTAGAGGCAAAGAAAGCACTTATAGGGGAAATATCTATAAAAGTGTATAATCCTTTATTTTTATATCCTTTTACCTCTGTAATAACTCATAACTATAAAATTACCCTCCTCGAAAGAAAGAAAAAAAAAAAGCAAGCTTCAGAAAAACCTCCCTGCAGGATGATACACAGGCCCAAGGGGAGATAGAGAAATCACAAGAAATTTTTGGAGAAAGCACATTGTAAGACGCACACTTTTTTAAAACAACACAAAAGCATTTTTATTTTACTTTTCTGCCCCTTTCCCGGAGGGGAACAGCATTCCCAGCAGCCTCAGGCTCCACTCAAGTGCTGATGATTTTTATTTGGCGCATGAGCTAAATGCAGAAGAGCAGACACGCAGCTAGGACTGGGCCAGCTCTCAGTCCTAGTCTGAGCACTGCCTGGCAGCTCTGTTGAGATCCTGCTCTGTGAACGGTGCCAGACCCTCAGCTGGAGCACCAACACACGGAGTCACCACGCAGAGAGCGCGGCTGCTCTTCCAGCTCCGCAGCAAATAACATTTGTATCGTCTTTCAATTCCCTTTCTTGCCAAGGCCAGTTCCAGTTCCTCCCCACCAAAACGCTCCCCGGGCGAGCCTGGAGGCCAGCGAGGCCTCCTAAGAAAATGCTCTTTCCATATGACACCACTTTCCATCAGGTTTGTGCCACCCACGGGAGTGCCCACGTAGCTCAGCTCAATTCTTTACCCCCTAGTTGCTGTTTGGACTCCAAACATTCCCCTCTTTATGCCTTCCCTATAAACCATAAGAATAATCACGCTAAAAAGCGGGCACCCTGGCTACTTTCCCCACATCAGCCGAATGAGGAAGTGGTAGCTAGAGATGGGGTAAAGCGGTGTTGGGAAAGGTGGTTTTTAGAAAAGAAGCAGCAAAGTTGCCACATACCAGAGCAAGCGTGCTTGGTGCTAAAACAGCTACTCCAAGTGGCCGTCCGAACTTCCAGCTCCCCTCCCTACCTATTCTGAGCAGCCCCTTAAAACAAGAGCGCCCAGCCCCTTGGGAGGGCGTCCCCTTTGTTTGTGCGACTTGAGCCTTAGGAAATCGGGCAGCTCAAAGCGATGGTTCCGGTTTGCAGAAATGCCATTTCAGGCATTTCACAACTTTTGGTTAGTTTCAGTCTAACGCATGAGGGCAGGCGACTTGGGGAGCACGATGATATCTGCCTTAATTAGACACGAGCACGTTCCCTCCGGGTTCTCCTCTCAGGTTCTACATGGGGATTTAAAGCATTTAATGGAGTGGTTGTTACAGTTTTGCCATTAGATGTTTCCTTCTGAGCACACCCTGCAAGGCAAGGTGCAAAAGTCACAGCTGAGAGAGGCACCGAGGCTGGGGCTGGTGGGGACCCAGCTGCTTCTGGCTCTCTCCACCCTTGGTCTCTGCACGGGCCGCTATCACGGACCCGAGATGAGCTTGACTTCAGCATCAGAGCCCCACTAAGGCCTCCCGGGGGCCCGTGAGCCTCCAGGAGACACCCCGGTGTGACCCACGTCGGCTCCCGGCACCGCCGCCTTTGGAGGAGCCGGCATGGATGCGCACGGACCCTCCTCATCCCAGGCGGATGAGCCGCACGTGCGGCTGCCTTGGAGAGCAGGGATGCAGGGCCGGTGCCCGGCCGCAGCCACTGCTACCGAGAGCGGGGAGGAAACATCCCATGAGGAGGGAGGAAGGGAAGACAGACGTGGGCTGTGGGGAGAGCTCGTCCCAGTTTATTTCTGGGAGAGCCTCGGAACGCGATGGGGGAAGAGTTCAGCACGGGCTGCAGAGTGTCCGACCCCATGGTGCCCCGGCGCAGGCCCAGCGGGCAGGAGGGCCCTAGGCGTCCAGGTCGAAGTCGTCGCGCTCCTGGTTGTAGTCGAGCACCTTGCGGCGGAGGCGCGAGGCGTCGGTCCAGGTGATGAAGTCCTCCATGGCGCGCGTGACGAGCAGCGCGGGGTCGGTGACCACGTCGGGCCCCACGCGCACGTGGCCCTGCTCCACGAAGGTGACGGCGTCGCGCATGTTCTGCGCCATGCGCAGCTTGAGCAGCAGGCAGGGCAGGCGGCGGCGGCAGAAGGCGGCGGCCGAGAGGCGCTCGCAGAGCGCGAGCGAGCGCCGCGAGCCCAGCAGCCCCATGGCGTGCAGCTTGGCGAGCAGCGCGGCGGCGGCGCGCGCGCGGAACGCGCCGCTCGCCGGGCCCAGGTCGCGCAGGCGCCGCGCCAGCGCGCGCACCTCGCGGCTCAGCGCCTTGTAGCGCGCGTAGTCCTCGCGGCGCGCCACGCGGTAGCGCCGCAGCGCGCGCACCTCGGCCAGGCTGCCGCCCGCCGCCTCCCAGCTCACCAGCTCCAGCCGCTTGAGCAGCTTCTGCTCGTGGTACTTGAGCTTCCGCACCATGGTGGCTGCTCCGCTCCGCTCCTGAGCCGCGCCGGGCCGGGGCGGGCCGGGCCGCGCCTCTTCCGGAGGAGGAGCCGCCGCGGTCCTTCCCCGGCCCTGCCCCTGCCCGCCCGTGCAGCGCGCCGGGCCCCGCGGCGCGGCCCGGGTGCGGGATGCCGCTGTCGCCGGTGGGTATCGCCGTGCTCGGGGGGCGCCCCCTGCCACCTAATGGGCTTTTATTATTATTAATTAATGATCTGTATTTATATGTGTGTTTAAGGGCGGGCGGACGAGGCCGGGCTGCAGGCAGGGTTCCTTGCTGCCCCCCTGCACGGGGTCCCAGGGCTTGGCGGGGGACGCGGCAGTGCCCCGAGCTGGGCGGTCGCGGGGGGACCTGGCGCTAAAGCCCCCGGCGGAGTTTTCAGGATGAAGCCCCGGGTGGGGGTGTCGCCCCGTCCCTCTCGCTCCTTTCGGCTCTCCTGCTGCTCCTTGTCTCCGGCGGCCGAGCGCGGGTTTCCTCCCGCCTCTTGCAAGAAAACGGCAGCCGAACTACAGTTATTTTTTAATCTTGTGCACGAGGTTCCTCAGCACCAGCCGCGCAGACAGACTTTGTTTACCGAGGAGTTGCGAAAACCTCCCCCGTGCCGCTCATGCGAGGAGCGGCTCTGGTTCGCAGCCCGGCAGGGAAGGGCAGGCCGCAGGCTCCTGCCTCCCGTCCCCGGCCCGCCTGGGGACGCGGGCGGCTCCACGGCAGAGCCTCCCGGGGACCCCCGCTCCACCCCGAGACCATGCGCGCTCCAAGGAGCGGAGGACGTCGCTCCTTACGCGTCGTGTTGTGGCAGGACAGGCCTTGCTGATGCTGGAGGACCGTTCAGGGCCGAGGAAAGGCTCCAAACGAGGCTCCTGAGAGTGTGGAAGTGGGGTGGGTGTAGGCGCTGGAGTCTGGTTTGTGTTGGTGTTTTTTTTTTCTGGGGTGTAAAAGACCAAAAGCCTTTTGGTTTGGTGCCTTTTCAAGGGCAGCATGCTGTCTGATCCTCAGGACTAAGGAAATTCTTTCAGGAAAACAAGTCAGACCAGATGACTCAAGCTTCCCGAGCTGTTTCTCATAAACCTCCGACTTTCCCATTCTGGGCCTTTAGGGCACTGCATTGTTTTCAGTGCAGCTGGTTCCATCACAAGTGTCAGGAAGGCCACTGGAGCCTCTTGGTTTGTGTCTTTCCCCAGGTGTGTCAGTTAAGATGCCCAAAGAAATGGGGAGCAACAACGCCGAGAAGTTTTACCGGATCCCCGAAGGGAAAGGACCGCACTCGGTTGGATGTACAGACCTGATGACGGAAAATGCCGCCGAGGTAAAGCAGCCAGTGCTTCCTCCCTATGATTCCTGCTGCAGCTTTGGACTGAGAAACTTCTCTAGTTTCACAGATGAATTAAGCAGGAGGCCTCGTTTGTTTGCAGCGTGTGACAGGTGCCCTGCAGCTGAGGGAGCTTTCGCTGCTCTCCATCCCAAGCTGGGCAACATGTCTTGAGGCCCCGACCCGTGGCAGAGGCCATGAACTGGTCTGACTCCTTAACAGTTCCATTGGTCTCATTCTGATGCCCAAGAGCATTCCCTGGACTGCTTAAATTTACAAGTGTGGATGTAGCATGGAAGTTACTTCCTTCCTCCCCTAATACCACTGCCTACTGATTTCCCTTAGCAAGATACTACAGAGAAACCATGTCCTCTTGGGACGCAGGGGGTTCCTCACATTTCCTGCAGTTTCCTGATTTATTTGGCTCCCAGAGGGACCCAGCACCCAGTTTCCATAGTTCAGCTGTTCCCATCACTGTGCTCCTATCCGGATTTGCCAGGGCTGAGTAAAGGAAATACATAATGTTTCAGTTGCAGGGTAGAATGTCAGGTGCCATGGGGGAACTGTAGCCATCTGTAAGGAGCAGGATGTTAATTCTGCTGCTGGTTACTGCCATAATAGGGAGGCACTAGGAGAAGATGATAGGGGAAACTTCACAGGTAGCTAAGGAGCTTATGGGTTTCCATCTCAAGTTCTCCTGCTGCTTCATTTTCCTGTGAGAACACCGCTGCATTCCTGCTGCATATGCAGTGTGGCTTTGCTCTTCAGGCCAGCGAGGTATAGTGGAATTTGTGACGTTTTGCTGTGGTTATTCATAGGTTTTTATCTGCCCTGCTGTGCTTTGTATGAGCACAAATAAATGATTAGTCTCTCTCTGGAGTCGGGCCATGGGTTTTTATTAGATAAGGAATACGTGTGATTACAGTTCTGCAAGGGATGCACGGTAAAGATGTTTTCCTTGCTAGAAGCAGCTAGTTACCTAGAGAAATTCACAGGAACTATTCTAGGATTAAGATAATGTAATTGCCAGTGTGGATAAAGGTTATGCCTTCTTCCTTAAAGGCCTTTGTGTCAAGAATTAATATAAGTTTGTTAATGGCAACAAAGTTCATTAAACAAGCTTGTATATGTGACTGATAAACTAGTATTTGAGGAACCTGACTTTATTCCAAAGTTTGTTTTGTTCCTTTTGACTTCCTTGCCTTGTCTGCAGTTTTAGAATTAATTTTCTTAAACAGCAAAACAAAACAAAAAACCAAACATAAAAACAGAGCCAGAAGGTGAATTATAACAGTGTGTTTCAAATTGCCTTGCAAACCAGGAAGTAAGAATGGAAATTACACGTTCATCATGTGCTGAGACATCTCCTTTATGCCCTGCACATTGGTACATTGTTGTGATCCGTGCAGAAAAAATACTGGCAAGGGAGAATGGAGAGGTTGCTTGGCTTACAAGATGTCTTGGAATAGGGACAGAAAGAGGAGACTAAAACCTGTAATAGGAAATGGAGACAGATAAACAACTGGTAGCAAAATGGTATTTAGAGTGATGGACCACTACGGACCTGTAAACATCTTGACAGGAAGGGGCTGGTGGGAAAAGAATGATTTTTGCTGCTTTACAGACAACTTTCAAGGTGCTTTACTGACAAGAGAAAATCCTTTTGCTTTGTTTAGACAGGCACACTGACCATGAACTGACTTCATGTCCAGAGGAGTTGAGAACATGCCTCTGCCCACATCCTGTGTACCAGACCATGCTTCCAGAAACTGCTCTCCAAGTAAAATCAGTCGTGCTAATCTGATGGCAAACTAAACTCTAGGGACTTAGTTAACTTTTTTCCCCATTTGGCAAGCTGAATTGGCTCAGTAAGGGCTTCAGGAGACCCACTCATGCAAGGAAAGCAATGGGAGCTTCATCACAGATGTTCTTGTCTTCCTTTTTCTCTGCAATATATATTTTTTAAAAACTTTTTTTTAATCCCAGGGAAGTTTCTTGCGCCTCTATTATCCATCGTCTGATGCCACAGAAAATGAAGAGGCACCATGGATTCCAGATAAAGAATATTACCATGGACTTTCCGACTTCCTCAATATGTACCGAGTTGTGGGAGAAAGGCTTTTCCAGTACTATGTTGGTATGCCTGGTTATGATTTTATTGACTAGCCAGAGGCTGTGAGGTGTAGGCAGGTTGGTGGCCCCGCTGCTGTGTGAGCCATGTTATTGCTGCAGGACTACAGGGTAGATTTTCTGAAGAACCCTGTGTGTTTGGGAAGGGTTTGTGTGGATGGGCTCAGTACTGAACATGACTCAGCTCCTCAGGCAGACTTGTAGCCCTTAACTGCTATAAATATTGGGCTGTGGGAGATGTGCTGTAGTCGGAGTGTGGTAAGTGCAGGATCTACTGTGGCGGGATTTAAATCCCACAGAGAAATTTGCAAATGTGCAGAGGTCAGATAGCTTTTAAACTCTGAATGTCAACAGACTTACAGTCTGGAATGTAAAAATCCTTGAAAATCTGTTTTCTTAGGGTTTGAAAGCTATATAAGCCTTGTGCTAGGATGTGGACTGGATGAGGAGGAGGGAAGTGTCTTCTGGAAAATAAAAGCTATTCATAGAATAAGATCCCTATTTGCATTTGGCATTTTAAGATTTGCTAACTTATTCCTCAGATGACTTCTCTGAGACAGTGGTCACTGGTGTGTGAGAGAAACTCTTGGCATCTCTCCCAAAGAAACAATGTGTTTTTTCTCATGTAGATAATAATGATATGCTTTGTTTTCCGTATATAGGTTCAGTGACTTGTCCTGCAAAATCAAATGCTGCTTTCAAGTCTGGAGAAAAATACCCGCTGCTTGTTTTTTCCCATGGACTTGGAGCTTTTCGGTAACTGCAGTTTGTTGACACACTGGTTTTGTTATGAAGATATATCGAGGGTTGGATCCCAATATAGTTGAAACTGAATTTGTTGAGAGCAGGCTGCTCAGTATCAGAATTCCTCCGCTGCAGTCAGTGCTAGTAAATGGACCTAGAGGTTTTGGTTTACTGATTACTGAAATACAGCTAGCACATACTGAAACAGAGCTAACACAAAGCATGTATGTGGCTTAGTGTTTAAGGAGCCATGTAAAAATCATTATGTTGTGTGTGACTAAACAGTGCGGTTTCGATTGCAGGACCATCTATTCTGCTATTTGCATTGAGATGGCTTCGCAAGGCTTTATAGTTGCTGCTGTGGAGCACAGGTATGTATCCTGCATGCTTTTGAGTTTTAATTGAAACAAACCTTTTCATACTGTTCGACTGCTGTGATTTCATCTTGTTAGAAACTGTCAGCAAAGCCTGAGGTCTTGTGTTTAAGTAGTACTTGGTTTGATTAAAGAGGTTGATTTTTCTCAGCAATGGTCTTAATTAAAAGAGGTAGAAAGATGTTTCTTCTTGTAGATTCTTTAAAAAAAATCCTAAACTAATATATCCATCAAACTCCCCTGTATTTCTGTATCTCAACTCTTAGCTAAACAAAGGGAAATGAATTTGAGGTCCTTGACTGAAGAGATTTGTGGTAGGTATCATTTATCACTCTTAAAGCATTTTATTTTTCTCTCTTCTATTGTTAGAACTTGGAGGATAAAATAGTTGTGGGACCTTTAAAAAGTTAATTCCTTTTTTAGACTCTCTTGTTTACATCAGTAACTGCAGTAGCACCCATTTTACTGGGAGGTTGCATTTCTTTAGATAAGTAGGAAACTTGGAATGATTTATCTTCACAAGTAAACTTTTTGTCCGTATTGCAGAGATGAATCAGCTTCAGCAACATATTACTGTAAAAGAAGGTCTGTGCCTGAGTCACAGGAAAAGTCTACATCCAATATGCAGAAGGAGTGGATCTACTACAGGAAACTGAAGTCTGGAGAGGAAGAACGTTCTTTGCGCCACAAGCAGGTACTCAGCACAGATTTATCCTCTAGGAAGTGAGGCAGGAACAGCATTTATTTAGGACAGATGAAAGCCAGGACACCCTCTGCTTTTGGCTAGGTCTGTAAGTCAGTATGGCTGTGGGTCAAAAGCATTGTTGGGTATGATTTGTAATTGCTGAAGTTGTAATGGCAAAAGCCCTCAGCACAGTTACTCTTTTTGCTCATGGAATTGGGTGTTTGCCAAATATAGAGGTGGATTTGGGGGAAATGAAGTAGCTTGTACTCGAGAATATTGGAATATTTGGGCAGGGAGGATCTTCCATGTAGAAGAACTCTATATTGACAGCAAATACTTCTTTAATATGACCCAGTGGATATATAAAAACACTCAGAAGCCCTGTGACCCTGAAAACATGAAAGCCAACAAGAACTTTCTCCATAGCATAAGCTGCTTCCTCAGTGCAGCTTTCCTGAGGAATTGCAGGATCACGCTTAGTCAGCTCTGACTGTTTCATCTTTGTGTGACGTGTGTTCTTTAAATCATACGGAGCTTAATTCAAAACTTTGTGGGGCCTTGGGCTTTATCTTTGGTTTTGTTTACTGTTGCACAGCAGGGTGATTCATTTCTGCTCTGCGGGGAATGATCACATCGTCATCTTCTATACACTTTAACCCAGTTCACAGCAATGCAAACAAATGCAGACTTGCTGATTATATGCAGCATCCATACTAGACAAGATATGGTTATACCAACAAGCTCTTCCATAGACTTTGAAATACTGCAGTATTTTTCCACCAAATCCAAGACCAGCAAAAGCCATTTCATCTCACTAGGCCACACACACCCCCCAGTAAAAGTGACCTTTCCAGTATGCATACAACATCCTACTTCTGGGCCCAAGTACATAAATTTTGAACTTGTTATATAACATTCTAAATGTTATTTATGACGTGTGCTGATTATATAATGATACTTGCTCATCGAGTGAGCACAAGGGGGAGCTGCAAGTCAGCTTTAAATTACTCTCTGTGTGACTTATGCCTTTATACATCCCCACAACCTGTCAGTGACAGGAGTTGCAGGTCTTTGGCCTATGCCATGAATATAAATTCCTCCTTGTGTAGAAAATCAGCCTAAACTCTTTGACCACCAAAAGTCAGATTTTCTGTTTGTCAAAGACTGAGGTCCATTATACAGATCAAGGCTACGCTTCTGTATAGTACTTGCCATATCTGCAGCCTGATGAGGCTAATCTTGTGTCCAAAGGACCTGCAGCCTTGGCAGTTGTCTGGTTATTCTACCACTCTGTCCTATCTTCTCCCTCTCTCTAGGTGCAACAGAGAGCACAGGAGTGTATCAAAGCCCTCAATGTAATTCTTGAAATTAATTCAGGAGAAGAAGTAACAAATGTTCTTAATTCAAACTTTGACTGGAACCTCCTGAAGGTGAGTGGAAGGCAGTGATTTCATTTTGTTAAAAGTCTAATAATATTTCTGGTTTCCCAGAATGTATTTCTAACCTGATTCCTGTGTCCTGTTCTTAAGATCACACTTTAGGTTTATAAACATATTTTCAGGTCACCTCAAGCTGGATAGGTAAATTGGTATGAGCTGGAATCAGTCTCCCAACTTTGGTGGGGCCTGGTGTCTTAAAAAGAAAAAACAAAGGTCATTCCACAAAGAAAAGATTGGAAAAGAAAGTCTCTTATAGCATCTGGATTTCTTTGACAGGATTCTGTTGATACTAGCAGGATAGCTGTGATGGGACACTCTTTTGGTGGTGCTACAGTTATAGAGAGTCTCAGCAAAGAAATTAGATTCAGGTAAGTATGTAAAACAAAGGCAAGGGCCACTTGGCACTTGAGAGCTTGGGGGTGGAGGGGAAAAGGGCTTTACTTAAGATCCCTCAACTACTAGCTCTTGAAGTCTTGTTTGGGATGTACCATCTTCCCAACCCATGCTTCTTTGAAGGCTCGAACTAGAACATAGCTTTATCATGTTTTATCATGATATTGTGGGACCCTGCATCTAGTAGTGAAGACCAGCACATGAAATGATGAACTATTCTCCCTCTTCTAATAATTTCTAAATGTTCAGAATGTATTTTGGATAATTTCAATATCCTAGATGCACAGTTTCTCTTTCCCATGTTTGCTGCAATTCTAGGCTTCCTTCTGAAGCTTTCTACCTCTCTGATAGTACCCAAAATTTTTTTTTTGTCAGGTGTGGCATTGCTCTGGATGCTTGGATGCTTCCAGTAGGTGATGATATTTACCAAAACAGTGTTCAACAACCCCTGCTTTTTATCAACTCAGAAAAATTCCAGTGGGCTGATAACATCTTGAAGATGAAGAAGATTGGTTCCAGTGATACAAACAAGAAAATGATCACTATCAAGTAAGTATCAGGAATGTCTCCTGGATTAAAAAACACAGCTCACAGAAAACAGACTCCCTTACAATTCACCCGTCCTTACAACAGAGGCAACCTGATCATCTTTAAGTTTTCGTCTATCACTGCTGCAGTTCTAGTGACTTACAGGTGCCTGAGGTCAGGCTTGCCTCCCCCTTCTGAGATCAGGGCAGAGTTTACTGCTAATAGTACATACTTATCTTCTGAAAATTAACCTGCTTTATTTTATCTGCCTGACACTGCAGGTATAAGATGCTTGACTGTCTTTGGAGTACACTTTGCAATACATGCCATTTTGTAGGTGGAGACTCTATTCTTATGAGACTGGTAAACCTTTTCTGTTGCAGAGGGTCAGTACATCAGAGCTTTCCAGACTTTACCTTTGTGAGTGGAGGACTCATTGGAAGATTTTTCAAATTAAAAGGAGAAATAGATCCAAATGAAGCTATTAATATTAGCAATCAGGCTTCATTAGCCTTCCTGCAAAAACACCTGGGTAAGTTAAAATATGGAGTGATTTGACGCTTGCTTATTGTGAAACTTTATATAAAATCACCCTGAAGATTGAAAGTGAGCACTGTAAAAGAGTTTAAGAACCACCACCTCATGCTTATTTTTGTTTTATAAGTAAGTTTGTAAAGATTGTTTATGTAGAAGAGGAACATGTGAGTTTTAATATATTTAATATGGAAGAACATGAATGTGTTTCCCCACATAACATTTGTTTCCATACATTGCTGAGCAGTTTCACTTACAAAGATGAGATGACAAAAAGCTTAAAAAAAAATCTGTAACTATTTAGATGTATCCTTATAAAAAGTGGACTACTTAACCCTTTTTTTCCCTCCCATATTTTATAGGTCTGAGTAGAGACTTCAGTAAATGGGATTCTCTTGTGGATGGCATAGGACCCAATGTTATTCCTGGCACCAACATTGATTTGTCTCCAGCTCAACCTGAATAACTAATGCAAAGACACTTGTAAATGCCATGAACATCACAACACTAATGCTGGCCAGATATTACTGAGATAAAGGATAGCAGGGGTCACCTACACAGCTTCTGGGGTGTGGAAAACAAAATGCACGCATGCATCAGGCTACACTGTCAAAATGTCAAAGTTTAATTCAGATGAACTAATGGAATTTTTGTAAATACTCCTGCTTTCTAGGAAGCTGGAGGGGGGTGGGGGGAAAGTCCCTTCAGTTGGCAACTTAAAACCCAACTCATAAAGACAGCTGAATTCCTTGATCTTACCCTAAAGCCAAGGTTCAAGTGCACATACAGCTAGATAGCCTTTCTTCTGCACTTTAGTAACAAGCAAAAGAAACTTCCTTCAAACTGCCTGAAATATTTTAGCTATGCTCTGGCAACAACTTCAACTAGGAGCAAGTTTTTGTTCCTTCTAGCTGGGAAGCTACTCATGGAAGTAATTCTCTAAAACACCATTATTAAAGTCATTCTGAAAGCCAGATGATATAATTTAAAATGATGAGGGAGGAAGAACTTTTCCCATGAACTTATTCCACCTCCATTTTCAAGTTCTGTGTTTCTTGCTATACTGTCTTTCCCTTTCAAAAGCTGCTAAAATGGCCAGTCTCGTTGTAGCTGCCATGATTCTCTCTAGACAGAGCTAGGGCTTTACACAAGGCACTCCTTGTTAATCTGCTGTCAGCAATATGATTGTAGGTAGTACATTCCTCACTTCTTTGTTCTCATTAAGAACGGTATGTGATGCCCAGTCAAACTGCTTGATTATCTTGGTGTTATAATACATGTCATTCTTACCACTTGTTAAGGTATTAGCATTGCTTTCTGTGTCTGCAAAGTAGAAAGAGTTGGTTTGGCTAATAGCCACAACAGGCATCTGTTTCTCAGAATGAGATTCTTTGAAGGCACCAGGGTGAGGAATGACTGCCAAATGTATAAGCCTTACAAAAGGTAAACTATGTCTAACTGTAGCCCATTTGCTTACAGGCAAAACTAGAACTGGAACAAGCAACTTATGTTAATGTAATGAAATATTTAATATAATCTATGATCTTAACATGAGAACATCTAGAGTCTTTTTTTTTCCAGAATTTCTTAATTAAAATTCTTGTCTCTACTAAGAACTTGCAAGCATTTCTTATGGAATAATCAGAAGCAGTTGAGATCTGTGATACTAAGGAAGACTTCCATGTAAGAGACCAGAATTAAGACTTTAGTTGTCTGAGAAGAACCTATGGTATGCAAGAGCAAGGAACAGCATTATCATACCACTGAAAATCCCTTTTTCTTCTGTGAGGATGAGGAAGAGATCATAAGGTATGAAGACATGCAGCTCTTTTAAAGGATCCCCACCATACTGTAGGCATGCAGCAGAACTGATTTACTAGTTCTGCTTCACATTTACAGAAAAGGGTTTAGTTGGCACAATTAAGGACACGTTATTATAAACACAAGTATAAACAAAGGAGCCAGCACTGCTTTAAAGGATTGTTTAGGGTCAAAACAAAACTAGTAACTGAACTAGTAACAGGTACAACTAACTGCAGTACAGCTGAAGACACTCTGTAAGCACACAGCACCTCGACAGAGGCATACAGGAAGGGGAAGAGTCAATAACAAAAATGGACAGCATATCTCAGCACAAGCTTTATTCTAGCTCCTTCTATTGCTTCAGGAGAGCACCAAGACTTCAAACAAAAATAATTCATCTTCCCTTTCTCACAAAGGGGCCAAAAATGCCCTTAGCTTTTCTTAAAAAAAAAAAAGAATCTCTATTTTAACACAACTTTTCAGAAAGCAAACATGAGTAAGCAGTCGTGTGTAACACAGGAGCCTATACCATAGCTTACAAGAAACCTCTGTTCAAGGAAAGCCCACTAATAGGTCAATACAGGGCAGTACACAAAAATATTCAGTAAGAAATACCAATCAAAGGCTACACATTCACATTTAAGTAAAGACAGGACAGCTTTGTTAAGATGCCAACCTGGCAACAAGCACTATTTTTGATAGTACGGTAATGACACAGTGACAGGCATTTGTTCAATTATGCAAAAGAAACATACAGAATGTTTTCTTAAGAAAATGCATTTTTATAGGAAAGTTAGTGTACAGAGGTACTTGTTCAGCATAGCTCCACAGAGGTGGATGTGTCACTCAGTTTCAGGAATGTTAGAGGACACAAGGATCTTCAGCTAAATCTGAACTGCAGCCAGTTTGCTTTTCTAGAAAGGATAAAGAGATTACACCCATCAAAGTGCTTCTAGAAGCATATACAAATGGATTAATATCTAAAAGCAGTACTATATTGCTCTACAAAACTTCAAGCTTATCTTCATCCTAATCTTCATCATTATATCAAAGACTGGATTTCTGAAAACTTACTGTGTAATGAGAAACAACTGCAGGACAGCTGAAATAATCAAAATGCCCAAGCAGATTAAGAGAGCACTGTGCCCAGATACTACCTTTGAGTTAAGCCATTCCATCCTTCAAACAGGCTTAGTGTTAGTGCAATTTTTTTTTCATTCTGTGCACTAAGTATCTTCTATTAGACTGTTTACAGTCAGTAGCCCAGATGCTCAGCAAAATTCAGTTCTGTACAACGTGAGTATGTAACTTCAGCTCAGATTTACTATGAAAAACTTGCTGAGAGAGTCATTAGATTAAAAAATGGAGTATGTAAGAACAGAGGTCAAATTTAGACAGCCTCAGTTAGCAACTTAAGAGAAAAAAAATACTGAAGTGGTATAAAAGCCACAAAATATACATTTGAAAACAGAAACAGCATTTACCACCCTGCATTAAGGGGGAATAGGGGCCTATGGCACTCAACCCAATTGTTGCAACTGCCTGGCCAGCAATCTCAGCAGTTTTTACATCACAGTAGCAAAGACATTAACATTTATCAAGGACTAACATGTTAATAGGCTACCTACTATGTGTATTAACCAGCACATATTTGCTCTGTACTTTGAAGTTGCATATATTTCTTGCAGAGTTTTTGTACACAATGAAAGCTGTTCCCTTGGAACAGCATCGAGAAGATTAAGACTATCTCCATTTTAACATTTTAAATCAAGGTCTATGATCTTCTTACCTGTAAAGAAAAAAATTTGTAACAATTGCAGGCTTTATTTTGTTATCCATAAACTAGACTGTGTTTAACACAGCTGTATATAAACAGTCACCAATTCAATCATTGAAAATGCAAATGCTGCTATTATTAGTTTAGTCTCTTTCAAGCAAACACTTGTCAAGCACTGGAACAGGTTGCCCAGAGGTTGTGGAATCTCCAGCCTTGCATATATTTCAAATCTGACTGGACATGGCTCTGAGAAACCTGGTCTAGCTGACCCTGCTTAAGGTAGTGGGTTGGACCAAGCGACCTCCAGAGTTCCCTTCTAACCTCAACCATTTTATGGTTCTGCACATTCTATGAATAGCAAGTGCACAGCCAAAAAGTCTCTACCAACTGCTGGGACACAAGATATTTGGGTTCCTTGTTAACAGTACAAAGTTTCATTACAGATTTACACGAACACACACACAATTCACAAGCTACATTTCTAATAATTAAGATGTGTTACTTCAATTTGAGAGCCAGAGCCTACAAGCCACTAAGGGATTTGAGAGCCAGAGCCTACAAGCCACTAAGGGATTTGGGCATTAGACTGCAAAACTGCAATCCTTATCATTTCTGCCCAGCAGTCGGTCATCAGGGAGAAGAAAAACCATGCCCAAAGCCCCATGAGAATCTCTACTCTGACTTTCTCTCTCCAGCTTGTCCAGAAGGTTTCATACAAAACACTGAATAAATACATGCTCATTTGATTTCCACTCAAAATATTGCAGCAGTTTTAACTGCCATTTTTATGCAGCGACAGGGTATGAACAAGTCACTAAAAATTATAGGTAATTACAGTATTAGATTAAAAAAAACAGGCATTTCTAATAAATTTTCTAAAACAACAAAAAAAAATCAGAAAATTAAAATGCATCCAGAACCAAGTACACAAGCCCTTTGGCAGATTTAAGGTAGTCTTACCTTGAAGTTTTGACTCGTCTACTAAGGACTCCAAGTTAGCTGTTGCATTGGTAACTGCCTAAACAAAGAAGGAATTCTGTTAGGAAGTGCAGGTATAACTGCCCAAATCATTTTCTGCTGATGCATTCCTCTAAATACTAGACTAACCTGTAACATCAGCACTGCTGGACTCGGCATAGCTTTCCTGCTATAGCTCAGTCCAGCTCTTTTTTGCTTCCATGCAAGAGCTGTACAGAAATAATGACCTGAAAATTCACTCTAACATCTTCAACTGATAGAACAGTTCATGGCTGTTCAATCACGTTTTAGATTCTAGTCAGGAGTTCTTCACTGGTGTTTCATGAACAACACTGTTCAGAAGTTTGTATTATTAAATAATTACAAAATATTTTTCAAAATAGATCAGTTATATACCCTGCTAGCATCACTTATGAGAACTCATGGACCTCAGTAGTATTCTAACATTCACGATTAAGAGTAGTCTTCTAATAACATTTCTTCATTCAAGCACCGTTCATTGAAGCATCCCTAGACTAAACTCGCTGTCCTTAGTCCCAATAGCTGAGTTTTATTGATCTGCACAAGGCTTTTAAAGAAGGAAAGCCAACATGACCTCTTAAAAAGGCAAACTATTTCCATTTATTCTCATGGTGATAGATTCATTTTACATAGCCTGCTTTTTCATTTCCCTTTTCCTTGCCCCTAGTTCTCAGCTACGACCTCACCATACCTCAGATGATCTGCAAGCCCAGTCAGGAATACCATTCCACACATTTTCAGGATCCACAATTTCCTCACTGCCGTTGGAAAGATTCAAAACCTGTACAGACAAAGTGGGCTCAAAACTAGCACAACTGAGTCCTGAAAACACACTCTGTAAATATTAGCGATGCTGAGTATCCCTGCTAAACCTGATCCATAGACCCATATTTAGATATTTCACATGCAGTTCCTGCTAAAGCGCCCAGCTCAAGGCACTCTCTAGACCAAAAGGATCCTAACCCAAGCACCCAAGGAGACAATGGCTAGAAAACACCTACAAGATCTGAGCCATCAGGAATCTTGTTCACATGATTATTTGATGCCTATCTGGGGCATTAGCACCAACACTCATGCACTGACTGTAGCCAGGGCTAGATTCAGTTGCTTAAAGACCTTTACCAGCCCAAAAGTTGGCTTCTGATCTCAGGCACTCATCTTCAAAGAGTTACTTCTATGAAATGATTATCTTAAATTGCAATTTAAGGCTACAAATCCAAAGTGATATACATATATTTTAATATATATATAAAAATTGTAGATACCCAGAAAGAGTTTTATTTCTCATTTACCTGTTTATTCCATATCTTTGGAAACAGCAGTAAAAAAAGGCAGTCCATTTTTAATAACATTAGTAATAAAGTTAACTTCCTCCAGTGACCTTGGATTAACAGAGTTGTTCATTCAATAAAGATATAAATAATACATATTTGAGAGGAAAATATGTTACACTATAAGTTTCCTCCTAAATTTCTATTTTTCTAAGGCTAATATTTTGAAGTGTCAATAAAATGATGCCAAATGCCATGGGCCTTTAATAGTAAAAAAATGTTGCACAGCAAAACACTGACTTGCAATGCAGAAATAACAAAACTACATAGTGGTGGCAGGGGAAGAATACACCTTAAAACAAAGATCTGTCTTGTTCCCTTAAGATGAGTGGAGAAAACTGGAGACGTGAATGAAGTGGTGACAAACAGTATCCAAACAGTATGAGGCAACTGTTTCTATGTAACCTGAAGTTCAGAATCAGCATTTTCAATAATAAATATTCTCATTTCTGTAGCTAACTTCTGCAAAATAATTCAAATGTCAAGGTAGACAGAAAAAGAACCAGGAATGCAAAAAGAGCATACTTACCCTGGTACCTTTTTCAGATACTTCCAAAATGCGAGCCTCGCACCACTTCAGTGACGTCCAAACCATGCACTTGGAACCAACGGCGAAGCCCTTTAGGTTACAAGTATATTCACTGTGTTCTACAAAAATGATGACATATCAGGAAAAGGGTGGATAAGGAAAAAATATTAACTGCCTCAAATCCTGTTCCCACTCCCCCTCCCAAACTATTTTTCTTTTAAACCTCAATACTCCTGAGAAGGAATTTCTTGTTTAGATTTATTTTGCGTTTATAAAATTGTAAAACTCTCAAAGTAAAATTATCTATTAGGCTGTCACAATTACCCATGAGACACTACACAACTTCTAGTGCCCACAGCCCTTCAATGAATGTTGAGGCTAAAATTAAGTCCTAATGTAGCCTACACTCTCCTGCACAGTCATTCCCCCACGCCTACACCCTCCCTGCCCCCCCCTCGCTCCTCCCCCCCCCAAAAAAAAAAAATCAGAGGTTTTACCTGCATGGTAGACACCCAAGTTTTCATTTTGCTTTTTTATTATTTCTTCACCCACAGGCTTACATTCAAAAGTCTGTTCATTTAGAAGTTCACTTCCACATTTTTTTAAAGTGTCAGACAAGTCTCGTTTCATCCATCCTTCCACAGAACTGCCATCTCGCTTTTTTTGCCATTCCTCGCATTTCTCAATTTTGCAATCACATGATTTTGCAGTGCAAACAGGTCTCCGATTCATCGGGTCAGTTTTCAGGAACAAAAACTGATTTCTGCTCTTTGCACAAGTCTGCAACTCGGGGACTTCCAGCCCTAGTAAATCCTCATCTCTGTCCTCCTGAGGCGGCTGCACATCAGGCAGCACCAACTCCAGAAGCTGTTTAATTTCAGCGCCGAGCACTGACTGGATGTCATGGGTCTCTAGTTCCAGTTGTTTCTCAGCTCCACCACCAAAAGATGACAGCAGGGTAGGATCTACTTCCATCCAATCATTTTGCAGAGCTTCTACTTCATGAACCACAGGCAAATCCAATTCCAGTGCCTGTACATCAGATGGAAATAATTCTAAGGTTTTCTCTCCATTGCTAACTGGAGGCACCAAGTTCTCTCTCCCATGCGATGGTGGTGTTATTTCGGAACATTTCACAGCTGCCAATTCCCCTGTCTCATCACTCGAGCGTGGCACTTCAAGCGATTCCAGTTCCAGCCTTTCCTCTTTTGCTTCCCTGCCTGGAGGTGTCTCTGTTGCAGGTGAGTCTATCTCCAGAGCCTCCTTTGTCTTTTCACCAAGTGAGGACGGCACTGAAAATGACCCTAGCTCCAGCATGAACTCTTTTAGATCATCGTATGAGGAGTCCATTTGTAATTGCTCCAGTTCCAATAATGACCCCGTTTCATCCCCCACAGAAGGCTGCATCTGGAGCAAGGGCCATCCTACCAGCTCTTGTTTATTTTCCAGAGGACTGACTGCCAAAGCAGCACCCGACAGTTCTGCTTTCAGCTCAACATCCTCTACAAGTGGTACCTCTGACAGCTTTTGTTCTGCAGCTTTCACATCACTCCTCAAAACACACAAAGAGCGGCATCCTGCTGGTTCTAGTGACACATCTTTACCACTCTCTTGTTCAAACCCAGAAGTCTCTTTATCAAAGCTGTTTGGATGCTCAGTTGTTTTACATTCATCAGCAGCTTTCCCAGACATACATTCTTCAACTTCCACTTCAACACTTGCTTCTACATTACTCGAACACACAGAAGTCACATCCAAGACACATTCACTTTTACCTTCTTCCTGGAGTATTCTACAAGCAGCGGTAGTTTCTTTTTCAAGACAACGATCCATATTACTACCTGACCTTGTGTTTTCCTTTAAAGAGTTCTCAAGGTTTAAGAAAGCTGTGTCACCACTTTCTGTACAGGCCTTCCAAAAACATTTCATCTCTTCATTAATACTCTTCCCACAAGCTTCCATCTCAACAACAGACAGTGGAACTTCAGAAGCTTTAACTTCCCGAGTTTCTATTACTTTAGCTTCCAGTAACAGTTCCACAGTCATATCACGTAACTTAACTTCCGCTTCACTAAGCCAGGAGCCCTCCGATGAATTAAATCCAGACAGACAGCATGGAAAAGCTTGATTAGGTATTTTGAGCAATTCACTTGGAATCCGTCTGACCATCTCCATGTTAACGGTTTCCTCAGTTCCATAATCCACATATCTAACAACTAAATGATCACCTTTTATATTGCTGACTTTCGCTCTACAGAGCTTCCCATCTTCACTGCATTTTGCTATACAAATATCACCAGCTTTAACACAGGATCTGAAATCATCCATGGAGTTTAGTCCAAGATTTTCAGCTTCCTTTATTTTTTCTTCTATGTATTTTATATTTTCTCTATTAGCACACTGACTCCAAAAATACTCGGGACCTTTTACTACTGTGACATAAATTTTTACGGTTTGACCTGCCTCTGGTATCCTCCAGACAAACGATTCAGAACCACTTACACTGGAAATTTCATTTTGCTCATTAGGAGACAACGGCTTGGACACATTCACCATTTCAGTACAGTTTTCTCTTTTGTCAAGTACTTTGGTAGAATGAGGTTTTTCCCCACTTGGAAGATTTTCATCAACTAACTCCACTGTTATTATACCTGCACTGTCACTGAGAATAACTTCCCATTTATCCCCAACTTTCTCTACAAATTCACATGTTACCTGAACTTCACTTGTTCTCTCGGAGAAGACAAGTTTTGCTTTCTCTGACCAATCTGCAGGTTTTTCATATTTAAGTCCACCTAGGAAGCAGTGAATACCCATTGCTGGAACAGATGATGAGTCTTCAGGGAGTCTACATACTTGATTAACATTAATTACTGAGGTATTACCATAATCAATATATTGTACACTAATCAAATTATCTGAAGACTTATCTTTTACTACAGCTCTATACCATAAGTTGTCTTCTGAATAAACCGCACTGATCAAGTCTCCTGCTCGCAAGAGTTGCCCACAAGAGTTCTCCACTCTCATCTTACTGTTTAAGCTTTCTGAAATACTATTAAGTCGAGACTCATCACTTACCAACTGAACATAAAAATCTAAAGGATTGTTCACATGAGAAACATATACAAGCACTTTAAAAGTTGGCACTATGTTCTTCTGAGGTAGATCAGATATGTTTTTGAATGGTACACACTGGCTTTCAGTATCAGATTTAACATACAATAGTTTATCTTTCCCGATAGGAAAAGAGCAGTCTCTTTTCTCCACTTGATTTAGAGACAAAGCATCTTTATTACTGCTATGGTTTTCAGAGTCCACTAACTCAGGTGCCTGTTCCCTCTTTTTAACAGTATGGAAGAGGATTTTATCTTTTTGTTTGAAGTGCATTTTTCTACTTCCCTCTCCTCCTTGGGCTTCAGGGCTCCCTTTTTTTCTTTCAGGGAACCTTCCTGAACATGAAGATGATGGCTCTGCTGTTCTATTCCTCTCTTTCCCATCTCTGTTTCTAGGACCCGAAGTTTCATTTTCCACACGCCCACACAGTTCTGCACTGTTTGCCAATTTTACCCCCTTCTTCAATTTTGCATTGATTTGAATATTACCATCAAACAGCTCAATCAATAGTTTGCCATCAGACTCCTTTGCTACCACTACCGCCTTTAATCGCCTTTCTAGGACAGCTTGTTTAAACCACAGCATAGCTTCCTCTGGAACAGTAGATATATCAGATAAAGAACACTTGATGGCCTGCATTGGCAAAAGCAGGACATCATAAGCACCACTGGGTATCGGAAGCATATCTTCTTTCCTCACCAGCTCTGTGTTTCCAAAATCCACAAAGAAGACTTCCCTATTGGGTTTTGTTTTGTTAACTACTCCCCTGTACCAGTGATTGTCACTATACCTTGCAAGACACAAGTTCCCAGGGTTTTGCAAGGTTTTTGAGGCAGTCACTATTTTACTCAGATGACCAATATTTTCTGCAAGCTTTGCCAAGACATCTGTACACCTTGCAAGCTGGCAGTAAAAATTCCATGGATCATCCACATGCGTAATATAAACGTCTTCCTCACTCCCAATTTTGATATCATGCATGGAATAATAGTAAGAATGAAGCTGAACAGAGGATGCCAGAGGTTTCTGAGGTGATAAAGGTCTAGCCAAACCTTTTTCTATCAAAAAGTGGCAAGCACTCTGAAAAGGTGTCATTAAGTCCACAATATTAAATAGTTCTTTATTGTTTATCGAAGCCAACGCAAATATTGTACACTTCAGCTCCAAGTGACATGATGAGGCATCGATAAACTCCTGAAATGCCAGAATTGCTTTTTCATCCCAAACAAAAGGATCCAGACCATTTGGTTGGATTAAGTTGTAAAGGCTGCACCTGAAAGCCTGAGCCTTTATGTCAAGAAACTTTTCATTTATTGAGCGGAGATTTGCTCTAGAGACTAACTCTCTGTTGCCGTAGTCAACATATATTACTTCTACTTGCTTTGCAGAAGTAAATTCACTAACAATTAGAGCTCTGTACCATTTTTCATCCTCTGAGTACTGGGCTAAACATACAGGATTTGGCCAGATATGTGGCTGAGATGAATTCTTACAGTACTCCTGAATTTCAGTCATTAGTGTCTTAAGGTCTTGACAATTTCGACTTAACTGACACCAAAAATAACCAGGACTTTCAACGTACGATACAACTACATTTACTGTACTTCCAACTTCCAACTGCCCTCCGTAAGAACCCGGCTTCAGCTCCAGGTAATTCTGTGCAACACAGGCAGGCGGGCTTTGCATGCTCTCACACCTTCTCTCTGCAGGAACAGATTCACTAGTTTTTGAACTGTGAAGGGCAACAGAACCACCTTTGACCCGAGTCATATACGGATTTAAAGCTCTATCATTTCTTTTTGGATCAGATTCTCCCCTCAGCCTTTCTGCTGTATTTATTTGCTTTTCCTCCCCACCACTTCCGGGAGATGAACCTGGCCTTGCAGCCCGATCAGATGATTTTTGTGGCATCTCTGGTATTTCAGACCTCTGGTATTTTGCATATCCTTCCTGAGTCATGATTTTGCTTACACTTTTCTCTCCTAATTGGGACTGATCAAGAATTTCAACCACGTATTTATCACCTTGTGCGCCTAAAACATGGATCTTTAATACCTTGTTCAGCACAATCTTCCTGAAGGCAGACACAGCTTCTTCACTCCAGTTCCCCCTATGAGGTGAGGCACCTGCCAAACAGCACTTCAGAGCTAATGCAGGTAGTTCCCTGAACTTGGGGGGCAGTTCCTTTACCTCACCACAGTCCACAGTTTCTGTATTGCCTCTGTCCACCAGATGTATTTCTACAGCATTGCCCATCACCCTGGTGATGACAGCTCGATGAAAAGCACCATCTTTCCTGGTGGCACAAAAGGATCCAGGCTGCAAGTCCTGCATAACCAAATTTGTGGCTTGCAAGTAAAAATTCCACATATTCTGCATAAGCTGGCTCAAGAGCTGGCGATGCTCCTGGAGCTGCAACCAGAATTCAGATGGATCTTGGAGATGTGAGAGCTGAGCATCATAGAACACGCCTGACTTTAGATGCGTGCCAACTATGGGAACAGATGCCAAATGTCTCCGCATTAAATCAGGACGAGGTGCTCCTGGTGGTGAAGCCACATCATCCTCTACTCCAACCTGGTCCCGAGTCTCAGTTTGTCTTATTTGCCTTAGGCTGCTTGCCAGACAACGAGCCTGCACCCCAAAAAGACTGTTCAAGTTCATACCATCCTCACCATAAAGGCTCACGTAATAGAGGTGCTCAAAGGAGTTAAACGTTTCAATGTGAGCATTCACCCGCTTGCCTAACAACAAGGCCTTCAGCTCGCTGATCTGCGATGGGGACCAGCCATGACCCCCGTGTGAGATACCCCGAAGGGCACACGGATAAGTCACTACCGGCATGCGAAAACACTCAGCAGGTAAATGGCGCAGGTTAGCGGCCGTCACAAACTCTTTCCTGCCATAGTCCACAAAGATCACCTGGGCCACTTGCTGGTCCCGCTCCCGCGCAACAACCTCCAGCAGGAGGGCTCGGTACCAGTGGCCACTAATGCCACGGGCAGCACATGGCGAGCCCAGTCTGGGTGGCACTCCCTGCTCGCAAGCGGCTCCGTCATAAACCTGGTGCATGGTATCAGAAAGACGATGGATCTCTTGCGACAGGCTCCGCAACTGGCAATACATGTGGTGTGGGTCAGAGACCTGGGTCACTAGCACTGGCTCAGTCACTCCCAGCTGAAGCTGCGGGTAGAAATAATCTGTGGCTGCTGACAGAGGCTGACCCAAAGGGAAGACATGGGGGAGCTGCGGTAGCACAGGCGTCGCGAGCGGCTGCACCACAGGCTGCGGCTTGAGCTGGCCCTGCAAGCAAATGTGGGCCAGGCAGCGCTTGAGCAGCAGGCAGAACCAGCTGGAGGCAACCAGCTTGGCCAGGCCCAAGTGGTGCATCTGGGCTGCAAGCTGGGGCAGCTCAAGCACCACGAGGAGCTGCGGCACCATCACCTCGCGCACCAAGCCCGACACCTCCTTGCCGTGCAGGCAAGCGAGGAACTCAGCAGCCCTCGCCGCACACGCGGCGCTCGACAGATCCCCGCCTCCGACGAGCACCACATCGGCCACGACGCAGCCCAGCGCCTCCGGCGGCAGGCGGAAGAGCTCCTCGGGGCCCCGCGCCAGGTAGTGGGCGGCGGCGGGTGCGGCGCGGCCCTCGTCCAGCAGGAAGACGCGGTAGTCGCGCTCGCGGCAGCTCAGCACGCGGCAGCGGTGCCAGCGGCCGCCCAGCTCCACGAGGCACAGCTCGCCCACGCGCAGCTCCTCCTCGCTGGAGGCCGCGAGGCGCGGCCCGGCCGCCGCCTGCACGTCGCGGCGCAGGCGCGCGTAGTCCTCGCGTCGCTCGTTCAGCAGCGCCCAGAGGCGCACGACGGGCGCCTCCGGGTGCGCCTCGGCGGCGCTTACCCGCAGTGAGACGGCGGCGCCGGGCCCGGGCAGCGCCGGCGCGGAACTCATGGCGCCCAGCCGCGCTCCGCACCACGCGGCCGACACAGCGCCTCGCGGCCCCGACGGACCGTTAACGGCTACGGGGTGGGGCGCGCGGAGCCTGCCGCGCGGACGGGCCCATGCTGGTGGTCACGGAGGGGGGGGAAGCTGGAGGAAACGGCGTGGGTCGCGAAGGGAGAAGGAGGCTGTGGGGCGCTTTGGTTGGAGGTTTTTGTGGGCGCTTCCTGCTGGGAATACGCCGAGGCGCGGCACGGGCGAGGCTGCGGTACGCGGGGCCCCGAGGGCTCCAACCACCCCCCGGCCTCCCCTCTCCTGATTGCGATGGTTGCGCCCCACGCCGCGGACGCGGGCAGGGGCCTGAGCGTTTGGAGCCGTCCGCGATTGGCTGGAGCAGGTGCCAGAGGGCGGGGTATTGGGCCTAGGAGAGGCGGCTATTGGCTGCTGCGGCGTGAGGGAGAGGCGGGGTGTGGCGCTGTTGCCGAGGGGCGGTGCGGGCGGCTCTGTGAGGGGATGGAGGTTGTTGCCCTGGTCGTGTACCTGGCCCACACTAAAGAGTCCGGTGCCATCCTCAGCAAAGCTGCCCTTAAGATGTCTGCGTACGCCACTAAGAGCCCCCCAGCCTTCTCCTCTCCAGGCTGAACAGGCCCAGCTCTCACAGCTTTCCCTCGCAGCGGAGGTGCTGCAGTCCCTGAATCATCATCATAGCCCTGCGCTGATTCCCTCCGGTCGTTGTGTGCCCCTCTCATAGCGCCACAGGATGCCCTGTGAAGGCTGTTGGCCTCATTTCACCTTTTGGGTCTGCATCGCTTCTGTTTAAGGCTTCCCCCAGTCCCAGGACACCTGCAACCCTGGCCTACTCAGCCACCCTCAGCCTGGCAAGGGTGATGCTTGACCAGGGGACACCAGGGCCTTGTGCTCTCCCAGGTACAGACAGAGCAGCCCTGGGCAGCACCTTCAAGTGCCCTCCAGTTTCCTTTGACTATCACCCCTCTTTCACTCGTTTCCTTTGCTATGCCCTGAAATTCTCTGATTTCTCCCTGATTTTTCCCCTTCTTCCCAGGGAGGTTTTTGAAGTGCGGGCATGAGGAAGACTCAAACCCAGGGACATAAAAGAGCTGTTCTTATTTCACCAGACAGTCTGGTCCAGGAATCTTAGGAGCCGTCCTAGAGCAAATTCCTCAACCCTGAAATTGAAGCTGGTTATTCCAAATAAATATGGCCTTCCTATGGAAGACATTTCTGCTTGAAAAAAAATGGGAATAAATTACAAAACACTAAAAATAAATGTAGCAGGTGGCAGCATCTGCTATTCAAATTATTTATTTCTTGAATAAAAAAATACTAGGCAATGGCACCATTATGAATCACATTAGTGTTTTATACTCAAAAAAAAGAGCTTAATCAGCAGCTAAAACAGCTTTTTACTGAAAGTTTTTTTTTTTTCTTTTTTTTTCTTTTTAGATCAGCACTTCTATGTATCCGTTGTCAGGGTTATCTGGGTAACAGGACTGCAGGCAGGACCTCTCAGGCTGTAACTGAAGCAACTGCTTTGCCTGCTGGTTTATAATTGCTGGTGACAATATGCGAGAGGGAAAGAACTTAGATTAGTTTCCCAAGCTGACAACCAGAAAATAAAAATAATAAAGTAAAACATTTTGACCTCCTATTAATAGGAGGATGAATTTGTACACGGATTTTTTTTTTCCAGACTGGAATCACATTCACAATTCAACGCAATACCCAAAACACATGCAGCCACAACAGATCTGTCTAGCAACCAGATCTACCTATAATCAAAGAGTGTAAGTGCAGGCAAGAAGAGACACCCAGTCTCTATTTCATACTAAAAAAAGTGGTGCATCAATTACCCGGTGTGCTAGACCAGTACTGAGACCATCGAAAGACAAATAGTTCAGCTTTGTCCCATGGACGGTATGCATATTGCCAGCGTCTTAAGTGGGATTTAAAGTGAATTAGGCTTTTGATTCCCGGGTACAGGAATGATTTTCACTCATGAATTTGCATAGAATAGTATTCAGGTGCTTGAATGAAGAGGCTAGACAGTCTTTGGGTATTCAGATGAGCACAGGCCCTTCCACTTATTTTTGTAACAGTTTTATCCTGTGGATAACTTAAATTTCAGAAACAGTCTCCTAGGCAAATAGTGCCATTAGATCATGGCTAGTCCTATCGAGTAAGGGCTGGATCTGCTGCATCAACCTATGGACGCCATACTACTGCCAGTCTCCTAAATGAGCTTGTTCTCTGCAGGGTGGGGGTGCCTTGCGATGGGATAATTAAGCTTTTCGAGTCTTCTTTGTTTTGTGCATATTGATGTAGTTTCAATATTTTAGAAAGAGCTAACTCCACTGATCCTTCTGATCTGTTCATATGTAAGCCAGAATACCAGTGACCAAGGAGCCTGTGAAAGCAATTACAGAAGTCAGAGCCTTGAAACAGAAGTGACCCAATGCATAAATACAGGATATTAAATTGGGTTTATCTGTTCTTAAAAATCATATTCTCCAGCACAATCTCATATTAGGTTTTCCATGCAAAAATTGTAGTGTTGTGTATGATGAGTACTACGCAATCCTTCACAAGAGACATAAAAAACTTTTTTCAGTTTCCCAACCTGTAAAGGTTTGAGCTGAAACGTTTCATGCTTCTTAAGTTTCTCTAGAAAATGCTTACTTGATCTAAAACCAGAATCAGAATATTACATACTTTTTCCTACGTAAATACAGTTTAGAAGTTCTGCTGTGGCTTTGGAGGAATAAATCAGTATTTGGCAAAAGGCGGTCTCACAATACTTAAGCACTTAATACTTAATACTTACTTAATACTTAATACTTAAGCAATACTTATTCCTGCTTCTCTGAATGCAGAGGAGAATGCAGACTTAAGCTGCTGGCTTAAATAGAAAAGGGGCAAAAATGAGATCCAGGAGGAGGAATGAAGAAATTCTTGGGGAGAAGAAGAAATGAAAAGAATGTAGCGGTAGCAAGAGAGAAACAACAAAAATAAGAGTATCCTGAGAGACACAAAAGAGATTGGGGAAAGGAGAAAGGAGGGAGCCTGAAATTGTATGAAAAGCAAAAAAAAAAGAAAATATGAAAATGTCTAGCAATTAAGCAGGAGAGCATTTTCCAAACTGAAAGGGTGCGGAAGATAACATAGGATAGTGGCACTGTAGGAGCTATTTCATCTGCCACATTCAAATACACTAACTGCAATTAAATAGAATATCCTGAGAGAGACTCAAGTGCTTTGGAAATGCCAACACAAGTGGATTGCTTTATATTTTAATGTCATGTTCAGCTCTCTGATTGTAAACAGAGTTGAAAGGCATTTACCATTCGCATCCAGGTTGGTATAAAGCCTTTGTATAGAGACATAAACCCTTCACCCTGCACTGTCTGAGTCAAGCAGTCCACGGAAGACTTGTACAGCAGACCTCTAGCAAAATGCAAGGAGAGAAAAATGGTGTTAGGATTACAAATAGACACTTTAAAATCCCATCCCACCGGAAAAATAATCTCTGTCAGATAAATTCATAGAAGTAATTTCACTGAAGTCACTGGAGTTTAATCAGATCAGAATTCAACGTAACCTACTAAGCTTAGGTGATGATTACAACAGAAATCTCCTGGATAAGCAAAACTAAAATAGTGAAATTAATAACAAGAAAAGAACAGATTAGTGAATTAGCACTTGGATTGATGTCCAGTCAAATGAATGGGGTTTAAACTTTTACTGAAAAGTCAGTGTCTGAAACGTCCTTACCTTCCCTGGCAGTCCCTGGGTTGGTTCATTATCCTGGTTTTCACTACGTCAGCAGGAGTTCCCAGAATGGCAGCAACCAGGCCAGAACATGCACTATCAATACCAACAGATACTTTTTTTTTAAAAAAAAAAGCCCTAAAGTTTATCACTACAATTTAAGCATCATTATTCTAAGAATACTTTTAAAAATAATTATAAAATCATGAATAATACCTCAAAACTCAATGCAGACTTGTTTTTTGGGGGGTATTATCCTCACCCAGGAGAGCTTCAAGATGTGTAAATTTTAAGCAACCATATAATACCTTTGAGACAGGTTTGGAATGCCTTGAAAACAGATCTTTAATATGGTCATAGAGTATGAAGAATTACAAGCAAGAGATGAAATGCAGTATGAGAAAATATAATTCAAGATTTGTACATAACTGATCACATACAGTACCTACTGGATATACAGTCCAAGCAAACCATTCCCAGAATAGGGAGAAGAAATGCAGGGATCTGTGTATAGTGTGTACCATATTAATATGTTCTCATGAAACAATGCTTGTTAATTGTGGGTCTAAAAAAGCCAAAGATTTTGCTACTCCATTCTTAAAGGCCATGGACATTTTGATTAAAATTAATTTGGTTAAAATTTTGTTCTTTTTTATGGAAATAATTATGGAATTGTAGGTATTTCATGGGGGTTTTTTTCCTCTTTTTCTTCCCCTAATGGCTTCTATTTAGAGGAAAACTCTTCCTCAAACACAGGCATTTTTCTAGTTGAGTTTTGTAACTATGTCATATATTAACATTCTTTTATTATGAGATTAATACTGCTCCATGACGAGTCCGTAGCTGTGACTGTGACTGCACTGGATGCACTTCTTTAGGACAGTATTGCCATGAAATACATCGCTTGTAGCAGGGAGTGGTTGTAGCTCTGGCTGCCTCCTTTGTGTCTTTTGTACAATGAAGCCTTCTCAGACAAAAAATAATACAGAACTATCCTTATAAAGGCACATTTTGTCAGCAATAACATGGCCAAGGACTTAGGGGCTTTTGCTAGCACAGATAAGTCGTTCAGATTTAGACAGTGAAGCTGAAAATAGTAAAAAAGGAGGGGGGATAAAGGAATTAGGCACCTGGCAACACTATGAGTGATGCTGTTGTCCACAAGGGATGTGTTCAGAAGTAAGAAGTGTTTCACTGAATCGTAAGTGGTCAGATCTGTAAAGAAAATAATTAGAAAAAGCACTGTTAGAAATGGGTGGTGTTTGTGCTGTTTGTTACTGACGTCAGATGGAGGCCTGGCAGAAGGAGGATTTTGCAAAACAACCAGTTCACCCAAATCAGGAGCAGCACAATACTGATGCTTGCACCTCACTCACTTGGGTTTGCAAAGGCTATCAAATATGTTTGCAATGTTAGGCAGGAAGAGAGGGTGCATGTGCCGTGGACATTGTGTGTGGCTGGAAGCAGAAGTGAGTGACAGTGACAGCGTGCGTGATCTGAGAGTTCATGGCAGATCTGGGACAGATTTGCTGTGTCCTGGCCTGCTGCTCGTGTTATCCCCGTTAGCTTTTAGCTCCCCATGCCGTGAGGAGCAGCCAGCCCTCACTGCTCCCTGACAGTATCTCAGGCATCAACTGTGCGTTTGAGCACCTTGATTTCTGCAGGAGAGCCAGCCAGGTGCCCCACGATGGAGAATCAAGAGATGGGAGAAGGTGAGCAGCTGAACCCTGTGCTAACAGTTCAGATGCAGAGTTAAGCAGAAAAAAATTCCCTAAATTTACCTCCCATGTTTACCAGAGCAGCTCTCTGAACGTTTGGCACCCATCCAGCCCAAAGACCCCGCATGCCTCCTTCAGACAGGATCTTCATAAATGCATGGTGCACTCCTCGAAATCTGAAACCAATAGGCAAATGCTAAGCAAAGAATTTGGCTGTAGAGAAATCTTTGCTCTACATTTTCAAGGCTTTGCTGAACCAAAGCCCCAGCTGATGCACAGCAACGTTGTCAGCAAAAATGAACATTTGTGTCCACGAGGATCTGGTCTTCCAGATGCATTAATCTCTGACCTTCATCCCAAGACAACTTTCCAAACACACTAGTTTCCCTTGTGAGCACCTGTCTGATCACTAATGATGTGACCTTCTGGCCTGACAGTGGCATTGCAGTGACGAGCACAAGATAAACCAAATGATTCCAGCAGTGTAAGGTGCATACAGCACAATGTTTTGTTATCTGCAGGGAATGGTTGAGCATGGCCCTTTTCTGAGCACAGCACAGCAGTTGCAGAGCAAGGTGTTTGCTCCATCCTTTCTTTCAGTTTCCCTTCTTTGGAAACTATCCTTTCTTCCCTAGAAAAGTGCTGGAGCAGAACTGCAATATATATAGGATCAGTGTGGGTGGGTGGTCTCTGGGATTGCTATGTTAGAAGAAAAGCAAGTGCAAAGGGAGTAAGGAGGAGATAATCCCAAATCCCACACCCTCTTCATTGCCCAGAGCCATTAGGTGGTACAACTCTTTCCTCAAAACAGATCAAATCAACCAGGGAAAGGAGGTGGAAGAAAGAGAAAACCTGACCCATCCTCTTCTTCCCTGCACTCAAGAAACATGACTGACTCCTGATTAAGTGGTTTAATAGAACTATGATCTTTGCTGTTATTCTGGTACTCTTCAGAACAGTATAAAAGCTGAAAAAGGATTAGATGTCACAGCTGTAAGCAAGGCAGAAGTACTGACTCCGTTTTCACATATATCACACAGTATTAATGTCAGTCATGACCCATCTGTGAGTATTTGCTGTCCAAGAGGCTTTTTGTATACAGCATTCAATCCCTGTTTTTACCACAACAACATTAACCAAGTTCATGTTGTGTGCTGCAGAAATGAGCTGGACAAACCATGTTAATGCATTTGGCATCTACGGTGGTCTGAATCTGTGTCCCTCACGCAAGGAAATTCACAACAGCCAAACAGAAATCATTAACAAACAGAAGCATTGCTGCTTTAGAGAGGAACTGACCGCAGTGGTTTTCCTTCCAGCTTCCTCTTTCCTTCCATCTGCATCTGTACCTTCACCAGGTCAGCTGGGCTGGCGAAGAATTGACCGATGGCACCTGCAGACATGCCCCCAACTACAGCTTTCCTGTTGCAGTGGGAAAGAAAACGTGCTCCAGAACAGGCTTAAAACCTCCACGAATCCCAGCGCTCGATCTGAAGAATTTAACAGCGTTGCCCATGAGAAACGAACTGAAATGCTCTTATACAAAGATCCAGAGTTAACTCACTGTCTGTGGCAACAGTAGGTAGTTAATTACATGTTAACAAAATGCTTTGGTTCCTCTTCTGGCTAGACTATGTTACTTAACATTTAAAGGCAAAATGGCAAGATACATAAGTAAGAGATGTTGCTCTACATATTATAATAACTGAAGGGCAATATGAAACCCTGAACTACCTCCCAACATACAAAAAAATCTCTCTTACATTGCTACTAGATTAGTCATGCTAATTGTCTGCTGCTGATTATTTCTGTAGCAATATGTATGAGAAGCATTCTATCTATACTACGATTTATAAATCCCTTCTTAAAAGTATTTGCATTTTGCACCTAAATTAGTGAATACATTTTGGAGGAAAATACTTCATTGGATATGATATAACAATCTGTACATGATTAGAAAACTATGACCAAAATTTTAGCAAAAAAAATCTTAAAAATATTCTGATTTTTGCAAATGAGTTTACAGAAAAATCTGCTTCATGCCCCACCAGGGCCCAGCAAAGAGCTCACTGAGATTTAAGTACTGCTGAATCAAATCTGCGGAGAAAAGACCTTCTTTTTGCTCTGTATAGGACTATTTGTCTGCTCAGGAAAGATGATGATAACTTACACTGACATCTATCATGCACACATGAACAAAGTGGTGTTTTTTCCTTCACAGTGTTTCTTTAGTAGCCAGGAAAGCTAGGAGCTCAATATGACACCAGAAACAAGCTTTTCTATTCCCATTACATTCCCCACTCATAATCTAAAGGCTTAATGACAACATTTCTCCCCCATGTTCCCATTACCTCAGCACCACAACAAGCAGCAAAATAGCCAAAACTTAAGAGATTTGTGCAATAGCTCCCAGCTTCTCTAACAGCCGTCACACACAGCTGGGTGACCAGCCACGACTAAGCTGCATGTAAGGACTTCCCCTGTCCCAAGAGGGAAAAAAGAGCAGCCTGTGAATCATGGTAAAGCTGCCCTGCACCAGTCCTGATCAAGGCGCGTTCCTCCCAGGGACAAGTTGCATCCTCCCGAGCAGTTATTCCTTTGTGTGCATGTTAGCACACACACAAAAAATCTACGTTTCTCTTTATTAGGGTGCCTTTACCATTGTGTTAATTAAGCCACTGAGAAACTTATTTCAATATTTCTTAATCACGCGCCGAGCTGAATGAAAATACTCTGCTCCTCCAAAGCGAATGAAAAGAGTTTAAACTCCTATTTTATATTTAACTTCTTTAATTTTATATTATTATTCTTTATATTTTATATATTTTAATTTTATATTTAACTTCTTTGTATTTAACTTCATGACAGACAAGCCACGAGGAAAAGATCCTTCTCTAGACAGGTTTGCAGAACTGCTGCAACAAGGAAAATCCCCCATCAGGCAACAGCATCAGTGCACGGTTACCAGAACGGGAAGCGTTCATCCTCGGCCCTGCCCAGCACGGAGTCCCGAAGGTGTTCGTATGCGACCATCCGCACCCCGGAGTACACTGTGGAAAACGAAACAGGGCAGGAGCCACTGACTGGAGTAAATGCCAGAACTTCTACTAAAGAGAGAATCAGAGTTAATCAAAGAATCTCCTTGGCTGAGCCACAGGTCTTCCATAGGTCTGCCTGCTCGGCAGACCCTGCTGCGTTGCAGACTCCACTTTGACTATATGAAACTATGTTTCTTGGCACAAAACGTCCTGCAAGTGCTTTTGAGGTTCGCTTCTGTCCTTGTGTTTGCAAATAGAACACAGAAAGCTGTTACCCCTGACCAAACTGCTGATGCATTTCTTCATCCTATGGCTTGCAAACTTATCTTTTCTTCCCAGCCTCTCCCCACTTCCCTCAAATAAGAGCTAGTTATTGCTATGAGTAAGCCAAGTGCCTGTCTGCACTGAAGAACTTCCTGCAAAGATCACAGGAAAATTATTATTTCCTGAAGCCAAAATAAGGCTGTGAAAGATTGGGGCAAGGGAGGGAGGAAAGGGAATTGGCCCAGTCATATATTTCCAAGGTCCTTGCTGATATATCTGAAGTATGAAATGCAGCAGGATCAAGCCACAAGGCTTGGCCTCAGAAAGCAGCTCTCCCTTGTCCCAGCATGAGCAGATAGTCACCTATGTGCCTGTAGATAGCCGGGGTGGCTCCTTGCCAGAGCTTTGGCAGGCCTTCCTCGTGCACGATGCCGGCTGCGGTACGCAGCATGCCGCGGTGCGGGACGCGCCGGCCAACGGCAGCTTCGCCTTGGACCTGCAGCCGAGTTTTCGTGAGATCCAGGGGGAACGTCACTGGAGAGAAAGGGCATGGAGCAAACATGAGCACGGCTCTACCTGGGGAGACCTACTGCGTGGGAGCGTCTGAGGCAGGTTACTGAGCTGTGAACTGGATGGGGGCCACAAGCAGGCAGCAGGAGCCTCTTCCTGCAGGGTATATAATAGGTCATTAGTGGAGAACAAAAGACAATTTATGTTGAATTTCTCTAAAAAGTGGCTTTTAGCACTAAGTAACAAAAACACATTCCCTTCAAATGCCAGCTCTTTCTCCCTATTTCTTTCTGAAGAAGCTAATCACTTGTGCAATACACCTGCTTTACAACAGGTTTTGGATTAAAAAGTCTGTTCCAGTTGCTCCCCACAATGACAGGGAAAGGGAGATCAGTCAAACTTTGTATCAGGAATGGGGCCAGCCCAGCAGTGCCTCACTGGGTGACGGCAGTTCCCAGGCTGTTGCAGCCTGTCCTGGGCTGTGGGTACCTGGGAGCAGGGACTGTCTTCGGCTCCGTTTTTGTGCAACACACCATGCAACAGGGTGCTCAAATGCACAGGACTCAGAGGTACTGCAGGATGCAATTAATTCTGTATGCAATTAAACCTCCGCAGATTACAGCCTAATCACCTTATAATTAGCAAAAACAGAAAGTCACAAATATTAAAACAATTCAACAGTTTTGCTACCAAAAATTATACATGCCTGCAGAAAAACATCAAATAAGCTACTGATCACAAAGCAGCACCATGCAGATGCCAAGGCTCTCCCTGCATTGCAGCAAGCTGTATATTATACTCCTTTTTTTTTTGCAGACATCTCTACTGTAAGCAGAAATACAAGGTTATTTCCTTCTTTGATTAACCATGGAAATTCCTAAAGAAGTCAGCACCTTGCAACTAACTTAGGTAACAGACTGTCCTCGTCAGTGTGCTTGCAGAAACAAAGCACACACAAAGCCTAAATTAGACACAGCCTGTTCAGCTTCATGACAGCAGCTCTGAAGTCTCAGAGGCAAAAATCTGGATCTAAAAGTCCCATGCTGCAGTAACAGATAAACCAGGTGGCATAAAATACTTGCTTCAATTATTGAAAAGTACAGCGAATGGAATGGAATAAAGAGATTTCCTGGAGCAGAAAAGTCAGAGCAAACATTGAGAATCACAGAGGGCCTGAAGTTCCCTTTTCCCCATAAATAAATATTGACCCCCTTCCCTCTAGCCAAATGACGGTGATTTGTACCTAGTTCTGCCACAGCCGCTGCACAGGCTGACAGAGCGAATTTGCTGGCTCGGGGCCATCTCTCTGGAAGAGGTAAGCTCTTCTGCTCTTCTGCAGGTGACATTTAGCACGTCACATAAAACACGACTAACCAGCCACTCTGAAGGGACCTGAAAGAGAGGAAGCCCCGGCCACGCTGACATCAATAACTCAGCTAGGCTCTGGGTTGTTTAGGAGACAGATTTCTGAAGGTCACGTTTCTACAGCGCCAGCGCCAGCAACTGCAGCAGCTCGGATGCCTCCAGCAGGGTCCTTGCTCGGTGACACACGAGACTCCTGCTCAGCAGCCTCCTGGGAAATGTAGTCTGTGACCAGAGCACCCTCTGCTAGGAAGCGATCCTGAAGGTGCATGATGGACTCCTGTTCTCCATCCCTAACAAGCCTTAGTTCTTACAAGCCTAAACAGCATCCCAGTGCTGCAGAGGCGTTGCAGTCACCTCCCCTTCGAGAGATTAATTAATCCAAACTGGTCCTAACAGGAGCTAAAGTAGCAAGGGCTACGCTTGGAACTGAAGAAGCAGCTTGCTAATGTTTGTAACAATTTGCGGGGATTGGGTGCGGGCTACTAGACTTCAAGAAAGAAGCGTGCAAGCCTGGCGAGAGGAGCTAGGTTTTGGCCAAACACCCGTGTGTAAAAAGTTTGAAATCCTTCCTTGTTGAACACCGAAGCTAAATTAATTGTGTGCCATTCCTAATTTCTCCTAAGTTAATGCAGGCACAACTTTGTTCTCATAATTAAGAAAGCATTTGCTGTTTGAGAGAAGCTTTTCATTTGACATTAAGAATCAGCTGAACCACTAAATTAATCATTAACCATTAATCACTAATCCTCATGTTAAGGATTTGAGGATTTTTAGGTCATAGAAACTTAGACCAGAAAATCCCAACTCTCCATTTGACCGATTAGCATTTTGGTGTGTATTCAAGGTCAGAATGATTCAACAAATGAAGGGCAGCATTACGAGTAAAATGCTAAAATAAGCTGAATTTATCTTTTCTGTCACCAGCAGTGTTTGCCCTCAGGAATCCCTGAACCTCAAGATAAGAGGAAAGTCTGGAGGAAGGAAGACTTTCCCTTGGTCAAGGAGGATTGGGTTAGAGATAATTTAGGCAAACTTTACACCCACAAATCCATGGGCCCTGATGGGCATGCACCCATGCTGCAGGAGCTGGAGGAAGTTCTTGTTAAGCCACCCTCCATCATCTTTGGAAGGTCATGGAGAACTGCAGAGGTGCCTGGGGAGTGGGAGAAAGCCAATGATGTCGCACCAGTGTCCAAAAAGGGCAAGAGGGAGGAGCCAGGCAACTACAGGCCAGTTAACCTCAACTCCGTCCCTGCCAAGGTGATGGAGCATCCTGGATGTTGTGAAAGACATGTGAAGAACAAGAAGGTGATGAGGATTAGCCAGCCATTCACCAAAGGGAAATCAAGCTTAACCAATCCAAAAGCCTCCTATGATGGAATGACTGGCTGGGTAGCTGAGAGGAGAAGTTGTCTGCCTTGACTTCAGCCAGGCTTTGGACAACATCTCCCATATCATCCTCACAGGCCAGCTCAGGAAGTGCAGGATATTTGAGGTGGATTGAGAACTGGCTGAATGGCACAGCTCAAGGGGTTGTGATCAGTGGCATGGAGTCCAGTTGGAGGCCTGGAGCGAGTGGTGTCCCCTGGGGCCAGTACTGGGTCCAATCCTGTTCAGTTGTTCGCGAATGTGCATGAAGGGACAGAGCGCACCCTCAGCAAGTTCGCAGATGATACAAAGCTGGAGGCAATGGCCAATACCCGGGAGGCCTGGGCTGCCTTTCAGAGGGACCGGGACATGCTGGAGAGCAGTGTTGCCATCAGGTCGAGGGAGGGGATCTTCCCCCTCCATCAGCCCTGGTGAGGCCGCACCTGGAGTGCTGTGTCTGGTGCTCATCTCCCAGCACAAAAGGGACATGGAGCTAGTGGGGAGAGTCCAGTTTGTGGCTACAAAGAAGATTGGGGGACTGGAGCATTTCTTAGCTTAGAGGCCGAGAAAGCTGGGTGTGTCTAGCCTGGAGAAGAGAAGACTGAGAGGGGATCTTGCCAATGTATACAAATACCTTAAGAATATTGACACATAACATCTGTCAAGTGGATGGGGCCAGCCTCCGCTTCTCCTAATACTGCCCAGGATGCAGTTGGCATTCATCACCACGGAGGCCCACTGCTTAATCGTGTTCAACCTGTTGCCCATCAGGACTCCCGTGTCCTTTTCTGCAGAACTGCAGTGCTAACTGCAGTGAGTCAGCACTCAGACTGTACTGATGTGTGCGATTATCCCAGTCCAAGTGTAGGATGTCATGCGGTTTCTATCAGACTATTCCTCCAGCTTGTTAAGGTCCTTCTAAATGGTAGCTCTGTCATCTAGTGTATCTACACTCCCCATAATTTGACATAACCCAAGAGTTTGCTGAGGTTCATCATGTCATATACATCAGTGATGTTAAACTGCATTGGCTCCAGTGTTCGCCCCTAAGGAATAAAGTAACCAGCAACCACTTGGACTTCAAACTGTTGATCTTTGAAGCCAATGATATAGCCAGTTTTCAGCCACCTTGTAAACTGCTTACACAAAACATACTTTCCCAATTTGGCAAAAAAAGCTATGAGAAACCAAGTCACAAACCTCACTCGATCAAATTATGTAACATTCTCTATTCTGCCCCTGTCCATAGTCATTTTGTTATGAAAGGCAATCAGGTTGGTCAGGCACAGTTTGCCCTTAGTACATGCATTAAGATAGGTCATAGGAGCCCACATGTCACCGGGCTGTCTCCTCAACATCTTATTTGATCCCCATATTCAAAAAAATAAGGCGATGTTTACAAATCCACAGGGATGAGCCTGTTGACATATGCTATTAATAACAGCCTGAAAATAATCCCTTGAATGGTGCAGCGTTGTATAGAGGGATTAAGTCTCCATGGTCATTTTTAGTCATGGAAAATAAGATGTTTTTTAAGCCAGACTGATTTTGGGGTGCTTGTGAGAACGTTCTCACAGGATATTTGAAACGAATCTGTCCAGGGAAAAATGCTTGCTTGGACAGATCTGTGATTTGTGGAGGAGGAAGTGCCAGTGCTCGTGGAGGTCAGTCAAACAGCTGGAGTTTGTTTATACCAAGATCCTGAGGGAAAGAGCTCCAGCAGGAGGACCCTCCCTATTTATTTATTTCAGTTCTTAATGACACAGCACTTTTGTGATTTCTTTTGTGATTCACTTTTGTGATATCTAAAGTCAGTTTGATCGAATGCAGCATATGCATGGAGAGAACGTGCTGTCAACAGTAGCCATCAGTGTGCATTGGAAAGACCATTAAATAGGCATAAGGACTAGCTGGAGGGCTTAGCTGCATAGGAAAGTTTATGAGTAACTCTCAGACCATCGTACTGGTTGTACTGTCCTCACAATGTGAATAATGCCTTTCATTAGCATCATTTATCCTTCACTAAATCTTCCTGAGAAACACAAGCTAAACTAAAAAAAAACCCTCCAAAATGAACACAGAGCCTTTCACGAAAGTCTTTACACAGAGCTGCGGGCCTATCTTGCTTGTATACATCGGTCACTTTAAACTCACAACTTAAGTTGTACATGTAAAAATATTTCCAGTACTACAAGGCCTTATTTTTACTTCCCATTTGTGCGAAAAGAAAGAATGTGATGGACAAAATAAAGTCAGGAAATGCACGTGCAAACAGGTACGATAGTTAAACATGTAAGTATGGTACTAGCAGCATGAAAGTACATATTTCTTCCAGCCAATTTGCTGAAATGGAGATCCATATATTGCTTGTTGCAGTTCAAATACTTCAGTTTTGTTCCTTTTGCACCTCTGCTCAGGTAGCTTCTGAATGTGTTTCAGTATGAATGTTTGATGAAGATACCCCAGGTCCTTTCCTGCAGAGCTGCTGTTCAGCCGATCTTGGTGATTACTTCTCCCCAGGGGCAGGACTTGGCGTTCTCCTTTGATGAACTTCATGAGGTTCCTTTCTGCCCAGTTCTGCAGCCTGTTGAGATCCCCCTGATCTATCAAACACTCCTCCCAGCTTTGTATCTTCTGCAGACTTGCTGAGGCTGTTCTCTGTCCCATCACCCAGGCTATTAATGAAGATGTATTGGCTCCCATATCAATGCTTCGGGAACGCTGCTAGTGACTGGCTTCCAGCTGGATTTCATGCCACTCATCACAACCCTCTGAGCCAGATCAGCCAGATTTTAGTCCACTTCACTATTCATTTATCCAGCCTGTACTTCGACAGGCTGCCTAGAACCATATTACTGGGGGCAGTGTCAAATGGCTCACTAAAGTCAATACAAACAACGCATTGTCCAGTGCTCTCCTGTCACCTACCGAGGCGGTCATCTCATCGGAGGAGGCCAGCAGGTCAGTCAAGTGGGGTTGCAAAGTGTCTTCAGTGCCTGAGGATCAGGGAACGGCTTCTGTCATCGCTGTGACAATTCCACACCTGCTGATGGCACCATCACCGCAGCGTCAGGGCGGGCAGGTTGCTTTTTTGCTTTTTGCATTTGTAGCAGGCATGCCGGAGTTACGTTCAAAGTACAGGGAAGTAAAAAAGTCAAGCAAAAATTAGGAAATGAAAAATGCACAGTCTGTAGATCTCTCACATACCCACCATGTATGACGCTGTAGTCTTAAATGATATGATCTCATGTGAGTTATCATTCACAAGGCTTACTGTTTGCGCTTTCTTTCTCTCTGCCTTATAAAAATCTAAATATCTGCACAGGCTGCCTTAACTGCAGTCTGTTTGCTTTATAATCCCGGTGCTCCTTAAAATCATTTCCTGAGCTGGAGGGAGGAAAATGAGCCCACGGCCTTGCTGCAGCCTCCGCGTCCCTGGCAGCTTGTGCGGCGCTCCAGCAGCTCGACACTTCCCTTGTGCAAAGTTCAGGCATTTGTCACAGCGACATCGAAGTTTTGCAAGCAACAGAGTTGGTCCTCGTCCCAGCTTCAAGGAAAACTCGTTCAGCCTGTCTCAAAACAAGGGCTTGGTGTCTGGGCTTCGACATCTGGTCTCCGCAGCGGTGATCGGCTGGCGAGGTTGATAAGAGAGGCCCCATTGAGGAGGCTGGATTATCCTGGCAAGGATCCCGCGGCGGCAGGAGGAGCGGCCGCTGCAGCGGGCAGCAAAGAGGCAACATGGCTCTTGCTCTGCTCTTGGCAGCAGTCCTGGGGCTTCTCATTGTCAAGGCGGTTTTGCTTCAGCTGCGAGACCCGAGCGCCCCTCCTTGCGTCGGCAGCTGGATCCCTTGGTTTGGAGCTGCGTTCCAGTTCGGGAAAGCTCCCCTGGAGTTCATAGAGCAAGCCAGGAGCAAGGTAACGGCCGTGACGGCGCGCCTGCTCGGAGGGGCGTTCAGGGTGACTGCAGGGAGAAGGGGAAGGGGAAACCTCTGCAGTGAGTTTGCCCTTCGCAAAACCCAGAGGCCCCTTGTTTAATCTCAGGAGCATTTAGCTGACCAGAATTGTTTTTTTGCACTAGCAAAGTTGCTGAGTCCAGGAGCTGATTCTGGAGCGATCTCTGTATTGTGATCATCATGTTTGGATGTGGCATCTCTGCCATTTTGCAGCCTGTTAATCTGGGTCTCCTGCTTTGGAGAACCCTGGGCCACGTGCTGGGGCCACAAGCCTAAGTTTTCCTGTACCTAAAGTTAGGGGAGATTTCTGTTCCAGCATCCGTATCCACTGCTAGCCCTGATCAGCTAAGACACAGCCATTTCTGGCAGGCAATTTGTTCCATCCTAAAAAATATATATATGTATGAAAGATGAGTGTGAAGACTCACCCTAGGACATGTCTTTTTTTTTTTTTTTCCTCTGTATGTCTATAGAGAGACCTTAAAGAATCCGTTTGCATTAGATACCTAATTTCCAGACTTTTAATCCTAACTGACAGAAAACACATCTTCATATTTTCCATTAGGTAATGTTATTACTTAATGCTGATTCAGTATAAATCAGCACCAAAGAATTCAACGCTGAAGGATGACACACTTGCAAAAGCCATCCCAAAATGAAACTGATGTAAAACCCTGAGGTTTTAAATAATAATAAATGCTGGATTTTTGAATTTGCTTTCTGTTTATGAACTGTTAGATTTTATATTGATAAGCACTTCTTTGCAACAGTGGGTGCTATAAACTCAGAGTGTTAAATGAGAGCAGAGGTTCAACTACATTCAGCTGATGTAGGAGATATAAGAAGAGCATCAAGACCTGTGAATCTTATAATAGAGCACACGGGAAGCACCACAGGGTAAACTCCTGAGTAAGATCTTCAATTCATTGGCTTTTGTGAGCTTACCAGGTCAGTTTTTACGTTACATTATATGTTTTTCTTTCATGTGTGCATACAGTATGAACTAAGTGCAAGGTAGTGAGATGAATCCTTCCATAACATTGTAATGAGTGGGTGATTTATTTCATCATCCGAGGGCAGACATACAGGGCTATAGGAGACCTGCTTGTTCGAGCCTGTTCGCCTACTCTTTCAGAAACTATGCCATGTAATCCCTTCAGTAAACTGATTAAGCCCCACCTAAAAACAGTCGCGATATTTATTTATTTATTTATTTTTAAGGAGGCTGTTTCAGAACGTTGTAGTTCTGTTGCAAACATGTTCTGATAGCAGTCAGGTTAGATCTAAAGTCTGTCAGGCTGCCCCGACTGTCCCTTCCCAGACAGTCCCTTCTGGGCACAATTGTTTCACCATGACTTAACTTGCAATTTTTGTTGCTTTTTTTTCTTTTCTATTTTTTTTTTCCAGGAAGCTCTCAGCAAAATCTCCTTGATATTTTTAAACAGACCTGATGGAAGAGTATTTTAGAGTGAAAAACACAGCATTCGTAGCCTGTGTCTGAGCACACTAAAAACACTTGAAGGGTTTTATAAGCCCCAGAGCCAGGTTTTGTTAGCACAGAAACTAGAACAAGAAGCATTTTCAGTGACAGAAAAGTGGCAGTGAGGCAGAGAAGAAGCAGGTGGTTTTCTCACACCTCTGCTAAGTGCTTGCAGGCAGGACCTTACCTTGCCTTGGACTTTGTTCTTAGTCCAGCTGCTCAGGGCCCTTGTGGACTGCAGACTCTCCCTGTGGTTTCCCTTCGGCCACGAGGGACCTGTCGGTCCATCCCCAGGGATGACCCTGTGCCTGCGCCATGCTCTTCCCAGCAGGCTCCTGCTCCCTGATGAAGCCTCATCCCTTGCTGTCCCTTTGCTGTCCCTCCTCACTGGAAGCTCTTCTGACTGAGCATGTTCACAGGCTCCAAGGAGAGCCTGGTCATTCCCTTCCTGGCACAGGCACCTTTTCTTCCTGCTCCTTTTTAAAGGACTCAGCGTTGTACCATAGTCCAGCCAAATGAACCAGTCACTGCCCACCAACGGTGTCATTAACTGGCATTAAAAAGTTCACAGAATGTATTTTCAATCATTTTAAACTTCTTAATACTGCTAGGGGAAGGTTTAGTGTCCTCAGTATTGGCAAGCAAGGCAAGCATGTTCAGAATCAGATTCTAGGCAATGTTGAGCACTCTTCAACTATGGAAGTTGGTTTCATCATAGGAGACTTTCACAATTAGAAACTTTCTCCCCCAGATAAATCCTTCCGCCTTCCAAAGTGACAGTTATTTCTTTTTCTGTCCTAGTGAGTTAACACTTATTATCATTCCTTTTGTTTATATCCCTCCCTGATTTCTCTCTCAAATCGTTGAGTAACACATTAATTCCCCTTGTTTCCGTTACGTGCTTTGCTTGAGGGCTGCAACTTCTCCTTCCCTCCTCCTACAGAAGAGCATGTGGGCAGCAAGAATTGTCTCTCTTTCTCCATGTGTCATCTGTGGATCTAATAAAAGAAAGATCCCCTGCTCTAATAAGATATTTAATCTCTGGTCTAATAAAAGATACCACCTCTTCCTGCTAAGCTGCCTTGGTGGTTATAGTGGTTTTGCAGGTTGTCTGAAATGGACAGTGATGTGCCACAGGAGCCACCACGCTGCGTAAATCCCCATACAGCTGCTCAACACGAGAATCAAAATATGCAGTGCCCCAGTTTGCCAGGCAAACAGGACAAGAGTGGTAAGGAATTTCAAACGCTTCTCATCAGTTTATTGTATAAGACAACAAGAAAGCTTTGGCTGATGCCCGGGATTGTTTTTCCCTGTTCTGGGAAGCTCCTTTATGGGTCTCCCTTCAGCTCATTCTCAGTGTTGAGACATGGTGCCTCATACCAGGATTCACCTATCCCCCTTCAACCTTGTTCTCTGTGCGAGGTCCTACAAGGGGGCTCTGGCCCCAGGCACAGCTGGCCAGAAGAGCGCAGGTGAGATGAGGTGCTCAGGGCCCTGAAACAGAGAGAGGACCTAGCACGGAGCTCCAGGTGGGTGTTACCTTCCCCAGGGAGAAAAACAGCCCAGGGCACCCAACTCTGGTGCATCCTGACTCAACTGCATCTGTCACAGCCTACAGTGGTGGCTCCCAGCGTGGCAGCACCCATGGGTCAAATGCTGTTTCTACATCCCCTGTGTCCCTCCTTTGGGAATCGGGAGAACCTTCTTCAGCAGGTTTTCATTTTTTCCTCCAGAATAATACTTCCATGCAGGCACGGATCTGCCTCGTGATGCTGCTTCTCTGTACAGTTTTCCCATTCTTTGAGGAAAAAACCCCACAATTTTCAGGAGTGAAAGCAGCTTCTGAGGCCCTAATTGCAAACACACTTTTCAGTTTGCGTTCTCTGTATCTACAATCACTTCTCCTATAATAATACTGTCTCAGACGCGGTGTTGGCAGGTGATAACCCATGCTCCCGTTGCAACGTGCACATGTGCGAGAGGGGTAAATGCAGAACTCCTTCGACAACAGCTGATTTGAATAGTAGAACATCAGGATAATTATACCAGGGCAGAGGGAAAGTCTGTTTCAGGCATCTGTCTCTAGTAGTGGCTGTTAGGGGTGCTTAGTAAAAGGGTGCAAGGAATCCCTCTCCAGGGATGACTTCTCTGAGCTTCCTTCCAGCTTTAAGCAGTCAACAGCTTTGGGACTTTCTAGGCTGGACATTACATCTAGAAATTGATACTTGCCCCCCCACTTTTTATCCCATTTATTGTTTTGGCTGCTTTGGCATCCTGTGGCAATGAATTCCATATTTTTAGCTATATACCGCATGAAAAAATTATCCTATCTTGTCTTTTTTTAAATCAGATGCCTTATAGGAGGTGCCCCCCCTGTTTTTCCCCTATGGTAAATAGGGAATAATTCTTAAGTCTTTTCTTTTTTTTCAGGCTAGATGTCTAGATCTATTTGCTGTCTTTTACTGAAACTTCCATATTTTTCTCATCCTTGCTCTCCATCCCTGCACCTTTCCTAGCTTGCTATATTCTAGGCTGACATTCTGAAAGGACAAGTGCTAATTTAGAGCCCTTATTTTCTTATGAACATCTGAATCTCTCCAGACTTTCAAGTAAAATATTTATTACTGATTTACCTGGCCTTTGCTCATGTTGTTCCTAAGCCTGTTCTACTTCTTCAGAACAAATGTCAGCACCCAGAAGGAAAGACTCCAAGGTGGGGCTTGACTTAAACTGAGGTAAATTGCCAATTGCTTCCCCACCTGGTTGCTTTAACCCTGGGAGACTTCTTGCATCAGTTATATCTGGAGAAGCCAAACATCATGTGGTGTGGAGAGTTGCCATTAGCAGCTTGATCCTCAAACTATTTTGCTGCATTTTAATTTAACATTTGATTCTATCAGAGAAGCTGTTTATTTGCATTTTTCTGTTTGGACACAGATTTCTGTGTTCTGGAAGGCATGTTATTACTTTGAATGTCCACCTTCATTCTGCTGTTTAACTGTGCTGACTTGCTCTGGCAGCCTGTTTTTGTTTTAATTGTGTTTAACTTAATTCAATATTGTTTAATTTGAATTATTTTAAATAGATTTCTGTAGATTGGATGGCATTCAAATCAAGATTAGGGCACTAAATTTGGCTGACTGTTTGTGTCAGTGTTTACATGTGTCTAAGCTTTGCATATCATCAGCGGATACAAACTCAGTAACATCAGTGGCATCTAAGGGCATTTCAGCTGACCTTCATAATGGTAATGTAGGTAACAGCTGGGCAGATGAACCAGCTTTTAGGCTACCCTGATTGCATAGACTAGGGTCTCCATTGACTGGAATGGGAGTTTAGACATCTTGCTCACAAGCAATTGCCTAAAATAAATAAAATATCCTGGTCTTTAACTGAATGTGACCTTTATTAGATAATTACTTTCTACTGCAGATTGCTATTACCTAATGCTAGATTTTTTTTCAATGAATTTGCTCCATATTAATATTAATTTTAATTTTTTTTAAAAAAGTCTGAATCAAAGCTAACATGGCACAAACACACTGACTTTTATCCAGCCAGATGCTCAGGACGTGCTGTTAACCAAGAAACAACAACCTGAGCTAGCTATTATTATAGCGATATTTATTTCTTATCACCCAGGGAGTTTAAACAGTCATTCTTTCTCTAATAAATTTACTGTGAAAGACACAGTAAAAATTCAATTGATGTCAAGGGGAATCTTTTCCTTAGCTTGAAAACACTTTGGATGAAACAGGCTTTAAAGTACAGACACCAACAACAGGAGAAATGGTTAAAATAGATGAGATCAGCAGTGTAAGCAAGGAGGAGTCAGGGCTTTCCAGTACTCCCCCTAGGTCAACAGACAACTTATCTTCACCCTAGTCAGTAATACAACATGACATAGAAAAGGAAACTCCCTGATATGTCTTGAGACTTTGTGTAAGTGACGAACCTTTTCATTTTTACAGTAATTTTACCAAAAGACTGCACTATGCATACTAATCTAAATACCAGGCTTTCAATTTCCAAAGGCTTTGCCTCTAATCAGAAATCGACTTCACTAAGAAAAAGGTGCTAAAGATCCCTATTTCCTAATTCTAATTTCTTACCTAAATCTCTCATCCAGCAGATTTGCACATCTGTTTACCCATTTAAAGTATGCACAAATATCAATGAACTTTTTATAATGCAGGAATTTGGAAGTGAGTTCTAATTGCTGAAAGTTTTGAGGGGGATCTAGGATGCTAGAGAATATCAAAGGAAAACAGGACAAAGATTTATGGTACCAGAAACAATCCTTAGCATGACAAGCTTAATCAATCTTGCTCAAATGGGTAACTATTAGAATTAGTCTGTAAATATCTATTCAAGAGAGAGATTTTTGGTATTGACAGACCATTTGAATTGGATGGATAAAAAGGGCATAAGAAGACCTAGGAAATGGGGAGTGGTAGTTACAAAAATGCAGGCTGAAATAGTTGGGGCTTTATGTTTTTAATGTGAGTGCTTTACTGTGGCGGCCAAGGGGCACTGTAGATAGTCAATCATTTGGTTCTTTAAATCCAGGTAGGCATTTATGTTTTTGAACTGTAATGTATTTCAAACATAAAATATTGGGCTCGGAGAAGGAATATTCTATTTTATAAGAGGTCAGGCAGGCACCTGTAGTTCTGTCTTTTGATCCATAATAAGTCTACAACTTTTGCTCTGATTCATATTCATCTTTGTGCACTTCTGAAACTAGAGTACAGATGGCAGAAAGGAACAGGAGGTCTTGCCTGACCTCTTAGCGTTAGTGAAGTCCTGTTGGGGCTCTTGTCAAATGCATCAGCATTAAAGTAATGTAAAATCCTTGTCTGTTCCAGTATGGACCCGTATTCACAATATTTGCTCTGGGAAAACGTTTTACTTTTGTGACTGATGAAGAAGGGGCTGAAGCATTTTTTACATCTAAAGACTTAAATTTTGAGCAGGCAGTTCAACAGGCTGTCCAGAATGCAGGTAAATGAGATCTCCTATTTTTTAAAATGAAAGTCAAATCTGTTTATGCAGAAACATTAAAGATTTCATCCAAACCCCTTTGGCTTTTTGATCATTAAATGCCTGTGTTAACCTATGACCATATTGCAAAATAAGGGGAAATGCAATTCACACTCCTCTCTGTGATACAGGCCTTAAGGTTTTCGAATCAGGGGCTTCTACTGCTTCTATCATCAAGCAACCCCTGTTAGAGATCGATGCTTTTTATGCACCTAGATACTCTGCTTATGTGTACGAGGTCTGGAGCAATAATATGTTATCCTGTAGCTTGATTTGGAACATAACTACCAGTAAAAATTAGTTACCTTTCAGGAGTTGTTAGAGCCTGATGTGGTACCTCGCATTAGCAAAGGTCCTATGTCATATATGGCTGCACTGACAAGAATTACTCGAAACAGCTTGACAACCCTGGGCTATGAAGCGAGATGTAAGCTGCAGAGAGATTAAATATCAATATCACAGAATTGCTGAGGTTGGAGATCATCCAATGCAAACCCTCTGTCCAAAGCAGGGTCAACTACAGCAGGGTGCTGAACACCAAAGCTATTTTTTCTTGTTCTCATTTTTCTCATTCTGGTTTCAGTTCTTTGTATAGAATGCATGAGCGTTTCTGCACATCCACAGGGAAGTCTCTTGACTGTTGATTCCTGCACTGGAGTTTTGTGAGGCTGGAAGATGATGCACAGGCTGTTGTTAGAAGCACAGGGCACCAGAATCTCTGCAGAGTCAGATGGAAAGTTGATGGAAATTTCACTTGAGGAATACTAGGCTTAAGGCATTTAAATCAGAGTACATGAAAAATTTTCACTGTATCATTCTGTGAAAATCTACCTTGTCTACTTTCCAAAACATATTTCTGTTTTTTTTTTTTTTGTTTGAAGTTTCTGTTCCTGCAGAAGCCTTTTATGAGAACCATGGTAACCTGTACACCATGATGAAGGGAAAAATGAGTCCTTCTAACCTGCACCTCTTCACAGACACGCTGTGTAAGGAACTGCATGAGCACATGGGACACCTGGGCACCCAGGGAACAGGGGACCTCAGTGACCTGGTGAGGTGAGGGAATTCTGCAACATCCCTTATACACAGGTATACTGGATGGGAGCAGAAGCATCAGCATAAACCCAAGCCCCAGGAGCTCAGGCCTCCAGGTGTTAGAAAACATGTGTCAAGATACAGTTATAAAGCACCAGGTGGTTTACAGAGTGGCAGAGTTTCATCTAAAGATCTTTCTCCATACCAGGAGAAACATCCGAGTTGTGTATTTTGAAGAAAAAAAAAGAAAACAACTTCCAGCAAATACTACTTTCAGAAAGATGGGGTGAAAGCGTATTTATAAAGAACTTCTGAACAGACCTTCAACTTCTGTTTGGCTTTCAAACGGACGAAAAATTCACATAACATCCAGGAGGATGATATAGACCAGTACTGGCCCTGTTGAATAAGACCTTTGCACTTGATTTCTTCCTTCCTGAACTTCATCTTTACTGTGAAATAATCCCCTAACTGACAGTCTCATGGGAACTTTTAACCCTTCTTCTTTCTGATCTCTACAGATAACCCCTGTGTCTTGCCTCTGCATCAGGACTAGGACTTAAACATTGCCTTTGGCTTGGCCTTATCTCTAAGATCTCATATCCAGGTTATCTTTTGCTGACTTTTTCTGCTCAATGCATTTAAGATGAAGCTTTTCACTGCAACTGAAACACTCACTGGGCGCTTATTATCTTAATTAATGCTGTGTGAATTGACTGGGGTAAAGGGCAGCGTGTTTGAGCCCTCAGTCCCACTGATCTCGGGAGCGGGTGGATACTCTTACATCCTGTGCTGTCTCCCCACCTCTGCTCCAAGTTCAACATCTCATCTGCTCCTGCACTGACATCCTTTTCACTGGCTCCAGCAAACACAACCTTCCCCTGCACGTGTCTTTCAGAGCCCACCAGCAAAGGACATTTTCAGAGTCTGTTGCTTTGGCTGTGCCCCCCTTTTTCTTCTCCCCATTGTCTCTCCATTCTCAATTAACTCATGCTAACGTGTCCTTTATTGTTTGATCTGAGTTTGATCTGTCCTTAACATTTTCCTATACAAGGATGAGTAAGGGTAGAAATAAAATACCCGGAATAATTTTGCTGCCTTGAAGCGGAGTCCATAAAGCCAGCAGGTGGCTCCATTTTCCGTAGGATCTTTCAAGAACATGAAACAATTATTGCCTGTACCTATTTAACAGTAGCTGGAACCCATAAGGATTTATTGGAGCTAATGTGTGCACATGGGGTGGCCTGGGGAAGGAGCTGGAAGTTTGGGGCATAACAGATGAGCTGATAGGAGTGAGGCAAAAAGTAAACAACAAAACCAGCATCTTTCCTTCCAGCAGAGTACCCAGAGAAATGTTTTCTGTGGGTGCCTGATTCCAACATCCAGGAATCCCCCATGGGCTGACCTGAAGTTAGAGAGATGGTTAGTGAGGAGAAGGGGGCCTCAGTGCACAAAGCTGACCAAAGATACCTCAGATGTTAACAGGTGAAACGCAGCTGCATGCAGAGGTTTAGCCTGAGGTCTGTGTGTCATCACCCAGCCTCTGCTGTGGGTGAGCTACGAGCCTTGTGCTAGCCCTTCCGTGCAGCAATGGAGCACGAGTCCCACAGCCTCTTCCATGGTGTGTCCTGGCCCAAAACTGCTGTGAGAGTTGCCCTGTGGAGCGACACTCACAGGGGTCCTGTGCTTTTAGGCATGTCATGTATCCAGCAGTGGTGAATACCCTGTTTGGAAGAGGCATCTGTCCGACGAGCCAGAGCGAAATCAGGGAGTTTGAAGAGCATTTTCAGAAGTACGACGAGGACTTTGAATACGCCTCCCAGATGCCCGAGTGCTTCCTGAGGTGAGGAGCAGACGCGGGGCACGTGGTACCGCCGGGTTCAGGTTGCTTGCTGTGATACCAGCCGTGAGCAACCTTCCCTTGGAGGGTGATGTGCTGCACCAGCCTTGGCTGCAGAGGCAGCCAAACACCAAGGACCTTGCAGAGCCTGTCAGTGATCTCAAGGCCATGACAGCACCTTGGACCTTGTGCTCTCACCAAACAACTAAAAATTGCCTTCAGAGAGAACTGAGAATGCTTTAAAATAGTCTATGCTGGAAATGGTATGAAAATCTGGTAGTCTCAAGTCACAGGTCCTGTCCGCAAGATGAGACCTAGTCAATATGAACATCTCAGCCCCTGAGCAACTGGTATTCTTCACGTGAACCACCACTGTTGTCAGTCAGACTGACACCTGACTGTTGATCAACCGCCTTGTTGCCCAGGGGTTTTGCAAAGAAAGCAAGGAGTTCTCATGGAAAAGGAAATGTTGCTTTATCCTGCCTCGGTTAAGTGCTCCTTGTTTGTTGTTTTTCTTTACAGAAACTGGTCTAAATCCAAAAAATGGCTTCTAAAGTTATTTGAGAAAGTGGTGTTGGATGCTGAAAAGACCAACCCTTCCGAGGCCACATCCAAGGTAAACATCCGAGGCAGTGAAATAGATGACTTTGCTGTGTATTCTGGCTGATGGAATGAGGGGCAGAAATTATTTCTGGAAGAAACAGACCCAATGTGTCTGCTTTTACAGCTATACCTTAATTATCCAGTGACTCTAGATGTTTTTAGCCCCACTCCTCAATTTAATTTGTTGCTTCCAGTTCTGAGAATTAACATCCTCCTCTGGGAATTTTGAGCCAAGGGATTGGTGCTATGACTCATTGCCAAGCCCTGGTATCATAGTCATAGGGAGCAGTTGAAAGAGTCAAGAGAAAGACCTCTTCAGTTGCGTTTCCAAGGGGACTGGGCTGTTGCATTTCAAAATCCTGTATGGACTATTTTAAGCCCTGATATAGAGTGAGTAGATCCTGCAATGGCCCAGCTGTGAGAAACCAGCAGATTGATGGATTGGAAGCCAAGCAGCCTAAATATTGATTGTGTCAAAGCTGTCCTGCGTTGTCCTCTTGTTATTCACCTTAGCTGTGGCAGCAGTTCTGTCAATACAACTGACAAATGCGAGGGCATGCAGGTCTGGGAATTTTGCTCTAGCACATGATTAAAGAGTAGATTATTAAACAAACCAGATTTTATTTAAACTGTGTAAGTTTTACATACCGCAATACCCTTTATAAAATCAAGCTGAAGAAATTCAGCCTGAAGAATGGGAAGAAACAGAAGGCTGGGGAGATGATCGTGGGAGGAAGAAGGTGCAGGAGACACATGCTCAGAGTCTTTCATTGTGGGGGACTTTGATAAAGTACCAATCACTTTTTATTCAAGGCCAGACTTTCTCCTTTGAAAATTAGAGAAGTCTTCCCTGGATGCACCTTTTATTTAAGTAAATAGTGTAAACAGAATTTGCTACATAGTTGCTGGGATTTCAAAGATATCAAGCTAATGAAATCACCAACACCTGAAAGTAAAGAGTTTGCTGAAATGTCAGACCACCCCTTCGTAACCATTACTTTTTTGCAGGCACATACAGAACATTTGATTCATTTCTACCCATGCGATTTCCTCTATCTAGCTTTCAGGTTACTCAAAGCACAGTATCAGAGCAGGAATCTCTTTTCTTAAAAAAATAAAAAAGGTTTTGATTTTATTTTTTCTTTTTCCACATGCAATTAACAATGAGGAGTGAGATCCACCAAGAACCTTAAGGAAATGGTAGATAGCACACGTATCAGTAGGGATTTACATGATGCACTGAGTACTCTTGCCCCTCTGCCTGTGAGTGAGTCCTGTTCTCTCTGAACAGCCTTGTTACCTCTCTACTTTTTGACTTCAAACAGCCCATAACTAACATTATTGCCCTGTGATAAACTACTGTTATATCCTTGCATTTTGGTAAGCCCTACTCTATGCTATATTTCAATATATTTTTAGGAATTCACATTATTGTTTTTTCTATTCTTTCAGACACTACTGCAGCATCTCCTGGATAATTTACAGGGAAGACATCTGGCTCCCAATTATGGTCTCTTAATGCTGTGGGCTTCCCAAGCAAATGCTGTCCCTGTGAGTATGTCAGCTGCAGAAACAACTATTTCTTGCTCAAAAGCCTGTATTGGGAAGCAAAGACTTTGAACCAGAGGTATTATACACAGCATATATTCCAAAGACAGGATTATCACACCCACATAGACCACTACAAATAGACCCAGGTTGTAATGTCATAGAAACAATGACAGAAACTTTTTTTCTAATTTTCCTCATTTGTACTGTCCTCTATCATAACAACATTTCAGGAACATATCTTCTCTATATATGAATATATGAAATAATTTATTTCATATATTAAGGTAAAATACCAAGCTTTGAAAAGTATTTGGCTATTTTTCTGAAGCACTGTGTCTGTTTTATAGTAGAGAATCTGTTTTGAATTTTCTGACAAATTATAAAAAGACCAAAATCATAATGCAAGGTAACCTTATCTGTGTAAGTCTACTGAGAACAAAGAATTCTCTGTTCCATGAGTGAATTTGGCTGTTTCACTTTAAGGGCTTTACTGTACAAATACCTGCTGCTTCAGAGGAGCAAAGGCAACAGTTGGATTCTGTTGGCACTTGAGTTTTTTCAGTCTCACAAATGGATTTGATAGATTAACCATTCAGAGAAATGTGTGCTAACAATCCCAAAATATCTAAATGAATTAGGCTAACCTAATGCATGTATAATAATTTCTCAAATGAAAAAATCAAGGCAGCAAAAACATCTTTTATTTACCATGGCACTAAGCTCATTGCAGCATACTTATGTCTGTTACAAATGTGATTAAAAAAAAATGATAACGAGTTATTTTATAGGTACTGCCAACAGATATGTCTTTATTCTTTGTAAATTGGATATTGCTACAGTTTACCCTGAAGTAATTTCATTGGGGTGTCTGTGGATTTACTTGTTGGTGTAAGTGAGAGGCATGGCCTGCTGTGTGTTATCAGGATAACTGACATTCCTTCCATAACGCTATCATTACTTACTTCTGTAATATTCAGCTGTAAATAGACATCCAGATATTTCATTGTTTCTTGGAATAGTCACAAGGTGCTGTTCTGGTGCCTGGAATTATGAAAAGAGACCTTTCACCTCCCAAAGGGGATTTTCACAAGTTAAACCCTTTCATCTGAAACAATGCAGTTACCCTTCGTCAACCCGTGCGGTGAAGACACGCTATTCAACCGCTGTACAAGAAAAATAAGCTGCAGATTTGTTTCACAGAAGTAGATTTGCATCAGCGTGGGACTATTTGTGCCGTAACAGGAGGAGTTCTCATCCCTCATCCACACAGATGGCCCATGAGCAGATCTGTGTGCAGACTAGGTCTCTTGCTAGCTGGCAAGAAATACTCCTGGCAGTGCTAGGAGGCCTTCTAATTTCATCCTGCTTAAGAGGATTTTCTCTTTTCCTAAATTTCTTGATTTTCAACTTCATTGCATAATCAGTTAGCAAATTATTTCTAAAGGGGATATACTACCCTTTGTTTTGCTGTTAATTAAAACTTTTCCTGCCTATTTCAATATGAGTCACAGTGACAGTGCTCTGCGATTTATTTAACCTCATTTTGGTTAATATTAATAGGAATTCACTACTTATTCTTTTTCTTCCATTCCAGCTGCTAAATCTAATCACATACAATGACTCTAATTTAGGAATTAATTTTAACGTTTAATTGTTTGAAATTAGAGAAAGGCTTTCATGTTTCAAAGCTCAAAGCAGAAGCTGTGTAAGGTTCACCGAAGAGGAATCTGTAAGCACACAGCAGATGACCAGACCCAACCTCCCAGGAGCTGAGCCCTCTGCTCTTGTTACTGAGTGCTTACTTACTAATATTGCTATTGAATTCAGCCCGGTGACTCCTGTGCAGGAAGAGAGCTCCACATGCAGTCCTTGTCACCGTAGCCTTCTCTCCTGGGGCGTTTGAGTAGACACAGGGACAAATGTTCTCAGTAAATTCACACCCCCATAACTGAGGGTGACTGAGAGCAGTACACGTTTTGTACTAGGAGTAGTTGTAAATATGCGATAGATGGGATTTGTTTGTAAGTTTTGCCTTCTTTTTCTTCATGTAAAAACATAGATCAGATTTGCATACCATGGCCTGATTAAAAGAGGAAGTGGGATAAAAATGAGATGCATAATCCAGAGTCTTTCTTTCTAAATTCCATTATATAATATTACAGTTCTAGCAAATCAGTAGAGGTCATCTGTTCTACAGTATTATCCTGCATGTGGATGTGCCAGAGTTCGCTGTGTATCTCAACAATACCAGGCACATACAAATAAGTGAAAATGTTTTCACTTTCCTCAGTGACTGGTTACAAACATACTGTGATTCTGTTCTGCGTTCCTGAGTTAAAATACTTTCATCTCCATTTAGATTGCATTTTGGACCCTTGCTTTCATACTGTCCTATCCATCCATTTATAAGAAAATCATGGAAGACCTGGCGTCTGTTTTTGGCCAAGGAGGTAAAAAACCAACCCCTTTGGAACCTAGAAATGTTTTCTTCCCCATTGGTGCAGCATATGGCACATCTGGTCCTTGGCTGGGAATTTTGAATGTTGCTGTTAAGGGAACTACGTTGGTAACAATGGGTCAAGCTGTGAGTTCTTTACTCATCATAGGCTAGTGACTTATTTCTATGCAATACCACCTTTGACAATTATTAGCAAAAGCAGGTGGGGAGAAAAAAAGGATTAATATATCAGCTCATTCCACACCTGCCACTTAGAGCTAGTTTTGTGTTAGCCAGGCTCATGCTTCTTTGCACAAATTTGTGATGGAGTCAGATGAGAACCTGCATTTCATGGCATGTAAACTCACTATGAAAACTCAATGTGGAGAGTTATAGCTCACCAGGGTTACAACTATTCTATTGAAAAAAACAAGCCAGGAACTGTTCTCTTTTATCTGAGGCCAGCTGGTCCAGCATGGTTCACTCCAGCATGTCTAGTATTTCTTTGCCTCAAAACACAGCCACCTATTGGAGCAGTCAACCACATGCAGTAGCCTGAACCATGTTTAGACTTTTGTGGAAGACTCTTAATTGGCATGGGTCAAAACCATGTCAGAAAAAACTGTAATCAGTTAAACAGCATGGATAATCAAGAAGCAATGCTTGAGCTTTTCCCCTGTCTCTCATCTATTTACTAGCATCAGTGTAGCCCAAGAGCTTCACCATGACTCCTTGTCTTGATGCCTACGGTCCCTGAGATGGTATCCTACCCAAGCACTAAAAAAAATCCAGAGGTGCATAACCCAAGATGAGCTTTGTTTGACCTGGTCTGGCCAAGGCCATATCTACAGCTATTTAGCAATTATTAAAGTTATTCTTCAAAGGTATTCCTTATCCAAAATGGACTTAAATTGTACAAATTTTGGTCTGTGTATTTACATAGAAATAGAAAATCTCTGAATGAAGACAAGGTCCTAAGTCTTGAGGAATTCTGTCAGAAACTCTGAAACAAGATATGTCAATGTAAATCAAAGTAAGTATGAAATCTAATTTTTACACAGAACCTTCTTCCTCGTGCTACAACAGGTAGAGATAAAATAGAAGTCTCGGGAGATGACCTTAAGAAGCTCCCTTTCATTAAGTGGTGCACTTTGGAAGCCATTCGGCTGAGGTCGCCAGGAGCAATCACCAAGAAAGTAGTAAATCCAATAAGAATTCAGGTGAGGTGGTTTTGTTTGTTTGTTTGTTTTCCAAAAGAATATTATGTGATTCTTCTGGAAAGGGCCGCCTTAGTAGTTCCTGACAAATTGTTTCTCCTTTTCAGAATTTCACCATCCCTGCAGGTGACATGCTGATGTTGTCTCCCTATTGGTTGCACAGGAATCCAAAATATTTTCCTGACCCAGAAATGTTCAAACCCGTGAGTTGTGAGTTTTTTTCTTCTCATTGTTGTTATTTTGCTGTCTTTTCTCTTTTTCACATGTTTCACACTTAAAGTATACAGTCGAGTTTGCTTAAAGTTAGGTATTTACCATCCTCTGAAGGAACATGACCTCATACACACAGAAAATGATGGAAAAAGGAATAAGCAAGCCTAAGGTTGTTATATATTCCGGATTTTATGTATACATATATATATATGTGTATATAAATTGATCAAATTTTGATCTTAATTCAAAGCCTATCAAGGAAAGACTCCATTGACTTCACTGTTGAACCAGGCTCCATGTGCTCTCCTCTACCTGGCATTTGTTTGTATATCTCATCTCCAGGTATTTACCCGTGTTCATTGGCCCTTCCAGTCAGATGATTTCTGGTAGGTATTAGCTCTGCTAATTCAGTAGCTCGTCTAGAGTTTCTTAATTACTATTCCACTCCAAGTGGCTGTGTGGGCAGACTTGTAACTGCTCTTTTTAGCACTATCCGTTCGTCTTTTTTTAGAAATATATGAAGGAGTAATTAAAACAAAACTTCCCTTCTCGCATACTCCTCACCAGTTTGAAATTCCTTCCCTTTCTGTTAACTTGATAACTTTATTTGAAGAAAAAATAATAAAGCTAAATTGTTGTTTAGAAATTCATCCTTCTTCCAGACGAATAGGGCAGCCCCGCCTGGATATTGCCATTCTGAATTGTATTGCTTTGTTTTGTCACCTCTGACATTCTTGTCTTGCTTTTATTGGATTTTGAGATTAACAGGTTTCCTTTTCAGAATGCTCTAAATGGTCTAAACTGACCAAAAAAGAAAAAAAAAAAAAGAAAAAAAAGTGAGGCTTTTTTGAGATGGTTTTCTCAGAGGAATAACTACAAGAAGATTCAGAGATGTAACTTGAAGGCCTTGGTTCAGTTGCCCTGAGTATAGGCATAGGAGGCTACAGTTTGTCACCCAGCACTCAAGAGATTCCCTTTTGTTGATACCAGCCCACCCAAATTCTAGTCCATACTGTCTTGTTCTACTTCGTATTTTGTTAAAACAAGTGAGGATGAAATGAGGAGCCATCCTGGGTACAGGCAGGCTATTTTTAGTGGGGAATAGTGCATTTTCTCACACACTGACGTGAGTGAGACTGTTTCAAAGTTCAATGGCTTTTTTTGTGCCCTTCTCTGCTTCTCACCATTTTAACTTCAGACGCAACACACCCCTCTCAAGGAGGCTAAGTCCTTCTTTATCTGGGCTCATTCACTTTGTGAAATCCCTGTCTTTTCTCACGTGACAGATGAAATACTGTGCATTTGTCTGTGCACGGTGTCTTGGAAATGGTCTGTAGGAAGGACATACAACAGTTGTGTGTTGTGCTAGTTTGGGGTTGAGAAAAGACACTGAGCAAAGTCATTTTTGACTGCACATTTTGAATGTACTTATGTTTAGATGGGTCAATCTTTTACAGGTATTTCAACAGCTCAAAATACAGGATTTAGAAGATGGGGCAGGGATAAGATGAATGTCTACGTGGGGGTGATTTTGGAAACCAGACTTCAAGGCAAAGGCACCCAAGTATCTTTAAAATGGAGACTTCATTGCATTCCCTGAGAAGGTGCTGATTTCTGAGTCCAGATTCTAACCATAACAGGTTGAATAATAATAATAAAATAAAAAGGCATTAATGTGACTTTTTTGTGAGGATTAGCTGTCCAAGATCATTTTTAGCCTGGAGAAATAAAGTTAAGCTTTATTTATATAAGGCTGATTTGGAAAAAAAATATGTTTCTTCCCACAGGATCGCTGGAAGGAGGCAAATTTAGAGAAGAATGCTTTCTTGGACAGCTTTGTGGCGTTCGGAGGAGGGAAGCATCAGTGTCCAGGAAGGTCAGTGAAACAGCTGGAGTTTATTTATTCCCAAACCCTGGAAGGAACAGCTCTCTCGAACTGGGCTCCTCTTACACTTGGAGATAGAGTGTTTTCATTGCTTTGCTCTCTGTTGGCCCCCTGATGTTCAGCATTAATTGGGGCCTTGCCTAAACTGATTTGAAAGTGGTTTTATTCCTGGAAAAGGCAGTTTAAGCCATGATATAAAAGCAGAATCTGAGACTAGTATATTGAGAGATACACTGGGGCTTTTTCTGCACAGGGAAGAAAATCAGCCAGGCTCTACTGTTTCTAGGACACCTTTTCAATTACAAGCACACCAGTTTATACACACAAGCATTTAGGTTGCCATAAAACACTTACAAACTAATGTAATGAACATTTCTTTGGTCTGAGAGTTTCTTCTCATCCTCCCTGATGCCATTAACATCTCTGCCGATCACTGGAAGCCCTAATCGGTTCCTCTGTGTTTAAATCTCTTCTTTTTGCATTAAGGGCCATACAGTTGAGGCTTAACTCTCAGAACGTGCCTCTGGTCTCCTCCAGAGAGAGCTCTGGTCTCCAACCTTGATGCTTCTTGCAATCTTTTTGCTGTTTTCTATGGCATCCCTCTTCCTCGAACACATCCCAGGGAGGCAGCTTCTCCTTCTTTTCTGTGTTCAGACATTTCTACATTCAAATGTGACCTCTTCTAGGAACCAATAACCAAGAAATCTTAAAAACATGTTAGTTTAACTCCAGAGTCCCACAAGGAGTGAGGAATCCGGAGGGTGTCACAGAGGCCTGTGTTCTTCTGCACCGTATAGCAGGCTATGAATGTTAAAAACGTTTTGTGAAGATGTAAAAGACACAAGATCCAGGAGTAAAACTGCATTCACTGCTTAGGCTCGCCACTGGAAATACCCATTCTCTGCTCTAACTCTATGGCTTTTACAATATTCCTTTGCTAAGGACAGCCTCATTCCCTGAAATGGCAATGGTAGAATTCACAAGAGATGTCCACAGGTGGAGGACAAGCTGCAAAATAATATTGCTGAACACTGTTTGCTTATATATACCGCCCTATTTCTTGTTTCAGCTCTTCTCTGAGTTCAGCTATTAGCTGTAAAATAAGTTTCTGACCAAAAAGAAATTGATAAATGTTTCTACAGAGGATCCTTTATTTGCTGAAAGACAAAAAGTCTGTGTATCTAGACCCCAGGTTGCAGATTTCCTTGGTGTAAGTGAGCTAAAGAAGATTTTTTTCCAGTTAAAAGTGATCTTTCATTTAATTTGGTACTGGCATTTTGCATGTGATACTTTATTTCATTTTCTTCTAAAATTGCAAAAGTTCAACATGAAATTAAATGCTAACTTAATTAAAGCTAGAAAATAACATACTTGTTAAATGTTCTAGCAAACTGACATGACAAGAGTTCCCACAAAGCTATTTCCATCCCATCTTCTTCATTACCTAGGGAAAAGGTTTGGTGGCAACTCAAGACTTTTCCCACAAGACTTTTGTCTAACCAGGTAAATGTTACCTGCACGACTGGACGAACCACACAGGCATCTCTCTGTTGTCCCCTATCATATGCTACAAACATAAATCCTTCAGCCCAACAGCTCTGATTTTATTCTCAGATTCCATTTACTACTTTGATTTTATCCATTTACTGCAAGATCTCAATCCATAGTTGGGCTCCTAGGTTGCATCGTGGCACAAATACATAGTAATGCATTGTACACAATATTTTAGGGAGTATTTCCCTGTGAAGCCCCTTTGCCACTAAATAAAACAGGAAGACATCAGTGGCTCAGAACTTTTAGGGGAAAACTGCTGTAGAACTCAACCATGAATATAAGAAAGCAGGGGGAACTGAGGAGCATCCAGCTGCAGGAGAGCTCTTGGGTTCCACTCACTACTCTGGTCACCTGGGGTTTACTGGCTTCCCCTTCACAGCCGCCAGGACAAATCCAGACTGACGCCTTGGGAAACCATGTGGCTTCTCCATGGTGAATTCCCCAGTTTGTGTTTTATCCAAGTTCTCCAGGATCTCTGAGGTAATGGGAAATTAACCGTGTAGAAGGGCAAGGTACTGTTACAGTTTTGATGAGGTATCTAAGAGATATGTCTAAATTCCACAAATGAGTAATCCTATAACTTAAGTGTGTCCTAGTGCTTGAATGCAGAAAGTACTTACATGTCTCTATAGTAAATACAAGGTCTAGAGGACTTCACCTGTGGTCATCTGGGATCTACTGACTAAGGAAAAGCTTTCTGAGAATGATACAGAAATAAAACCTCATACCCTCGGGTCTCATACTGCATTCTAATGCTGACACATTAAATAACAACTCCCACTGTCACAGCTACTCTGATGTCATCAGGCTCCCAGCTGTATTATATAACTTTATATAGCACAATTAGTCATATAGCTTTTTTCTATATTTGACTCTCCTCTAACTCCTATGAAGTTATTTCAAGTCACCAAGTGTTAGAGGAACATAAATGTGTACACTGTGGAAAAAAACATAATGAAAAGGGTCTGTTTTAAAATAGAGTGTCGGAGGGATATGGTAGTTCTAAAATTTCACCGGAAAGAAGGGGCAGCCTCTGCATTCATGTTCCTCTCTGACTAACGAAGCAGAACAAAACCACAGCTGATTTTCATGTTGGAAATGAACTTTCAGGCGGAACTGAAGCCTGGAATGTAAAATGTGTGAAGGACATCCTGCTTCTTCCCTGCTAAGGGCACATGTGCGATGGGCATGCTGGACACCCACCATTTTTCTCCTTTTTCTTGCAGGTGGTTTGCTATCATGGAAATCCAGCTGTTTGTCGTGCTTTTCCTGTACAGATATGAGTTTGTTCTTTTGGACTCAGTACCAAAGGAGGTAAACGGTCTGTGCTCTTATTTAATGTTCCACATCTTTTAATCCTTCACTCGTCATGCGCAGCTGAACAGCCGTGCTCAACTCTGCTTACCTACAAGGAAGCAAAATGCTAATAGGAGTGTTATAAAACATACAATGAATAATTCTGACATCACTTTTACTCAGAAAATCCAGTGTGGCTCCAGTGATGTTAACTGGGCTGCTCCATGTATAAAAGAATGCGTCAAAGGGAGTATTTTGTCTCATCATTGCCTAAATGGGCAATTTTAAGGGGCTTTTCATTACTTTCTTTGACTCACAAAGGAATGAATATGGAATTGGATTAATAATACTTTAAGCTGATGTGAAATCAAAGACAGTGATCTCAAAACAGTGTTACCAGTGTCCTTACCTGCATTTTCAGTAGTGGAAGAGCAGCAGATTGGGATAAGACTGAGGGAGTGACTGTGATCCAGAGGGATTTTACATGTGAGAGGGTGACATGGTCTCCCTGGTGCTACCTCTCTATGCAGTAATTTTGCACTGTGTCTTCTCTGCTTTCCAGAAAGCAAATGTGAGCACTGCAAAATGAACACACCTCCATGACACAAACTGACATGCTCCACTAAGGAAAAGAGGGAGGTGTTTGAAGTGGCATGGACTCTGTACAGTTGTTCTTTAAGTGGAAAATTGGGAGAACTCAATTGCTCTGTTCTCCTGAAAGAACTTGCAATGTTAATCTCAAGTAGTAGTAGGGAGTCTACCCAAAATGAGGATGAGAGTTGCTTCTTCCTGACTGATAATGTGCTGCCATGCCTCTTCTCACTGGGGTTGATTGTAAGGTGGGTCTGCATCCATGGATAATTGTGTCAGTGAAGACCATTCAAAGTCAGCAGAACTTCATAAGGTCTCATATACCATCCTCTGTTCAATGGCTTCAGTGGAGCTAGGAAATACTCTCAGGATTGGGTCTTAACTGTCTTGGATTAAAGCTCTGAGAAACTGTATTTATAACTTTATGAGTAAATTAAGAAGATAATTCTGTTAACTAACGTTTAATGTTTCTACTGCTCTTCTGCTTTCTGCAGAGCCCTTTACATTTGGTGGGCACACAGCAACCCATGGCACCATTCCGGGTCCAGTACAAGTACCGGGAGTGAAAGCTGACCAGCTCATCCATTTGCCTTCCTTTGCTGGCCACCATCAGACAAATGGGCCACTGAGATCCTTCCTTCTGGAATATCCTGCATGTTCAAATATACATTATCACAGTTAAGAACTGCTAAGAAGTTAAGGAAAATCTTATCTTCAAATGTTGTGCGTACCCTGTGGTATGGCACGGGTCCCACCTGAAATTTCTATTGGGCTTTGTTTGATTCACAATCAGTCTGTGCATCAACATGCAGTGAAAAGCTGATAATAGTGTTTGGCTCCTAACAAACAGTCATTGCAGGAAAAAACGTTGTTTGCTGAATGGTTTGTCTGAGTTCTGGAACATTTTTGCTTTTCTTCTAACCTCACTTCTAGAACAACTTGCACAAATCTAAAAATATTTAATCCTATAAAGAGTGTCTAGTAAAAGTTGTTCTAGGGAGCTGTCAGATAGGTTCAGATATCAACACTTTAACTGCTGTCAGATTTCATATTCCATAAGAGCTGTTACATATTTTTAGTCTTTAAGTAAAGATTACTCATCATTTTAGAAGTAATTTCAAAAACAACACATATGGATTTCTAACAACAATAAAAACAGTGAGAATAACATTCATAATAACATATCAATTAATTTAATGCATAATTTGGCTGGCATATAAAAGCCATATATATGTCAGTTTTACAGATATAAATGTTTTTTGTGGCTGGACAAGGATTCACCAACTTCTAAGTTAGTTCATGATGGTTTACTTGGCAGGAGTTCCACTCTAAACTGCTGTTCAGAATCCCTTCAGTAACTGAAAACTGTTCCTTTTTTATTATGTGTGGTCATTCTCCCCAAAGCATATATTTTTATTTTAAAATTTGGAAATATCCCCCCTATCTGGTCAGATATCTTATAAATCTGTGTAGATAAAAATTTATTTTCCAATAGGTGTTTCTTTTAAATCTTGTGTTAATTTGTTGCTTTTTTTCTCCCTCAGAAAATTCTGAATTGGCAAGTTTGACCTTAAGGGTCAAACTAGAGGGAAAGTATAACCTGAAAGGCAGCATCCCTTTGGTTAGAGTGAATGAAAAGCCCTTGAAACCAGCTGTGAGTATTTGCTAATGCACTGGGTTCTGCTCTGCCTGAGAAGCAGGCATGGTTCTGGTGTGGCTTCTGCGTATTGCTCACTGTGGCAAGCCCAATGTGATGATGTCCTGTGCCGGGGGGAGCACAGAGCAACAGTAGCAGCAGGGAGAACCCAGAAAACATCCCTCTCCATCCTACCAAGGCTGGAGAACCCTGGAGAACCTTCTGTCCTGCTGCCCTGGGGGACGAGGTGTCTACAGGCAGATAATTGAGGCTTTCTGTAGCCACCAAGGCACCAGAAAAGCAGCTGAAGAAAAGAGCTTTGGGTTCTCTGTCTCTGTGGAGTCCCATCGCTACGTGCCTGGCCTGTAACGTGTCAGCTCCTTGCATTTCCCATGCTTTCCTAGTGGAAAAAGTAAGTGAGGCGAATTAGTCACGTAGTGCGGTTGTCAAGTGATAAAAGCTAAATGGGCTCTTCTGCCTGGAAGTAATTCAGAAGCTTCTGGGGAGGAGATGAAAGCACTTTATCATTGAGATAGTGTTAAAGGGATCTTAAGGGTCATCACAATACCCTGCTCAGGATTAGATTAACAGAGCCAGTCATACTTGTTCAAATGTTTGCTCGATCTGTTCCTAAAGCAGCTCTGCAATGCTGATGCTGCACGGGAGATTTGTTCTTTTGCCTGACTCTCCCTAAGATTAGAAAGCTCTTTAGGTCCAGAATAAAATTCCCTTATTACCACATGTGTTTGTTCCTCCTTATCCTCTCCTAAATGGACATGGGAAGGAGCTTATCTTTTTCTTCCTGGCAGCTTTTTACGCGTAGGGACCCGCTTGCTAATGGGGTGAAGAAATGTGCTGCAAAGGCAGGCTGTGAACTCCAGCACTTGCAGCAAAGAACCTCTTCTTTGGGGCGAGCAGAGACTGCCCGTTAGCTGAGCCCGAGAAGAGAACCATCAGGGACATCCGTGAATTTTGTTTGTTGATTCTTCTTTTATGTAGAAATGCTTTTTTAGGGCCTTCTGGGTTTTTTTTTCTGAGGATATCAAGCACTTTCATTCTTGGGATTGGGACATTATAGACTCACATGCAGCCGGCCGCCCACAGGGACGATTGTGCTGACTTCAGTGAACCTCAGACCTGGTGCTTGCTCCGTTGCTCCGGGGAGGAATCTTTTATGACAAATTCTTCTCCCAGTAATAGCCACAAATTCACCTGACTCTGGTAAATCTGCACCTCTATATTTGGAAAAAGATGTTTAACATTTTATTCAGACTAATACCACAAGGGCATAGGAAGTAGAAGATTTTTAAACTCACAGAGAAATATATATATATACAAACACACACATATATATATATATATCTCTTTTCACTTCCGCCTTCTGTATGAAAAAAGTATCACATTGTAGCAAAATATTTTTGATATTTTTGAGGAAGCCACAAACATTTTCATTGAAATCATACATTTCCTGTTAAAAAAAATGGCATCTGACAGAAAACTCATCAAAACGAAGTTAGAATTAAAAATTGTTAACCTTAAAAAACAGTGAATCTTCTGTGTCCGTGTGGTGAAAGGATAACCTCCTTATCAGCCACTGCCTCCCAGAATAACCTCAGCTTCTTTTATGTCTTCCCTCTAATGACCCTCCCTGAAGGTCCCTCTCATCTGTGCTTAGAGGTCAAGTATTTCAGGCAGTTTCTTTCCTTACACTGGTGACGGGATTCTGTATCTTGTCTGTGCAGCTGATTGTCACAGAAACCAGAAGTTTGGGCTTAACACATCTATCTCTTGAAGAGAGAGGTCTGAGGACTCGCAGATAGGGCTGTAGCCATTGAGAGGTTAGCTAAAAATAATGACTTCCTTTAGAAAACAAGCGGAAGAGTTTGAAGGTCCTCATACTGCCCTCTGCCTATGCTCTAGTGCCAAGCAAAACTTGTCTTAAGCCTGTGCTGTGCTTTAAGCAAACACTTCATTGAGCTTGCACAGTAAGAATGGATTTCAATTTAAGCACAGCTTAAGTGCTTTGCTGAATCAGGGTCCAAATGCTTTGCTCCCTAACTAGTTGTTTGCAGTTAGTCTTGGCCTCTGCCTTGTGATTTTATGGGCATGCAAGGTTAGTGGAAATACTGAGGTGGCTGCGTTCGTTTTAGGTGAAACTGGCAAACACGAAGCGCTTTTAGGAAGGACATTTTTTAAACAGTTACATTTATAGCACAAAACAGGAGGCTTCATTGGCAGCATGCATCTTTCCCAGTTATTTGGTACATTCTAAACGTGTGGCTCATCACATGGCAGAAAATATTTCCTCTCCGCTGGTATGCAGTGGAAGGGGAATTAGACACAAGAAAGGCATTCGAAAGATAGCAAGCTTTTAATTGAAACAACCAAGGAGAAGCTTTCATCGAGCAGCCATTCTGAATGACATTGGACATGCAACTGATTGGCATGGCCTTATTTAATTTTTTTTTCACTTTGATCATAAAATTACCAGGAAAGGCTTAATAGAGTTATAAATATCTTGTTTCCATGAGAGTCCTGGGAAGATAATTATAGCACTGAAGTCTTTACAAAGATAGAGCATTTACAAAATGATATTATCTGAGGACTCCAATGGATAAGGCAGGGAATTCTGTGTTCTATTCCCAGCTCTCCTATTGACTCACTGTGCACTTTGGGCAAATCACTTCATCCCTTAGTGACTCAGTTTCCTCATCTACAAATTGGAGTAATAATGGTAATTACCCACATCTGTGAAGTCTAGGAATTAAAAGTTCTAAGCACTGCTCACATTCACCAAAACACTGAAAACTCTGCTTGGTTATAACTAATGTCTGTGAGATTTTGGGTAAAATATGCCATTTCCTGAACTGAAAATGTCATATTTGTGTTACTGATAAATTAGATTACTTGTAGACTTACAGTCAAAATATTAAGGAGGAATAAAAAGGGTCAACTAAGAGGTTCAAAGATACTAATGAAATGGCTGTATTCTGAAATCTTCAGAAATGTTTTTTATTTAATTCAAATATTGCATTAAGAAGAGCATTCCTTTAAGCAGCAGCTTGTTGTTGAGTAAAAAATACAACATTGGTGCATAAAATCAAATACCACATGGCAGCTTTATCAAGAAGGTTGTCTAGCAGCTACCTGTGGGATATCAACAACACCTACACTCAAGCTTTCCAAACTAAGGCTGTATGACACCTTTTTACTTGTGTACTACTTTTACGGCACTAAAAGTTTGATGCCTCATTTTCCCCAAGTACTGAGCCGAGAAGTTAAGTAAGTAGTAAATATCAGGAGAGTTTAATATGGAAGTATTGTGCAAATATTGCTGCTAAATCTGTGTGGCTTTGAAAAATACAAGGAAGGAAGGAAGGTTATTGGAAGTGAGCAAACAGCTCAACCAGAGCTCCTGTGGTATATTAGGTCTGAAGGGGACAACGTGGCTTCTGGATAAGTAAAATTCTGTTGTCTCCCTTTGATAGTATTGAAACAGCAGTGGCTGCAATTTCAGGGGCTCTTGATAAATTTGAGAAGGATCAGAGCAGAATCAGAAGGTTGGTAAAAATGCTGCTAAATCATGTAAACAAAGTAGTAAAAACCCTCAAGGCAATCTGTTTAGCTTGAGAAAAGGAGTGCTAAGAAGTGACTTGAGCACAGGCTGTAACTTCAGGAGCTGAATAATGGATGGGTTCTCCAGCCTCGGGAACTTGCTGTGTTTTTCTCCAATACACTTAAGTGAAAGGTAACAAATTCCCTTCTGAAATGAGGTAAAAGTGCAGATCATGAAAGGGAATTGTTTTACCAATGAGCACTGAGGCACTGAGGTTTGTGTATTGACAGCTCTGAAAAAAAATATATATGTTTTTGTAAAACAGAGGCTTTGGATCTGGAGTCTGTGCATTTCTGGGACAGGGAGAGGAAAAGGCAGATAATTTTTGAGGAGTCTGTAAAAGGCAAATCGGCAAAGTAGCCTTATACTCTGAAGAACTGAATTCCCTACACAGGAAATTACAATTTCCATGAAGGAACATTTACAGAGTCTACAAAGGATGGAAACATTTGGGGGTTTGAGAGCATCATACTCATCATCCAAGACAGGGTTTAGAGATACGTACTAAAGGACAGTTAATTGGGAAGGGCCGAGATGTGGCACGTGCTTTGTCTTGGCTCAGAGGCAGCCGCCAGTGATTTCTGTGAACACTGGACCCAAAAGTGCCAAGGGAGGCCCTGGAGATGTGGCACTGCTGGTCTCCTCCTGCTCCAAGCAGAAGTTAGGGCTGTTTTTTCCTCAGCTGAAGTTCCAATTGTGATGAGACTCAATTCTTTTTCAGCTAAGCACAAAAATTTCAACGGGCCAGTAGTGTTGGTCTTTGCTGATACAGATCCACAGGCAATTTCAAGGCATTTTATCTTGTCGCAGTTCTGAAAACCATCATTATTCTGCAAAGCCTTAAGTATGCCCTTCCATTTAGATGGTATCAAAAGAAAATGAAGTGGTTTCCAGAACTGTGGTTTGGATACATAGCTCCCCGCTGCCCAGCGATCATAGACAGGTTAAAAAGAGCAGCTGAGCAGTACAGAATGAAAAGTAAAGTTCTGTGTTCTACTTATTAAGTAATTCATTTCAGCTCAAGATACTGCTTTGACCTTCTGCCTCTATCCAAATCTCAGTATTATCATTTACTATTTTAAGCTTTTTTATAGAACTGGAATAATATACAGATATGAAAGGATGATTACAGGGATGCTATTAGGCATTACAGCTAAGATTTGAAGTTCTCTTCTTTTCTGCAAAAACAAACCAAAGGGTATTTTAATAGCTGAAAGCCTGACAACTGATTTGCCATTAGCTTAAATCAAGCAGTCTCACTAAAAAGATGTTTTTTTCAAATAGTAAGAACCCAATCAGTAGGAGATGGTCATACTCAGTCCTTCAGGAGTTATTTGACATAATTAGCCGTGTGCTTTGGTCTAAATTTTTCTTACAGACTAGCCTTCCAATCAGATTCAGAAGTTTGGTGGATGTGCACAGCTTTGCACATTTAGACATGTAGATTTTCAGGATAAATCACAGGACAAATCAGGTAAGAAGCTCTCTCCAAAACCCATATGCCAGTGCAAATCCTCGTGACAGAACATAGTAAAAGCTGCAATCACAAAAGCATCTGCCCTGAGCCGCCACACCTGCCAGCTCTGATCTGCACATGACAAAACACATTTATCCCTCCACTCCATTGGCATCTTTGCCCATGGGGCGAAGGCAGAGGGGCATGGCTGGGGTTGTCCTGCATGCTGCATTCCGGGCATCTTACAACCTGGAGCGACGCGGTACCCACTGGGTGTCCTGATGAACTAGTTGTCCAAATAAGGATGCATCTAGCACAAATTCCTGGAAACAGGTTTATGGGATGAAGCCACAAAGACTGGCTTCTTCATAGAAGCGGCATTAGAGCCAGGACAGGCTTCAGCCCTGCCCTCCATTTCTTCTCCACCTTTTTTTCCTTTTAACTCCCCTTCACTGTTCTTATCCTTCTTGTCATCTTATTTCCCCTTCCTAAATTGAATGTAAGCCCATCTAACCTTTTCCTTCAGGATTTTCTGACATCCAGACTGTTTTAAGTAATCTTAAAGTGGAAGTGCCACAATGGAAGAGGAAAGACTCACAGATCTGTGCCTCTGCAGGACATAATGCCTGCATGGAGCTCTCTCGCAGCTGGGAAAGAAGGTATAAATGGGAGAAACTTCCAAGTGGGAGACGATGAGGAGGGAAGAAGCTCTTCCAGCCTCACTTTGCCACGTTGACTCGGCCTCATGGAAGCTCTGCCTTATCAGTCACATACTACTCAAGGACACACGTGTGCCAGAGACCTTTCCGTTTGGCATCCCCAGCAGCCACCTCGCACGTGGGCTAACGGGATACAGGCACTGGCACCACCTAGGGGCCAGCTGTCTCTCATTAACGTGGTTCCAGAAAGATCAGTGTCAAAACAGGTAAAAATAATAACGCACAAGAGCATCCAGCAACATAACGTGCCTGAAAAACACTTGTCTTATGAAACACACTGAAAGGCTGCTGTGTGTAGGTCTTTATTTCTACACTCAGTCTGGGCACAGAACCCTAATCTCAGTTGCTACTTACCTGCTATGACTGCTTATTTTCTATTAACTGAATTTATATGGGGTGCCATGTGCTGACTAATAACTCATTCACACTCCTCTGCTTCCCATGATATAATTATGCCTTCAATGTCTGCTGAAAGTGCCAGAATAATGGATTAAGATTTCTGAGATGGATAACACACAGAGAAAATGTTTTCCTTTTCTATGGATCACCTTCTTAGGGAAAAAAACAGGTAAGGATTTTTTAAAAATGATGCCTCAGTATAAGCGAGGCTTCTTACCATTTTTTGAAGATCTTTCTGTGTCAATCTGTATAAATTTAGATAATGAAGAAGAGAAAGCAAAGAAGCCTTGTATGAGGGACTTCTCTATCAAACCTAGCAGTCTAGCACTGCTTCAAAATTGGAGCTCCTCCATTCTATGGAAAGAATAATTATCACAGTCTTTGCTTTATCGGAGTAAACTATGTCTTTCAGTTCATTATTTTGTGCAGCTTTCTCAGCAGTACATGCAAAACCAGTATTTGTAGTATCTTTCTATTCCAATTTGTTTATATTCTGATGCAGCGTAAATAAAATATTCAAAACTTCAATCTGTATTTAGATACCTAAACAAGTATTTTCATTTTTCAGAGCACCTACACCTTTCAGAGTTGCACAGTGCTTCTGGAAATCAGGCCATTTATATAGGTGTCTATATTTAGGTACAGGAGTTTGAAATGTTTGGCCTGAGGTCACATAGCTATGGCTCATTGCATTTTTTTTATTCCCATTTGGGTCACAATGGGCAAGTCACTTCTAATAACCCTCATCACAAATCTGCAAAATAGCAAGAAAGGTGGTCAGAATTATTAAGTACCGTTGTGATGTGCAGAACTTTACAAGATACATCAAGTACCTTTCCACAGAATTTCAGAATAAACCCCCCTAGAAATCAGTATGTCAGAAAGGTAGGGTAGTATGTTTAGAGACTGAACCAAAGTTAGTCTGCTAACTCTGTTCATTTCCTGTATTTGTCATCTTTGCCATCCCCTCTGTAAGCTTATGATTATTTGACAAGCCAGATGTTTTAGCTTCCTTTATTTTGGCTGGGTAGAACCTAGAAATCAAGTACTTCTCCTTGTATCACATGGCAGCAAACAACACTTCATATGTGATGATCTTGAGCTGATGCAATCAGTCATGCTGATAAATTATGACTGTACCTCCAAGAAAGTTTTTAAATTTAAAGAGTAGCTTGCAGAGGCCTTGCTTTTAGTAAACCAGTTAGGAAATAAATGGTAAGGTCTTTTGGTCTAAGATCCTAAGATCCTAGAGAGAGGTGATTATTGGGGAAAAAACATCAAGAAGAAAGGAGTCTTTGTAGTCCTAAAAAGAAGCGAGGTTTTTCTATTTCCTTATTTCAGTTTCCTTATAATCTCTTCTCACTGCCCTCCTAACTTACAAAGTGAGATGCTTGTAGCTTTGCTAGCAGGTATCAACATATACAATTAATTTTGTGTGATGAGGAGATTGCTGAGGACAAACAGGCAAAGTCACAGTTTAAAACAATCAAACACCTCACATGCTTCAACAAAAAGAAAATGTCCGTGTCATCTAGCAGCCCCTTTCTGAAGGGGGGAATTTAAACCTGGACATAATATTTAAAATTAGAGAGAACTGCACTTACACTTTAGGGATTGTCTCTGTTAGAGAACAATCTTTTTTTTTCTTTTGTGATCCAGAAATTGCTTTAAAAGTCAATGAAACTCACTTTCCCTCTTGATGTAGCATGCATCTAGGCTAAAAAAACATTTCTTGGTTAAAAATATTCCTTAACTAGAAACTGGGACATGGCATTTTTGTTGTTTTCAAAACTGAGGGTTAGCTATAATAAATAATAAAGCGCTATTTTTTTTATGATAAATCAGGAATTTTTGCAATGTCAAATCAAAAAGGCCTTTTTTTTCTCTCCAGGCAATTTACTCTTGAAAAATGTTAAGAATCCTTGTTCCTGTTCTCCCTGCTTTAACATGCAGCAGAGATGCTTGAATGTGGATAAACTGGTGAGAGGTTCAGGAGACACCAGGTCCTAGTGCAGGAGCTCTCCCACTGCAAGGCTGGGAGCTCACCCCTAGTGCCCCAGGCTCTCCCCACTTTCCTGACCCACAAACCCCAGATTTGGGGGAACCTTCATCCCTGGCCACGGCTGAGAAACATGTGCTGCTCTGCATCTCCAAACCCCAGTGAAGAAAATGGCCCTGTTCTTTTATCAACCTGCTTAGGGACAGGGTGTAAGGGCATTTTACAGGCACTGAACTTACATGGTGAGCAAAGGGCACTCTCTTTAATTTGTGCAATTATTAAAGTCATTCCTCTTGCACCCACAACTGTGCAAAATGCTATGAAGATAATAAAAGATACAGATGGCCTTTGCCTTACACATTTTTTTTAACCATCTGCAATACATCGCATCTAAGCTGCTCTGTAGTTGCTAAATGCATGCAGGATGGAGTTGGAGAGGTGTTGAGGCAATGCTGTCTCACTGCACTGAGTGACTGAGTGATAAAATAGCAGATGAAATTCAGTGGTGATAAGTGCCAAGTAATGAACATGGAAAAAATAGCCCTAAGAATGCATACACAGACATGGCTTCTAGCTATCACTTTTTCAGGAGGTCAAAGTGGACCTGAAAATATTACTGTAGGATTAGGAAATGGTCAAAAAGGCAAATGGAATGTTAAGAATTAGCAGAAAAGGAACAAATAAAATGTCATTTTCTTAGATTTTTTTCCCCTCTTGAATGTTCTCTGTTCTACACTCCTCACGTGATGAGCAGTGCTCCAAATTCAGGACTCCTGCTTTTGTAGCTTGCTGTTCTTCTGAATCCCCTGGCTGTGCAACTCTTGCCTATTCCACATCCAGGAAAACTTAATAATCATTTAAATAGAATTAACATTTTATAGAACAGATTTTTTTTCCCCCCTCTCTCTCTCAAGTAAAATTAGAAGAGGTAGAGAGAAGGGCAATAAAATATGGAATGTATTTTCATACAGGAAATAGAGAAAAATGTTAGCTTGGAAAAAAGATTGCTAAAGGGAACACAGTTCAAGCCTGCAGAATAATGATGAGGTCTACAAAGGATTTTAATTCACTGCCTCTTATAGGAAAGAGTGAAGAACATTTAATGAAATGATCAGAAAGCAGATTTAAAATTGTTTATTCTTCAGAGAGTCAAGAATTATCATGGTGCAGCATATTGCAGAAAGCAAAATTACAAATGGACCAAGAAAAGTTTAGACAATTTACGGAGGACAAAACCACTGGTCTTGCCATGTCTTAGATAAAACCTTGACTTCCAAAAGTCTCTGACTCACTAACTGCCACAAACTTATAAGAAAAACGGGAAAGAAATACATAGTCTATTTTTATGATATTTTATTAAGCACCCACTCTTGGCTCCTGATGGAGATGAGACATAGGGCTAGATGGGTCCCACAGTGTTTTTGCATTCTAAAAAAGAAACAATCATGGAGATACTAATGCCAATCTAGGCAACATTAATTTTACATGCTTTATCCAGTCTAATCTCCAGACTTAGCACTTGCAAGAAATCATAATCCATATCTGTCCAAAGAATTTGAAATTATCCCAGAGAGGAGAGACACCCACGCAAAAACACTAAGCTCACTTTTTGAGAACTTACTGTTTTTGAGACATTACTTATTTGTTTCTTCTGAAAAGCACACGGTCATTAAAGCTTCTGTGAAGACAGCAGGAGTGGGTTAGTGTTTATATTTTGCTGGTCAGAAATCAACATAAAACAGGGAGCAACGTTTTGGAGAGGTTATTGCTTTAGCTACGCTATAATTCACTGCAGTTGTTTCAGCACATTTGAGAGGCCACTTTTGCTTATAGATTAAATCCTTAGATGAGAAGCAGGTGCAAAATGAAGATAACAAGTAGCTCAGGATGTGGATGAGATGGTTTAATCCTGTTCTCTGAGATATCAGTAACAAAACTCCTACTCAATTCTGTGGGAGCAGGACTTCACCACGGCTTGCAAACCTTGCAAGCAGCAGCTGTTTTATCACCCCCTTTGGGATTCTTTCCATAATTTCAACTGCCTCCAGATTTTGGCACCATGCTACTTGGGTTATGGAAAGATGTCCACAACATTTAGGAAACACAGTGTACCTACTGAACCTGTCTGTGCTGCGTAGCACCAGGGCTTATGTGGGGGAACAGACTCTTAAAAACAACTTCACTCAGTTGCTCTACCTCCTTTATTTTTGCAGAGCTACCTTCCCATATCTAAATTATGTGTTATTTTATCAGAACATTTCCTAATAGAAATACATAAACATCACACTACACAGAAATACATAAACATTAAAATAGGATATTTAAGAGCTTATAACTGTTTCCTTTTAAATTTAATTTGAATGTTTTAGTATAAACAATGGAATTTTCATGGGTTTTTTTTCCCAATTCACTGTAGCAACAATGTCTGGTTGCATTTCCAAAGTATATCCTATCCTTAGATATTCCTGATTTTCCTGAACAAGAATTAGCTTGAGTTCATAACTACAGAGATTCCCTTTTGATATAAGAGAAATAAATGTTACAGCAACTTCATCAGCTCCCTCTTCCCACTATAAAAATATGAAAAAAGGATATATTTTGTAGTATCTTTAGTCCTTTATCTTTCTTTTGCTTTTGTATAATGCCTAATATAATAAAATCATGCCAGAGCAAAAAAAAAGTAGTTATAACAAAAAAAAAAAATCAAAAAGTAATGACCATTATCTGTGACCTGCTATACATAAAATGTAAGTAGAACCAGAAAACAAAAGTGTGGAATGAATCTAATGCCTGGATACCCAAGTGGTTAAGTTGACTCTTAGTTAATGAGACCAGGAAGAAACTTTTCTGTTGCAGTAAAATCACCTGCATCATGTTCTAAAATACTTCTGTTAGATATTTGAAGAGGAAATGAGGGAGACACTATTGCTCTCATTCATTATAAAAGTTTTATTTGCCTTTATTGTCAAGTACTACAGTGAAAGGTTATCATTTTGTATATTTTAACTAATGAGCAACTATTCCTTCCACAGATTTCTATAGGTTGTTTAATAACTGTATGGAAAAAATACTTTATTTCTCCATTATATTCTATAGATTTTTCAGAGCCATCTTTACAGAAACCTATTTACATTTCTGCTCACCTTTTGATGATATTCTAAAGGAAATGGACCATAGAAAATTAGCATTAGTTTATGTCACTTATAAGCCTAAGTTATGTAGCTGGAAAAAGAAGTCATAACCGAGGTCCATCAGAACAGCTTCTTCCTAAAATGGGTGATCACCGTTGAGACCTTTTCCATTATAATTCTGTCATTCTTTAAGAATCCCACCAAAGGAGCTTCAAGTTTTACTTGTAACACATATCATATCTATATTTTAGCCTTAAGAAGAGATCAACTACAGCCATGTTTTCAGACCAGGCTTGCTTTTGGGGCCAGTTTGCTTGCCTGTGGTCAGAGGTTGGGAACTCCACTGGATGACGGTGTGCAGATGCCCCACGGGATCCAGAGGCAGTCTCGATACCTAAAATGGCCCCAGGATGTGGTAGCATCAGCTAGCAATGCTGAGGGGAGCCCTTAGTTTGGGGCTCTAGGGGGACTTCCATTCATAGATATAAGATAGACAAGAGAAGAAGAGCAAGATTCATCAGGACAGCTCTCCCATGCCATCCTCCCTTGTCCTACCACACGCTCACCCCTTTATCCCATCCCACCTCATCCCACTCCATCCCACCTCACCTTATCCCAAAGCATTCCATCTCATCCCCACCTCCTCACCTGCCCCCATCTCTCCTCGTCTCATCACCTCACCCATGTCCCTTCACCCCAGGGCAGGGGGATCGGCCCCCGGGGGGCAGTTTTACCACACGGGACCCCAGAGCCACCTGCTGCCACCCACGACACCAACGGCCACGGCGCGAGAGGCGGGCAACGTCTCCTGAGGGCGGGGCCGGCACGCTCCTCGGTCTCTCATTGGCGGCCGCCTCTTGCCCGTCGGGGCGGGGCGTTTCGCTGATTGGACAGCGCCTCCTCCTTCGCTGGTCCCCGCCTCAGCCGCCACCTTCGCCCTGGCGGCGTGAGCAGCGCTTGAGGTGCGGGGCGCTCGTCGCGGGAGGCGGTGCGGGGTCCTCGGTGGGAGGCGGCGGCCGTAGTAACAGCACCAGCACCGGGTAGGGCCGCAGCACCGGCGGGAGCCGCGCCAGCAGGTGAGGCCAGCGCCGCCGGGAGGAGCGGGGCTGGGGGCGGGAGAAGCGGTCGCTCTCCCCGCGGCGGCAGCGCTGCCCCGCTGAGCTGGTCCCTCCGTGGCGGCGGGGTTATGTAACGGCCGCCAGGGGCTCGCACGGGGGTCGGCGTCGGGGGCGCGACCGTTGGGCGCTGTGGGGCGGCGCGGGTGAGGGAGGGTAACGGCCGCTCCCGGGTGCTCTCGGACCCCGGGGGTGCGGGGAGTTCGGGCAGCGCCCCGCGCTGTATCCCCCCGGAGTTAACAGGTAGTTCCCCAGCGCGGCTTAGTAAAAGGAAAAAGAACGGTAGGTCCAATACATCTGCTTTTAAATGCATAGAAATGCTATTTAACGAGGAGATTGCAGTTTGTGTTTTAGGCTTTCAAATTCTGTTCTTGCACATAAGTACAAAATGGTATGCGCATCCTGTTGTTCACCTGGTCAGGAGGGTTGCTTCGCAGAAGAGGATATTTGCTATGAAAATGCAGAGCTGCTCTCCAAAAGTCTGCAACCTTTATTGTAAAGGCGGCATAAGGCAATGGAGTAGTTGCCTGTCGTTCCTGAACAGTCAGGAGTCTGAATGTCACACTTGGAACAGTCAGAAGAACTGTGAATTCATCCCAGGAAATAAGGGCAGAAAATATTTTTCTGTAGATTGTTCATGCAGTTCAAGTGGTGTGTATAGAGGAGACCTTCTTTCCTCAAACTAGTCAAAATGTCAGTGTTATCATCCAGTCTGGCTGTTCTCTCCCCAGTACTGCAGTGTGCATTCAGATCCTGTGCCTTGGTTTGTCTTTATTTCTATTTTAAGTATTTGTCATTGCTTGATTGTCCTTAATGCTGTGTAAGTTGCAAGCTACTGCTGTTTAACGGCAGTGAAACCTTTTTGAGGAAATAATTACACTTTATTCCAACTTGCACCCAAAGTTCTGTAGATATTAGAGGGATTATATAGTCTAGTTGGGTTTTCTTTTGTCTATCTTGGAAAGTTATTGGAATTAAGTCTTCATTACTTGACTTTTTCTAAGCTCAGTACAGGTAAAGCAGACCTCTGATCTCGGAAGTGATGCGAGTGGCTTGCTTTGCTATGCGTGTTTATGCTATGTGTTTATGGTGTCTGAATGTCTTCTAGATGTGAACCAATATGAACAGCACCTCTTGCATGGGGTTCTGATATCTGTGATTTCTTCCTTTCCATATTGTTAGGGAAAGTAAGGTTTAGTAAGAACTGGGTAATGAATTTTGTTATGAGCTAAAAGCTTGTTAAATGAGTAGTTGTTTCATGGAATTCTGTAACAAATATGACTAAAAGCTACTAACACTATAATACTCAAATATTCTGTGCCCATTTTATAATGGGCTTTTAGTATAGGCTCGCATAGAGGCCAAGTGAAAGTAGTTGAAAGGCTTACTCTGTGTGTTTGTGTTTGTTTTTGTTTCATTTTTAAAGGGTAATGTTATAGGATAATGTTAATGGTTGATTAATCAAAGTGCAGTTTCTTGACTTTTAGGAGTATCACATTAGACCCTTCCCACTTGACACTGGTTCTCCAAAGTATCATCTCTCCATTGTGGAATAGGGCCCTGGCTTTAGTAGGTTTGAGAATGGGGGTTATGAGCTGCGTTGTGTCCTCTGTGGCTGGAGGTGCAAATTGCTTAACAGACTTGTGCCAACATAGGTCTCTTCCTTGTAAGTGATATGGCCCTGTGTCATGGGAAGCACATTTGAACCTTTGGAACCATGTGCAGATCTTGGACATCTTATGCTGGCCAGCCCTTCTTTAGAATAATAAAAGTGAATAGCCCCTTTGGATGTTAAAAGCTTCCAAAAATAGTTACAAAGGCTCAGCTAAATTTAATACGGCTAGAATGTCAGTGGAAAGGATTAGAACATTTGGGATTTGCACGAGTTAGCATTAAAAAAAAAAATCCTCCTTTTCATCTTATAACTCTCTTTCCAGTGGAGATTGCATTATTTTTGTATGGTGCTAATCAATTCAAAGTTGAAATATTAGTAGACTTTGTTCTACTTCAGCCAGTAATTTCTATTGCTATTTGAAGAAAGAGTCATTGTCCAGGTGAGGAATGCAAGGGAGGAAGTTAAAGGTATGGATGCAGCAAATATTGCTTTTTAAGCTGCGAGGGTTCATACATTTTGTCTGATGTCATTCTATTCTTTCTAATGAAGTATAATATCTTCTTTTAAGTCTATGGGAGCTTTTGGTAGTGAAGAGTTAGCATCTTATAAAAACACCAATCTCCAGCATTCTTTTTATGGAATGGAGTGAAATTTCAGTAGACTATTACCATGAGAACTTTCCTTTTGCACTCATGCCTTCTACTATTGTCATCTGTGTAGGTCTAATTGACTTCAACAGGAGCTACATCCTTAGACCAATACTACAGGAATTGGTAACTCTGCTTTACTTAAATCAGTGCTTATATTAAGTAAAAGTGATTTTTTTTTTCAGAAAAAGAATCCTGCTGAGTTTGATCTTGCTTCTCTTGGAGTTAAGGGAGGAATTTCATGTGTCTGTATCTTTTTGCTTTTTTTATTTATTTTTGTGGGTGGTGAAGTCTATGCTCTTTTTCTGGGCTCTTCTAGAAAAACAACCATATTTTTTTACTCTCTTTTTTCCCAAGTTTTCCAAACTTATGAGGATTAATATTTCCAGGAGGTTTGCACTCAGGATTTGGTAATACTTTTAGTTTGTAGTGATTATATTTAAAGCCTCTATTTGTAGCATTGTTTGCTTTATGCTATTTTTAGTCATCTTGTTTGTCATGGCAAGAAGTGCTTAATAAAAAAATCCTAGTGATTTAGAGAAATATATGTCTGTTTCCTGATGTCCTTGAGGGATTTTTAAAAAATAAACAAACAAAAAAACCTTGACATAGGAATATAGTTGCTGAGGAAATACTGTATTAGTTTCCATAAATACAGTTGATAAATCTGTATGTAATTGATTATAATTGATCCAGGAAAACAGTTCATGGTGAACATTAGTCATGTGCTGAAGTCCAGCTTTGTCCAGCAAAGCCCTTAAATTTTTTCTCTATCGGAGGTCTTAATCCATAGCAAGATATGCCCCTTTGCAATTCAAATTTTACACTAGGAAAATCACTTTTTTGATGAAAGAACCTTGCTAATAGAAGTTTCAATAGGTTATTAGTATTTGCCAGTGAATTTTGACAAATAAAAATCAAAACAAATAAGAAAGCTCCACTTTTTGCTGACCTCTGTTTATTCAGAGGCAGTACATCTCTAACTAAATTATCTACAATATCAGAATGAACACTGAGCTTTCACCAATAATCTGTACCAACTTTTCAGTTACAGCTTCTACAAAGTTGAACATATTCAGTATTTCTGAAGTATCCCAAATGGAAGGTGCTTGCCTTTCTTGACTTGCAATTGTGCATGCAAGTTATACCAAAGAAGCAGCAGAGAGCTTAAAGATACAGTATGGAAGAGTAGTGGCTGCTGTGATGCTTCAAGAGTTAAGACTAGCGCAGCAATTTTTGGTTCACTCCCCATTTTCTCTGGGGAGTGTGGTGTTTTTTTTTTTTTTTTTTTTTTTTTTTTTTTTTNTTTTTTTTTGTAAAGTTTAAGGTTCAGGATCTAAAGATTTTTGGGTTACAGACCAAAATCTTAACCACAAATTAATATGTGGTTGAACTTGTCTTATAGGTGATAAATTGAGATGACGGCAGTCAGCATTAGCGAGATGTTATATGACTTTGGACACATGCTGAGTTTAGTAGAAATGTTGATGGTAGAAGATTGCTTAGCTTTATTGGAGCATTTTTATGGCGTTTTATATGTGGTTGGTTGTTTTTCTTTAATTTTGTATGACAGCTTCGGTTATCCTAAGAATATGAAAAAATTTCTGATTTCCTGAGAGAGGAGCAAACATCTTAATCTGAACTCACTGCCTTTCCAAAGCAGGATGAGTTTGATTTAGTGTTATTTAGATGATTTTTCATGTTTTATTGACAATATAAAAGGACTATAAGACATGAGTAAACTTATTCTGCCAGCAGCTATGGGAAGGCTCTTTAAATAGAAATAGGACTGAATGATTGTATTTCGTTTGCAGTTACATATAAGATGACTATTGCATTTTTTTTAATATGGCAATCCATTTCATGGGTTATACTCTTAAACAATACATTATTATTTGAGGATTGAAATGCAAACTCTTCCTGTTCTAAACTATCAGAAAAATTGGAAAGAAATTCTGAAAATAGTTTGATGTGAGGATTCCTGAAGTGACTGAGTGAAATCTTTAACAGGAATTAACACACACAGTAAACCAACTGAATATTGACGCTTTTGTTATATGTAATAAAGAATCTCACATTAGAATCTAATATGTCTAACACCATTCCTTTATTTTATATGAAGAATTTTAAGTCATGATTGGCTGAAAATATCCTTTAAATATAGAAGGTGTGAAAATTCAGACTGTGACTTCATGGGTGCTTTGGGTAGATTAGTTGCTTAAAGATGGAAACGATGAAATCGTGATCTTCACCCTCATCCTTTCACATTAAAACATTGACTGTATTTTCTTTCCTGTTGCTGCAAGTATTTATGTAACCCTGAAGTGAATCACGCTGGTTATGATTTTGAAATTAAACTTTTTTGCCTTAGTTTGGATCAATAAAATTTTTCATTTAATTGGATCAATTCATTAATAAGATTTAGAGCATGACCACACAAACACTTCCTCCGATGCAAAAATGCAGCCTGAGACCTTTCTCATCATAGGAAGTGGCTGATGCTGGAAGTGAATGACCTAAGATATGTGACAGATTATACTGGGTAGCACTAGAAGTGCTAGTTTGTGCAGTAAAGAATCTGAATTTACAGACTAAGGTTTTGAAGTATGCTAACAAATAGTGTGGTTGACCCAAGTATGTTTATGCACTGACAGTTACTGAGTTCAGGCTTATAAGCAGTTTATTTCTTTAGGGGAATGTGTATGTGTCTGATCAATGAGATTTTTTTCTAATAGTACTAGTTATTTTGTGTAGATATCCTAAACAGTTGTGTGGGTCCCATCTTTCCTTGAGCTGGGGGCAAATAATTTAGGATTTAGCAAGTTGGCTTGCTCGTGGAAGGGAAAATTGATTTGAATGCAAGGTATATCTTAGGAGTAGATGATGTGCATATATGCAGTCCCCTGCAATACCCCTCACCCAAGTCTCAAAAAAGAAATGGTCAAAAGGCATGTAGATTTCAGTGACTTTCTTGAGAAAAGTTGGTTTGTGGCCAATACCCATGTCCTGCTGAGCAAAGCTGCCTGAAAAAATTACCAAAACAACAGACTCTTCTGTTACTAAAATAACTGCAGGAGAGCAAAGTTTGTATTACATGAGATATCTTAAGAGTATTTATTAGCTTGCAGTATTAGATGGAAGCTCATATGTTGCAAAAGCACCTGCTCTAAGTGTTCATTGCTTTTATCCGTACTGCTGGATAAGGTAATTAAAAAACTAAGCATCCCCATTGTAATTCTAAATTCAGCTCTTTAGGTGGTTTTTTTCATTGCTGTTCTGCCTTTTTTTCTATTTACTTATTTATTTGTTTTATTTCTGTATTTAAGAATGGAAGCAGTGAAGGTACTTGTCCTTTAGTAGAATTCCTAATGAGTGTAAATTCACATTCGAGGACTTCATTCAACTCATAGCTTCTTCATGTTTTTGAGCATTTGTTATGTAAAATTCCCTTTGAAACTTCCCTCTGTGAGTAGACTTTTCTGGTTTAGTACTTGTTTATGAGGATAAATGTGTGACCACAATAACTGAGTGTTTTTGCTGACTGCAAGTGATTTGCCTGTTGTAAGTAGAATACTTCATACTCAACTCTGCCATATAAGCTATATTTTGCAACATATTAGACTTGTCGTTTATTTTCACAAACAAAATGATGATTCTAATCTTGATACAGTCTAGACATAATGACAGATGTTTGTATTTGGAGCAGATGATCTGTTAACACTTGTCTAAAACTGTGATGCATTCTAAACTTCAGTTCCCTTTACAGCAGTGTTTGCTGTGAGGATTTCTGTATAGAACTTAACCTGTGTATGTTTACGTTGAAGTGTGCAATGTACTTTACACTTCATCTAGGCTTAAGTTAGTTGGTTCAGATAAGAGAAGCAGTATTGTCATGGTATTGAGTTTCTGATCGAGTTTCTTCAAAACCCGCTTCGATGCAATCCTGTGCCACATGCTCTAGGAGACCCTGCGTGTGCAGGAGGGTTGGACTAGATGACCTTTAGAGGTCCCTTCCAACCTTGAGCATTCTATGGGCTAGTACATACTTCTGAGAAGTCTAGCCTCCTCCTCTTCTACCACTTGCTCATTTGTGCTGATGTCTGAGTTGGCAGAGATATTACTGTGTATTTGAGAGGCTAAAAACCTGTCATCACCATAAAGAGCTAGTTAGCCTGAGGCTTTTCTCTTACACTTGCTACAGCACTACATCTCTGTCATGTGTGCAGCATCCTTGTTTATTTTAAACCCTTTCTTTTCCTCCATCATCTTCTCTCCTCTGTCTGTGTGTGTGTGTATATACATGCCTGGAATAAAAGACTAGGAGACTATTGTTTTTAGTTCTCTGTATTGTATTTCATTACCTGGAAACAGAGGGCTGTGAGATCTTGTGACCTGCCCACTCTCCACCAATCATTATATGCTCTAGGAGTAGTATTGTTGTACAGCATTCGGTGGATATGTGACAATTCAGCTCTGGACCAGATCCTGAAAAACTGATCTGACTGTAGAGTTTGGACTAGGTGACTATCTGCAGGTGCCTTCCAGCCTTAATGCCCGGATTAACTTGGGCCGATAGACCAATCTTTATCAGGTGAACCTGGAACACAGAAAATGTGGATCTGGCAGTACTCGAAAGCTCATACTTTCCAGTGTGATACTGGTTTGTTTTCTTTAAGACTTAATTCACTAACTGTGAGACATCAGCGATAATGTTTACTGACATCTCCATAATATAAGATTATGGAACGACGTACTTTTTTCATGTGCCAAACAGAGCTTCAAAGCTGCAGTATAAGTGAGGTGGTTATAAAAGGCACAGGGAGGGTAAATTAGAGCCATAATTTCATGTTACTTTATTGAGATTGTGTTTTATGTAGGCTTAGGGCTTATTTTTGGGCACTATTTAGGCCCAATAGGTTTACTAGAACACATATGCACAAGTCTTAATAAGGAATGACAAGCGTGCAATAGAGCAAGGACAAATAAGAAAAAAGAACACACTGCATCTGTAATTCTCTTATCCGCTTTGAGAGGAAAATAAGTCTGCAATCATAGACTTAAGTTCCTTCTATGTTTGTGAAATTATTTTTCTACATAACTGCTAGACAATTTACTGGAGATCTTGAGACGCTCTAGAGTGAATAATATCCAATACACCTATACCAGAGACTCTGTATGCTAGCCATGATAAATAGCTGAATTTATACTAATGATCATATTGATGATTAATTGGGCCCCTCTTTAATCCCCTTGGCTAGTATGAGGCTTACTCTGTATCTTCAGCAAGGATAGTGTTTGATGTATGAGCTGGTTACTTCTATGTCTTTCAGTGACTCTATTTTTCTATTCTGAATTTGGGGTAAAGTCTCCAAAGTCAACAGTGTTTTTGTGGTGGGTTGTGTTTGTTGTTGTTGGGTTTTTTTGGGTTTTTTTTTTGGGGAGGGAGGGAGAGATGAGAATCAGCACTGTTCTTCTTTGAGTCAATTTTTAGTTGTAGTTTTTTGCTTCCTGCTAGCATTAAAAGGCAAACAAAGAAACAGCTGATGGGCATAAATAACAAAGCATGTCCTGCCCTTGAACTGGAGACATAATTGGTTGTTTTTTGTGATAACATCTTAGTAGTGGTGTTCTTTGTGCTAATAAAGTGTCTTAGTAGTACTGTTCTTTAGTCTTTGGTGCTGTTCTTCAAAGGGGTCAGTTTTGGCTTTGAGTATCATTTTCAAAGTTATTTTCATTTTCTTCTCATCCAGTGCATGATAGTTTCTCTCTAAGCTGTCATTTTCTTTTCCCAAGGACAAACATGGCTATCTCTAAAACCTGATTGCAACATTATAATCTTTTTAGGCCAAAAGGGATTTAAGTCCTGTCTCTTCTGAATGTGTTCAGCAGCTTGTGCTGATATGGTTAGATCTTTTCAGTGCTAATAGGAGTGTTCTTATTGTGCCTTAGTGCAACTGATTTTGGGGTCCTGTTTCAGTGGTCAATTGTTGCTTTAAAATAGGGTGAAATGTATTAATTACATACAAACTAAAGAAATTCTGGGGGGTGTGTGTGTGTATGGGTGTGTGTATATATATATAAATATATATATAAAATTTAAAATTGTCTCTTTTCTATTCCCCTAGGAATGAGGGGAGACTTCTTGGGAATGAGAGGCCTCAGTCGCTATGGCTGCATTGCAGAGGATGGAGGACAGTTCTTAATCTATTCCATAGATGGAAACAGCAACTTGAAGAGATGTTTTGCAGAAGAAGATTATCATGAAATAATTGACTTCAATGATCTCCCAAACTCCTTATTTGCTTGTAATGTTCATCAGTCTGTGTTTGAAGGAGAGGACAGTAAGGTACCGTGTGAGTTTCTATACTTTCATTGCAAGTAAGACACAAAATTTTGATGTTTGTTCCTTTAAAATGACACTGTTTAAGTGTTTGTCACTAAGAAACTGAGTCGGAAATTTCTTGTTCTTTCCTAAGGTATGTGACAATACTCTGCTGTGCTGTCTGTTGAGTTCAATAGCTGAAACCATTTGCCAGCTACAAATGAAAAAATGTTTGTATTTTTGCTTGTATTTTTAGAATACTGAAATGTGTAAAGGTACATGCCTCCCTAGCAACCACAGTGTTGTCATAATGGAGGAGGCAAGATTAAACACACGAAAGAAATTTTTTTTTCTCGCTTGCTGATTACATATAATTGTGGTGAGAGGCTGCCTCTCCTATAATTTTTCTCCAAATGTTTTAAATGATAATCTGAAATTCTGTTTTACTTGGAAAAGCTGAGTGCTAGTGAGAACAAAGGAAAGAGGAAAACAGATCAACCATGTGAGAACTGGAAATATTTTTTTTAGCTCTACAATTTAGTCTAGGACAGGATGGTTGAAAACTATACTTTTCAAAAGAGGGAAAAAAAAAAAGGTGCTTTCTGCAGAAAGTGTTCGGTTCCTGTTTCTTAGTGTAGTATATATTTGTTTGGATACAGTTGCTAGTATAAACCTAGTAATTTCAAAACCTCAAGCTATCTAACATTTGCCAGGCTAATTGCTGCAGGCACATGTGAGACCGTTTAAGTGTCTTACCTGGAATTGTCAATCTGAGGGCAAATTGGCAGCAATAAAGATGGATTTAGATTTTTTTTCTGGAACTGTCAGAGGAGATGTCCAGGTAAAACTATAGATCAGATTCACTGGGACTGAAACATGGCCAGGACAGACAGAGGGCTGCTTTTATGGAACAGAGGTTACCAGTTAAAAGGATAATGGAGCAAGACTGCTAAGGATATAGGATTCCTAATAAAGGTACTGATGAAGTGAACTCTGAAGCTATGCAAGTGGAAATGCCCAGTACACTTGTTGTTTGGGTATGTTGTGATATTTTCTTTTTGTCCATTGACCTTTTCATTGAAGGTAATGATGTTTTGTCTGTGTAGTAGCACAGACTAAAAGAGCGCTCCAAATCTGGATCACTGAAGCTTCAAGAGAAGAAGACTGAGTACAAAATTTCAAGTATATTGTACTGTTTTGTGGACTCCTATCACAGTCTAGCAATGGACTTCACTTAAGTTGAAGGTGTTTTTTACTTTAGCGGTTTGGGAGCCTCTTCACAAATTTCTGACAATAAAAGAATTTGAAAATATGATTCCAAAGGAAGATCCTACAAAGAACTAGAGAACCTCTTCCTTCTGCCAAAATTCTATCCACATTTGCTCCTGCTATTTCTCTTTTTGAGAACTATATTCTCGTATTTATCTGGTGGTTTGCTTAGAAGTGGAATATGGTAATCAGTCTTCAGACTTGTAGCATCGAAAGATCTTAATTTTTTTTATTAAACCCAACACAGGACATAGGCCTGACTGATTCTTCTTATTCCTGCAGAACAAATACTTATGTTCTCAGTTGACTTGTAATCCTTTCTATTATTAACTGTGTCTGCAGGATAAGACCACACATGATTTCATTATAAAATATCATTAAATTATTGCCAATCTTAAGTTAAAATCTCAGAAGACAGTGAAAATTAACAAATACTGTTAGTGGAATCCTGTCTTCAAATGCACATTGTATATGCTAGTCTTCTAAAACCAAAAAAAAATCTACTGTGATTGTTACATCTACAGTAAAGACATTTTCTTTACGTTTTGCAGAAAGTAAATTTAACTTATTTACAATTTTTTAATGTAACTTTGTCTTTACTTTTCCTGACATATGCTCTCTAAAGGAAATTGGAGGCATGCTTCGTTCAGAAGTTACTTAACTATTAGCAAAAGCCAGAGAAACCTGTCAGTGTGAATAGATGTTTTGATTTGGTGTGTGAACTTACTGCAGAAATAATATTTAAATATCTAAACTTGACTGGCTCTAGCATGCAGCAACATTAATATCATGAATCCACTCTGACAGCTTTAAAGTTATTTTACTGAAGTGCCTCAGGGGCTGAGCTGTCAAGTTATATTCTTCATTTTTCTTTTTTAACACACAAGTACCTAAGCAGGACACTCACTGAGGATGGGCATTTCAAAGCAAGTGCCTTGAATATGATTGTTTGCATTTGAAACTTCTACAGAAAGCTGCAAGTAACCTCATGGTCACTGGCCATGATTCTCATGGGAGACTTCAACCACTGCGATATCAGCTGGAAAGACACCACAGCAAGGCACAAACAGTCCTGTAGGTATCCGTTAATGATAACTTTTTTCACACAGATTATGGAAGAGCCAGTGAGAGGTGGGCTACTGGAGCTCGTACTAACAAATAGAGAGGGACTTATTGGAGAAGTGAAGGTGGGGGGATAGCCTTGGCTGCAATGATCATGACTTGGTGAAGTTAAGGATCCAATGAAGAGGAAGCAGGGCTGGAAGTAGCTGTACAACCATGGACTTCAGGAGGGCCAACTTTGGCCTCTTCAGAGAGCAAAGAAGAATCCCATGGGCTAGGGCCCTAGAAGGAAGGGGGGCCTGAGAGAGCTGGTTAGTATTCAAGCAGCACTTCCTCCATGCTCAGAATTGGTGCATACCCTTGAAGAAGAAGTCAGGCAGGGGGCAGGAGGCTTGTGTGGATGAGTGGGGAGCTCCTGACAAAACTCAAGACAGTATACAAAATGTGGAAAAAGAGGACTGGCCCCTTGGGAGGATTTTAGGAATATTGTAAGGGAGTGCAGGTATATCACACTGAAAGCTAAAGACACATTTGGAATTAAATCTGGAAAGGGATGTTAAAAAGCACAAGAGCTTTTTGAAATCTATTGATGGCAAAACAAAGATGAGGGGAAATCTTCATCCACTGGTGAACATGGTGGGTGCCCTGGTTATGAAAGATACAAAAAAAACAGAGTTGCTGAATGCCTTCTTTGCTTCAATGTTTACCAAGGGCAGCCCTCTGGAATCGAAGTCCCTAGGGACAAGAGAAGAAGCCTGGAGAGAGGAAGACTTGCCCTGCATAGAGGAAGATTGGGTCAGAGAGCACCTGAGGAAACTCAACATCCACAAATCCATGGGCCCTGATGTGATGCACCCCAGAGTGCTACGTGAGCTGGCAGATGTCATAGCTAAGCTGTTCTCCATGATCTTTGAAAGGTTCTGGAGAATAGGGGAGATGCCAGAGGACTGGAAGAAAGCCAGTGTCACCCCGGCCTTCAAAAAAGTCAAGGAGGAGGACAGAGGCAACTACAGGCAGATGAGCCTGACCTCCATCCCTGTAAAAGTGATGGAGCAGCTCATCCTGGCTGCTGTCTCCAGACACATGGAGGACAAGAAGGTGCTCAGAAGTAATCAGCATAGATTCACCAAGGAGAAGACATACTTGACTAACCTGTTGTTCCCAAGAAGGGCCAGGCCACGTGGGAACAATATAGGAATGTTGTCAGGGAATGCAGGAGTGCGACGAGGAAGGCCAA